>CM053273.1:90048401-90419045 GCA_028583415.1 Protea cynaroides
GCTTCGCTAGGGCAATCGATAAAAGCCTGCTGCTCTGCTGAGCGAAAATGTGCGCCTCTCTCAACTTGTGTATGGAACTCACTAGCATCTTGCGGTAGTAGTTTGTCCCGCACATTAACTGTAAAAAAAAAAAAAAGAAAAAAAAAAGAAAAATGCTTGAGAGATGGATCAGTTAAAAAAAAAAAAAAAGAGAAAAGGAGGGAGTACTCACTTGGTAAAGGGCCGCACACTAGCCCTGGTCGATGCCCTCAAGCTAGGCTTGCTTGAAAAGGTCCGCGCCAGCAGGAAGACAGGCATGATGGACAACCTCTTGAGCTACCGGGTGGTTGAGTAACCCAGTGTCTGTGGAAAGTACTCTCCAAGATGGGATGAATAAGGTAGGCTCGGCAGTAGTGGAACTCGAGCCAGAGGTAGAAGAGGTAGAACCGGTTATAGGAAGGGTCGAAGCCGAACCTTGTGGTAAGGTGGAAGGCTCGGTTGGGCTTTTCCCTTTGATACTCTCCTCGACAGGGTGACCGGGAAGAGAAGATTGTGCGGGCACGAAGGAGGTGGAGATTTGAAGAAAAGTGGAAGGGGCTAGGGGAGGCAAATCTCCGAAAAGTGGACAAAAAGATGTAACTACAGTAGAGTCTGTAGGAATGGAGGACATACCAGAAGAGACTGGAGGAAAAACTTCCAGACTCAAAATCGATGGTGCTGATGCAACCATGGTGGCTGGTGCGGAGCTAGGAGGAGGACTGACCGCAGAACCTGAATCTACAGTCGAAGGGGGTGGTGAACGACTCTCGAGGGGATGGTTATGATAAGAATGAGTAAGGCATCACCAGAAGGACTCGCAAGTGCCAAGTCAACAGGCATCTCGGCTGGGTGAAGAGAGTGCAGTGGTAGAGGGCCGGCTGGAATTCACTGCAAGATGTCCTGAGGAGTATCCTCAGGAAAAATAAGCCTGGGAGTCTCAGAGGTGCATTTCCTCCTCTTCGACCTATGCAGCATCTTTGCAACAGTGGCATGATCGTCATCATCCTCTGAAAAAAAAAAGAGAGAGAAAAATGAAACAGTTAGAATTGTGATGGGGGGGTCGATAAAACGGAATAAGGTATAAGGGGATGGCACATACCGTCCTCTACGATGTCAATAATCGGAGGTACCACTGGCTCCCCGGTCGAAGGAAGAGGCTCGAAAACTTGCATTCCTGATGGTGCGTTTGGCTTAGAGCTCCCATCGGGTGGATCAATCAAAGTCTCAGAGTCAGAAGGAGGAGGTACTTCTACTGAGGGCAGTTGAGGGATCTTGGTAGGAAAGGCAGGAGATGCTTCCTCGGCCCTCTCGAGGGCCTCTAGTTTTTGAGCCACGGAGACAATTATCTCCTCCCTTTCTGGCTGCTGATGGTTTCGAGCCACGGAGACAATTATCTCCTCCCTTTCTGGCTACTGATGGCGGAACAAATCTATCCCCATGAGGTCCTCCATATGCTGTCATCAAGACCTTCCACTGCATCAAGAACCAGCATAAAATTATTAGAGGTCGAACTGAAATACAAAAATAATGAAGAGAAGGTCAGGTCAGTGCTATCAGGGAACTTACTCAGTCCATACAGGAACAAAAACTTGTTGTTACCTAGGTCCTTGTACTGGATTGCCCTCCCTTTTTCTTCTACCTATTCGAGGGTCTCCATCTCAAGCGGTGTCAAGAGTGGGGCGACCCCTGCTATGAAGGGTCGATGAACTGCCATCGATTGTCGATGGGGAAGGAGCGCATACCGTTAAGAGTATGGCCCCGTTTTATTATTGCCCCAAAGAATTTCTCCTTCCAATGAAGCACTGAGGAGGGGGTGGTTTCGATCATGAGGGAAACTGTTTCCAAGTTCCGATAGAAGAAGTAGTAGATGCCATTTGGCTTAGTTTTATGGGTCGTGGAGTCACGCCAGGTTAAAACTCCAACATCGAACAAAAAATGAAAGAATTTCAAGGTAGGGGGTTTTCAACAGCGAAGGAAGAAGACGATGAAGGAATGAATGTGGGTCCAAGACTTGGGTGGAAGCTGGGTAGGGGCCAGACCATAGTAGCCCAGAATCTCAAACACTAGGGGGTGGCAGGGGAAATGGAAGCCGGATACAAACATGTTAAAGTTCACCACCATTCTATGGGAATAGGGGTGACATGCTCGGTCTTCCGAATCCGGAGCTATAAGCTCAACAGAGTCTGGAACTAGAAATGAATCCCTAAGATCCTGAAGTTTGGGCACTGTCATTACAGACCTCACCGTGGAGGCCACACAGTGAGGACCAACCTCACCGGAGGTATCGAGGGAAGAACTCTCAGGGTTACCACTGGAGCCTTCCCCATCCTGAGTGGATCACAAGGGGTGTGATCGATGCAGGGTAAGCTCAGAAGCACGGCTGACAATGGCCTTATCGCAAGCCATGGTAGGTTAGCAGAGAAATAAAATAGGGGAAAAGAATAAGGGAACTTACTCGAATGATAATTGGATCATTGGAAATTTCTCACTATAGAGAAAAATGTTGGCGACAGGATCGGGTAGGTTGAACCAGAGAACTTTAGAAGAGAATGCCCCTGTGAAGGATGAGAAAACTCTAAGAGCGGAAGGTGTGTGAGGAAGAAGACGAAAGGAAATGGCGAGATTTTATAAGTTTGCTGGCAGGTGGGTCACCGTCTGGCAGTCATGATGGTTTTCGAGCGTTGTGTCGGTCAGGCTGGATACGAATGTGACATTTTAATAGGGAAGTGACGCGTGGACTAATGCGATGATTACAAAAAGGCGGGATGTACACACTGTTTAAAAGCAACGGCTCGATAGAAGCGGAAACAGCACCAGGTGCATTCAAGTATGGTTAGCTTCAGTTATGGCGAAACGTTACAGACGCCACGTCAGGGATGCGAGCGTTCAAGTTTCAAAAAATAAGGGAGAGAAGGCAAGTAGTAATTATCATGACAGTAAGAAATCGGCATAAATTCATCTACGTGTTCAGGAGGGGATATTTTCCCATAAAACGTGTCTCCTTCGGTTGAAACAACGTAGAGGAGACAAGGGGGTTCTGTTAGGGGAAAATAATGGTTGATACTAGATCTGGCCGTAGGAAGAGAACTTCGGATGATTTTTTGGAGAAGAACACGTGGCGTACATCTAAGGCACAAGGTATGAGAAGGAAGACATGACAAAAAATATCAAAAGGAACTTACGTTCGACCCTCTATGCTGACTCAGATAAGATGTGACAGATTGATGTGGGTAGTTGATCTATTTATGGATTGCCATTAATGCTCATAAATGCTGACAACAATCATAAATGCGAGACATGCTGATTTGATCGGCCAAGTCACCAAATCATTGACCAAATCAGCATAAAGTCAGACCATTACTTGATAAAAGTGCAAGGACAGAAACAGACATTAGGAGGTATGGGGGATATAGCCTAAAAGAGGGGTTGAAGAAGGTCAAGGGGGGTCGAAAGCGATTGACAGGACATCCTAGCACTGTCTTAGGGGGTCGTAGCCATATGAGCCTACTATACTCTAGGTAACTGATGATTAAAGAAGTAGGTATGGGGGAGCTTGCTTGTAAAGTTTCTAATTTAATCTATATATGTAATAAGAGGACATCAAAGGAAAGGGAGATCGGACTTTAATCCATCAAGGAGAAACCTCTCATCTTTGAATTTTAACCTGGTGTTATTATCTTTGATCGGATTCCTTTGGTGCCTAACTCAGTGGGGGGAAGATAGTTCTAGTGGGCAGTATCTCAAGGAACCCTTGTTTCTGAAGGAACTCCCAATGTCTCATTGAGAGTTTCATATTGTATGTCTTGAGAAATCCACCTTGCCAGATTCCATCGACAACAACATTAGAACCTTATAAGATTTCAAACAGAGAGGCATTTCTTGTTTTTTTTTACCACTTAGCTCCTATTGTTCAAATTTTGTTAGCTGCTTCTGCTTGCTGCTATGGTTAAACCCAAAAGGTTGAAATCCTTGTTGCCATGTTGGGTTGCAGAATCCAAACCCACTTTTGGCAGGATCACCTTGTGGCCATGCTTTGTTTTTCTTGTTGCATGTTATTTCATCTTAACATGCAGTTGTGTTCTTGCATGTTAATTGTTGCATATGAAGACAGCACACATTAATAATTGATTATGGGGGAAGGGGCCTGATTGATTTGATTGTTTCGGCTCAGTTGGTCTTGCTTCTGGTTTCATTGTTTTCGTTGTTTGATTTCAAGTTCAGTTCTTCCCTCTCCAAAATAAGTATTTATATGGATCTAGTGTAGGTCTTCAGCACGCAGGCTCTTTATTTCTGGTGATATTCTTATGGATTCCAATACTGAGATTCCAGACTCCTTCCCAACAGCTTCCTCTCAGCAGTCCTCCGTTTACCATCAAACAAAGGAGGAGGATATTATTGTTGATTTGGGCCTAAGACTCAGAACTCAGCAACCTGAATCTCATCATCCATCAAAATATTGTATGCTGCCTTCTCCTTGCTTACTTCCTGTGACTTAGCGAGTACCTACCTTAGGAACAAAAACCAGTTCACTATAAATTTCACATAAAAATGAAGCAGCAATTTATCTCAATTGAAATCATTTTGTAGTGTTAAAAGTTATATTAGTGATGCTAGTTGCACTGTGTGCTAACTAAACTTTGTATTTGTTTCAGTTGGTCCAATGGACAATGTCAACATGATGAGTTGGCCATACCTGAGTTCATATGGTAAAATCACAAACCAGAGATGTCTGATGATGACACCGAAAATTTGTAATGATGAAGTAGAGGAGCGCAGAGCAAGGAGCAATGAGCTTACGTGAAGGTAAACATGGAGAGGGTTGTTATTAGCCTGAAGGTCTTCATGCTTGACCATTGCATTTAATCTAGTCTTGCACTTCAATTGGAAGACATGTTTGGTAGGTGTTTGGAATCTCATAAAACTTTCTTCTTTTTTAATTGAGTTGAATTATGACATTTTGTGGCCATTTTCAGGTTGTCACTGTGTATCAGGATTGCAGTTGTACATGGCCAAGTCTCAATTTTCTTTGTTGTACAAAGACATACATGAGAATTGGAGGACAGTGGGTGATGTTCCTTGGAAGTAAGTTCTTTATGTTCATCAATTTCTTCTGTCAGAAGTTGAATTTCATTTAACTAGGTATGTTCTTACTAATATCGTTATTATATGACCTTTATCAATTACAAATCATTATGAACTTTGTGATATTACAGTAGGTTAGAATTTATTTTAACCCAAAAAAGCTGCTTTTGATTTTGATTTTAAAATTGACAATGAAAAACCAAGCATGTGTACAAGCTAATTCTAACTTTATGAACCACAAACAGCCCAGAAGATCTAATTTTCTTAAATGACATACTTGAACATTATATTTAAAGCTATATTTAGCACATTATAAAACCGAAACTAGAGTTATGACTAAGTGGAGAGTATGAGTCAGGGAACTGTAGAACAACATCAATCTCTGCTAGGTCTGTCCATTCCCTTTCTAAGAAGAAACAGGATTACACCCAATCTGGCCTTGGAGACCCTATCCAATCCTACCCCGCCCCTTCTCCTTCCCTTTTTTCAAAATCACCCTCCCCTCCTCTTCTGTGCGTCCCTCATCAGCCCTCCACTTTTATTGACCCATATTGTGACCCCTTTTTATATCCCGGGGGTTGATCCCTCTCCAGCAAGGTACCATTTGTGAATTGAACGATCAATTGGAGTTTCTCTTGTGCCACTCTGGCCACTACAATCCCTCCCCTTCCCTTTTATGGTGATGTAGCTGGAAAGCATGTTCGTTTTGCTGATCAGGTGGTTGTCCACCCTTTGGACAACTGGGACAACCTGATGAACTTGATATGACACTGAGAGGGGGGGGTGAATCAGTGTCTGAAAATTTTCTCTAGTTATTTCACTGCTGCCCAGAGCTGATGGAGATATATTCTTACACACACACAAGCGTATGCAAATCTACCTTGCTACCACTCAGTGGCCAGGTCCACCAGATTTGCACACCCATCCTGCAAGTCATTCCACGCACTCTAAAATATATAGAAAAATAAAGACAGTCCACACCACAGGATATACGTGGTTCACCAACACAGTGTGTGATGGCTAGTCCATGGAGTAATGCCCAACGGGCTCCGTATTTACTCAACACTCAACTTTTAGTCTTTTACAAGACAAGGATACTAACCCTAGGTTTTCCCAACATAAAACTGAGAGGGCTCACCAACACCAAGATTTAGGCTTAACAGCCAGTGTCTAGCACCACTGAATACACCACGCTTAACCCGCATTCACGGGAAGCAAATAACAATTTTTAGGCTTATAGAATTGCCTTACAATTTTTTTCCCACTAGCTAGGTATTCAACAATTTTCACCTACGCTAGCATACAATATATTGAAAGCATAAATAGATAGGGAATTAAAAATCTCACAAACAATGCTTCGAATGGCCAATAATCTCTCTGAAGCTTTACACCGCTCTCAAGTACTCTCCAATAGCCTTAAATGTTGATAGAGATCTGTCACACCCCAATTCTGATCCAACCAGAACGGTGTGAGTGAACCGTCATTGAACCAATGGTTCACACCAGGATCTCGAGTAGGCCGTGTCCACCCAAACAAACCAATTACACATAACCACAATCAGAATATAAATATACAGCGGAAGACTTTAAATAGAATGAACTGAGTATCTATTGATAATGTAAATAAATATCCCATTATTCAAACTCAAACATATTAAATAATAATCTTTTACATCCCTTTAATCCAATCAAAATAACTGAAATAAATAAATAAAATAAATCACAGGTACACGCAGAAAGGGCACTCGCATGAAGCATCATGCTCGTCCTCCCCTGCTTGTACATCCAAAGCAGCTACACCACCGTACGTCGGAGCGTTCACATAATCGTCCACAGTGTATCCTGCATCAACATCTAAAACAATGTATATACAAAGGGTGAGCACACAACACAGCTCAGTAAGACAATCGACAGTTTCACAAGATTATGCATGAGTAACAACCAATTTTATCTTGTGGTCCGGTTTTAAGTTTGCAATGTGCTATAGAAAGGTTTGGTGGCCCCCGCACATCTATACACGAGTGTGTGGCGTCGCACAAGAATCACACTACCACCAACCCACATGCACCCATCATGGAATAGAGATAGAGCTAAGGTATACCCGCACCTCCCCGATACTCTACCCATACCGAGTACCTAAGCCCCTACGGGCCGGGGCTCGCAAACCGGGCTCGCAACTAACCAATCCTATATGTCAACAATGTATGCTCTATCCCAAAGACAGCCGCCTCTATGGCATAGAGATAGAGCTAGAGCGTGCAGGCCGGGTCGGAGACCACCAAACCTCACCTCCCCACGATACCATATCCGCAACTAACCCACTAGGATAGAAACAATACGCGGGTAGACCCTATCCCAACATAACTCCCTACGGCATAGAGATAGAGCTAAAGCATCGTGGACAAGCCGGTGTCGACTCGGAATCCTCGGTACCACCCAACGATGGCCGGGACAACATCGATGATCGGAGACCACCGTACCACGATCTTCCCCGATACCCCACCCGTACCAAGCATGTTAAGACAGAATACTACAAAAGGTGCCAGTGTGAAGAGCGATCCCAGGCCCATGCCCACTCCACACACCAACGAAAACAATCACATGCCTAACAATCACATCCTATGAATGCATGAACAATAATAATAACTGAAAGTAAAGGATGGCATGTGAATATGCACAAACATCACATCATAGATATTCAATGATTAACAACGATTTATTCCATTAATTATTAGGTTTAGGTCGATTCCCTTACCGATGCTCGTTCGATTACTTGCTCCACGTCGCAAGACCCAAACGATAAGTCACAGGCGTCCTACATAATATTAGGGTTTCATTAGAATATATTATTTAGGGTTTCATGTTGGTCGGAAACCAACAGAGATCACAAAATACCCTCCACAGAGCTGACCGGTGGCATGTACCGGTCGCAGCTCTGTAGGAAAGACTGGCAACCGGTATGGTCAGCCGGTCCCCCACAAACAACCTCCCGAGAGGTAGCGGTCGCAACATACCGGTCGCACTATGTGCAACCGGTATAGTCGACCGGTATGTCTCCGGAAGACCATACATGTTGACAGGCGTAGCGAGAGTTTCGTCAAACGGTAATGGCGGCACCTCCTTCTTCTTCCTAACTCCTTCTCCTTTCCAAGCTCTTTCTCTCCTCTAGGGTTCGTGAGAGACAATGGAAAAGATTTGAGGGGTTTAAGGGTGTATTTATAGGCTAGAAATAGGGTTTAGTAACCCTACTAGGATTAGGAAACTTCTAGGATTCGAAATCAGGAAAACGGGACCCGCAGAGACCAATTTCCAAATTCCCGCACATAGCTGTGCAGGCCATACCGGTCGACCGGTACCATCATCCGGTACCATCGACCGGTATACCTAAAATCAAGTATAATTGGTCGACTTCGGTCCGATTTCGTACCTGTTTGTTATCCGCTTGCCCCGTCTGGCTCGGTGATGATCGGAAGACCTGTCACGACACGAAACCAAGGTTAGACCGGGTTTTTCAGAGTGCGGGTCTTACAACTCCACCACCCTTAAAAGAAATTTCATCCCGAAATTTGCATGTAGGTACTACAACTCCCCCACCCTTAAAAGAAATTTCGGCCTCGAAATTTGAACGTACCTTGATCGTCAAAAAGGTTAGGGTACTCCTTCCTCATCGCGCTCTCTTCTTCCCAAGTAATTTCCTCCACATTTTGGTTTTTCCAATGCACCTTCACATAATGGATATCCTTGGTTTGAAGTTGCTGAACTTTTCGGCTCGAGAGCATTACAGGCACCACTTCGAAAGTTAAGTCTTCAGTCAAGTCTGGAGGATCAGCGCTCAAGATATGCGATGGATCTCTGACATACTTCTTCAGTAATGATACATGGAACACATTATGGACGCTAGACATAGATGGTGGTAGAGCCAGTTGATATGCTACATTACCACGTCGATTTAATATCTCATATGGTCCCACATACCTGGGGCATAGCTTCCCCTTCTTACCAAACCGTTTCGGACCTCGCACCGGTGACACCTTCAAGAACACTTTGTCACCCACCATGAACTCCCGGATCTCGACGTCGATTATCCGCATAGTGCTTCACAAAACCTGAGCTGTTTTTACTCTCTCTTTGATCTGATCAATCACTCGGCAAGTTTCTTCAACAAACTCTGGTCCTATAATTCTTCTTTCCCCCACTTCATTCCATAACAGAGGTGTACGACGTTTTCTCCCATAGAGAGCTTCATATGGGGCCATCTGAATTGTAGCCTGATAACTATTGTTGTAAGCAAACTCGATAAGTGATAGCTTCTCATCCCAAGCTCCTTTGAAATCTAATGCACAAGCTCGAAGCATATCTTCCAAAATTTGAATGGTTCGTTCGACCGTCCGTCCGTCCGAGGATGGAAAGCCATACTGGAACTTCAACTTTGTTCCCATAGCTTTTCGTAATCCTTCCCGAACTTCGATGTAAAACGGAGATCTCTCGTCGGATACTATACTCTCTGGAACGCCATGAAGTCCGACTATATTATCAACATATAACTTGGCCAGCTTCTCCATGGTATACTGAGGTCTGACCGCAATAAATCGAGCTGTCTTGGTGAGTCGATCTACTATAACCCAAACTGCATCCACTGACCTTGGTGTCAAAGGTAAGCCAGTGACGAAATCCATAGTGATACAATCCCACTTCCATGCAGGTTCTGGTAACGGCTGTAGTAAACCTGCGGGTCTTTGCCTTTCCGCTTTAACTTGTTGACAATTCAGACATTGGAACACAAAACGAGCTATACCCCTCCACCAATATAGTCTTCTTAGATCATGGTACATCTTGGTACTTCCTGGATGTACCGAATATGGAGTGTAATGAGCTTCAGTCATAACTCGGCCTCTGATATCGCAGTCTTCGCTCTCAGGTATACATAGCCGTCCGCGATACTTGAGTACTTTGTCTGATTCCAAGGTAAAGTCAGGATTGCATGTACCCTTCTCTAAGTCTTCCTGCACTGTCTTGAGATATGGATCCTGTAGGATTGCTACCTTGACTTCATCAATTAGACTCGGCGAGATCTTCAGTGCGGCGAACATCATCGTAAACTTATGAATCAAGCCTTGCTCAACTGGATCTTCTGCAGTTTCGATAATATGTTCTTCATCAATTTCCATCGAACTCGAGGCTGTAGCACACAATGCAGCGTTTGTACTCGGTCCTGCCTCAGGTTTCGATGCCCACTTCCTGCTTAAGGCGTCAGCCACCACATTTGCTTTACCTGGATGGTACTGGATGTCGCAATCATAATCTTTTAACAATTCCAGCCATCTTCTCTGTCTCATATTCAGATCCTTCTGAGTGAAGAGATACGTTAAGCTTTTGTGATCTGACTTGATCTGAAACTTCTCACCGTACAAATAGTGTCTCCAAGTCTTGATTGCGTGAATAACCGCTGCTAGCTCCAAGTCATGCGTAGGATAGTTCTTCTCATGCTCTTTTAACTGTCTTGATGCGTAAGCGATCACCTGTTCTCCTTGCATCAGAACACACCCAATACCCAACCCTGAAGCATCCGTATATAAGGTAAACGGTACGCTTGGTTCTGGGATGGTCAAGATAGGTGCAGAGACTAGTCTTGACTTCAAAGTCTGAAAGCATATCTCGCACTCCTCTGTCCATATGAATTTCTCTCCCTTCTTGGTTAATCTGGTGAGTGGAACCGCGATCCTGGAGTAATCTTCCACGAATCTTCTATAATAACCAGCCAACCCAAGGAAACTACGAATCTCTGCAACAGATTTTGGTGCTTCCCATCCTACTATAGCAGCTATCTTGCTTGGATCAACCTTGATACCGTCTCCAGATACAACATGGCCCAAGAAAGCCACTTCCTTCAGCCAAAACTCGCACTTCTTGAATTTTGCATAAAGCCTCACATCCCTCAGCCGTTGTAGGGCTGCTCTCAAATGCGCTGTATAAGTCTCCATGTCCTTAGAGTAAATCAATATGTCGTCGATGAATACGATGACCGAAGTGTCCAACATGTCATGGAACACTCGGTTCATCAGTTTCATAAACGATGCTGGAGCATTGGTCAACCCGAAAGACATAACCAGAAACTCATAATGCCCATACCTCGTCCTGAAAGCAGTCTTCGGAATATCTCCGGCCTTGATCTTCAATTGGTGATACCCCGATCGGAGATCGATCTTCGAGAAACCTTTGCACCTTGCAGCTGATCGAACAGATCATCGATCATAGGTAAAGGATATCGATTCTTGATCGTCAACTTGTTTAGCTCACGATAGTCAATACATAGTCGTACACTTCCATCTTTCTTCTTGACGAACAACACAGGTGCTCCCCAAGGCGAAATACTAGGTCGTATGAAGCTCTTATCCAGCAATTCTTGTAATTGGGTCTTCAACTCCTTTAACTCGGTCGGGGCCATCCTGTATGGTGCTTTAGACACCGGAGCCGAACCTGGTATAAGGTCCATCACAAATTCTGTAGCCCTGGTCGGTGGTAAGCCCGGAAGATCTTAAGGAAATACATCCGAAAACTCCCGAACCACCTCTATATCCTCCATCTTGAGTGACTCTGCTTGTGAGGTCGACTACGGATACGAGATAACCCACTCCCCCTTTCTCCAAGCATCTCTTAGTCTTTAGGGGCGGAGAGGATCAACTTCCGCTTCCTAGATAGCTTGATCCCAGCGAAACTGTATTCCCTTCCCTCTTTGTCAGTAAGCACAAGCTTCCTTTCACCACATAAAAGGACGGCCGAATGATGGCCTAGCCAATCCATTCCTAAAATGACATAAAAATCTGCCATCTCAAGTATTACTAGGCTTGCTTCTAAGTCTCGGCCCTCGATACTTACAGTACATGGTCCATAATACTTGGTCAAAGCCACATCGACTCCTAGTGGAGAGCGAACTATCAAGTTTGGGTTTAATTGCTTGATTGGTAACTCCATTCGCTTCCCAAAAGAAACAGAAACAAAGGAGTGCGTGGCCCCAGAGTCAAATAATACTCTGGCGGGTAAACCGGCTACATTTACAATTCCTGAAATATATTTCCCCTTAGTTCTATATGCTCATGCAACTGAAAGAATAAACTAAATAGTAAGGGATAAAGTCGTACCAGTTACCACATCAGGTGATGCGGCTGCCTCTTCAAGTGGTGACTGCATAAACTCGGCTTCTTGGGGAGCTTGCTTCTTATGAGCGAAGAAGCTGTCCCTCTAACTGGACTCTATCACCCTCGCAACCTGCACTGCCTCGTTGTAGGTCTTCTTGTCCAGACCCAAAAGGTGCTCTCTGATGCTTCCACGTAGTCCCATGGTGAACCTACGTATCTTTGTCTCCTCTTCCTGCATACTGACTGGTGCGAAGAAGAACAACTCTTCGTACCTCTGCTGATATGCATCTACAGTCGACTGAGCCTGCTGCAGGTTGAGAAACTCTCTCCATTTGATCTCTGAAGCTCTTTGGGAAATATTTGTCGAAGAAACTCTGAAGAAACTCTCTCTCAATTTTTCTGGCTCTTTGAGGCGTACCGGTCGCAACATACCGGTCGCACACCTGTGGAAATATGCTGTGACCGGTATAGTCGACCGGTCAGAATTAAAATTCTGGCCGAGACATACCGGTCGCATGTCTAGGGGGGTACCGGTCGACACTCTGTATACAGTGTTGCGACCAGTATAGTCGACCGGTCAGAAAAAATTTTCTGGCCGAGACATAGCGGTCGCACACCTGGGTTGATACCGGTCGACCGGTATACGCATAACCGTCGACCGGTATACGCATAACCGTCGACCGGTATGCCCAAAATGGCTTTAAAATCGCGAAAAAGTGAGATTTTTCTCACTTTTCTTTTCTTCTTTCTCTCCGGTGGCGATTCCTCTCTGCCCAACTGAGTTGCTACAGTCCAACCGGTACTTTTAGAAGCCGATTTCTCGCATTCCAAAGCTAGAACATCGTCTCCAGGTAGGTCTCCTCTCTCTCTCTCTCTCATATTTTTAGGAAATTTCCATATCGTCTTTATGTAGAAATTTAGGTTTTTCTTTGTTCGTGATGTTTTAACCCTAGGAATTCTTTTCCTTCGGCTTAGAAAGGGTTTAGGGACCCCCAAGAGCAAAAGCCCTCAACTAATTTGGGGTTCCACCGAACGGTTTTCATAAAAATCAAAATTTTCATCTTTTGACCTAGGTTTTCATGAAATTTCGAAATTTTTCTAATTTTTCTTAATTCTTGAAATTTCTTGTTATAATTGCTTGTGATTGGTTTATAGAAGAGTGTGGGGGTTACGTAAGTCCTCCTCCCCATGTTTTTGGGTGAATTCGAGGCTTTTTCCCAATTTACTGTCGTTATGCTGCCAAAATTTTGAAAATTTCTAACTTTTATCTCATTTTCTCTTGTTTTGCAGATTCTAAATGGCTCCTAGACGTGTTCTCGGGAAGCGCTCACATGGTTCTAGTTCTCGGGTTCCTTCTTCGCCGGTTCCTCAGCTAGATGAGCTATGGTTTCGCTCCTTGGAAGCTCAAGCTCGGTTTTCCTGGTTTGATGATAAGAGTATTGTATCCGGGCGCCGGGTCAACGTGGAACAACTGCATCGGTTCAATGTAGAGACGGCTTTTGGCACTCTAGGTTGGTTGTCGGTTATTTCCTACACAGAGACCACACGCCCTAATTTGGTCAAGCACTTTTATGCAAATTTGGAACTCGAAGGGGATGTCGAAGACCCGAACCAGTGTAGGGATCTATGCATCACCAGCTACGTCCGGGGTGTACATATCTCCTTCAACACCCACCAGTTGGCTGATCTGCTTGGGGTTCCCAATGATGGAGATTTGGTGTACTGCGCCCCCAAGGCGAAAGGTTACTTGACTGAATATTTGCGCCGGGACTACAATGAGTTGTCCCAGCTCACCCAAGACGTCACCTATTGCGTCTGCACAGGAGAGCGGATCTCACTTCCTTACCTCATCATCCGGACTATGCATCGAGCGGCTGTGGCCGATAGGGCCAGCAACCTTCCCTATGGCCGTCTCGTCACTTTCCTTCTTCGCCGTCTGGGCGTGAGTTTTAGAGGAGAGGTAGCCGTCGAGGACTCCATGACCTCCGACATCGACTGGGATGCGATACATAGGATGCAGATGGTTGATCTGCCCGTTAGTGATGACGAGTTGGAGGCTCGCCCTCGTCCACTTGGGAGAGTAGCAGCCGCAGCAGCCGGCCAGCAGCCGCGGCCAATGCGGCCTATGCGGCAGAGATGGGGGATGATGATGATGACGATGTAGTTGGGGAAGCACCGGTGCCTGCCCCACGCCTCCACCTGTACCACCACCATCCGTTCCCCACAACCGGGCCATCTCACCCTCCCGACTCGGTGTTGAGTATGTTTCTCGAGATCGGGGACACCCGGGGGTCATCCTAGAGTCTCGACGAGCGATGGGTCAGGAGTTGGGACGCTTGGCTCGTGGTCTACGGGTGACTCAGGACCAGGTGCATTGGCTCAGGGTCGCATACGAGCGGGACTATGATATAGCGGACCCCATTCCTCCCAGGCCTCCTACCCCATGATTTACCATTTACTTTTTTTTTCATATGACGGTTTATATAACAGGGTAACTTTCCGGTTTGTGGACTGTACCCTGTAGCACTATCACATTTGATACACTTTTCTTTTTAATGAAAGTTTCATGGTTTTTCCTAACTAGTATATGTGCACATATTAAGTTTCATATTTAGAATAGTACATTATTCTCTTTCTTAGTCCGTCTCAGGTATCAAACAATGCTTAGGGTGTGTTTGTATTAATATTTTTAAACTTCCTAACTTAGCTCATCGACCCCATTATGTGTAGCATGGTTTGTTGGAACAGAGCCCGAGAGCTCTGATACCAAGTTGTCACACCCCAACTCGATCCAACCGGAACGGTGTGAGTGAACCGTCATTGAACCAACGGTTTACACCAGGATCTCGAATAGGCCGTGTCCACCCATACAAACCAATTACACATAACCACAATCAGAATATAAATATACAGCAGAAGACTTTAAATAGAATGAACTGAGTATCTATTGATAATGTAAATAAATATCCCATTATTCAAACTCAAACATATTAAATAATAATCTTTTACATCCCTTTAATCCAATCAAAATAACTGAAATAAATAAATAAAATAAATCACGGTACACGCTGGAAAGGGCACTCGCATGAAGCATCATGCTCGTCCCTCCCCGCTTGTACATCCAAAGCAGCCTACACCACCGTACGCCGGAGCGTTCACATAATCGTCCACGATGTATCCTGCATCAACATCTAAAACAATGTATATACAAAGGGTGAGCACGAAACACGGCTCGAGAAGACAATCGGACGGTTTCACAAGATTATGCATGAGTAACAATCAATTTTATGTTTGTGGTCTGGTTTTAAATTTATAATGTGCTATAGAAAGGTTTGGTGGCCCCCGCACCTCTATACACGAGTGTGTGGCGTCGCACGCAATCACACTACCACCAACCCACATGCACCCATCATGGAATAGAGATAGAGCTAAGGTATACCCGCACCTCCCCGATACTCTACCCATACCAAGTACCTAAGCCCCCTATCGGCCGGGGCTCGCAAACCGGGCTCGCAACTAACCAATCCTATATGTCAACAATGTATGCTCTATCCCGACGACAGCCGTTTCCGGCATAGAGATAGAGCTAGAGCGTGGAGGCCGGGTCGGAGACCACCAAACCTCACCTCCCCCACCGATACCCTATCCGCAACTAACCCACTAGGATAGAAACAATACGCGGTAGACCCTATCCCAACATAACTCCCTACGGCATAGAGATAGAGCTAAAGCATCGTGGACAAGCCGGCGTCGACTCGGAATCCTCGGTACCACCCAACGATGGCCGGGACAACATCAATATCGGAGACCACCGTACCACGATCTTCCCCCGATACCCCACCCGTACCAAGCATGTTAAGACGGAATACTACAAAAGGTGCCGTGTGAAGAGCGATCCCGGGCCCATGCCCCACTCCACACACCAACGAAAAACAATCACATGCCTAACAATCACATCCTATGAATGCATGAACAATAATAATAACCGAAAGTAAAGGATGGCATGTGAATATGCACAAACATCACATCATAGATATTCAATGATTAACAACGATTTCTTGTCCATTAATTATTAGGTTTAGGTCGATTCCCTTACCCGACGCTCGTTCGATTACTTGCTCCACGTCGCAAGACCCAAACGATAAGTCACGGCCTCCTACATAATATTAGGGTTTCATTAGAATATATTATTTAGGGTTTCATGTTGGTCGGAAACCAACAGAGATCACAAAATACCCTCACGGAGCCGACCGGTGGCATGTACCGGTCGCAGCTCTGTAGGAAAGACCGGCGACCGGTATGGTCAGCCGGTCCCCCACAAACAACCTCCCGAGAGGTAGCGGTCGCAACATACCGGTCGCACTATGTGCAACCGGTATAGTCGACCGGTATGTCTCCGAAGACCATACATGGGTTTTTCGACTGCCGTCGATCATCCTCCATGGATTCTCAGGGTTTCTCCTATCCATTCTAAGTCTAGGCTTTGAGTTAGAATTATCCCCAACTCATTCAAGTCTCGTTTCGATGAATATCATCTCGAAACTCAAATCTAGGGTTTGACGGCAACTTAGGGTTTATTGGCCAATTTAGGGTTTTAGATCAATACCTACTTTGCATGGTATTGATCCACCCACACAACTAACATAGGGTAAGAAGATGGATTCAAACACTTACCGTTGACGTAGCGTAGAGCTTCGTCAAACGGTAATGGCGGCACCTCCTTCTTCTTCCTAACTCCTTCTCCTTTCCAAGCTCTTTCTCTCCTCTAGGGTTCGTGAGAGACAATGGAAAGGATTTGAGGGGTTTAAGGGTGTATTTATAGGCTAGAAATAGGGTTTAGTAACCCTACTAGGATTAGAAAACTTCTAGGATTCGAAATCAGGAAAGCGAGACCCGCAGAGACCAATTTCCAAATTCCCGCACATAGCTGTGCAGGCCATACCGGTCGACCGGTACCATCATCCGGTACCATCGACCGGTATACCTAAAATCAAGTATAATTGGTCGACTTCGGTCCGATTTCGTACCTGTTTGTTATCCGCTTGCCCCGTCTGGCTCGGTGATGATCGGAAGACCTGTCACGACACGAAACCAAGGTTAGACCGGGTTTTTCAGAGTGCGGGTCTTACAGATCGATTCACAGAGCACACCTCGCTCATAAGCTTTCAATCTCTTCCATATAACCCATAATCACCATGAATATAAAAATAAAAGCTCTACTAACCTCTTACAGAGATTTAGCACTCCATTGATGCACAGAGAAGAGGTAGTTGGTGATTGATCACTCCCACAGGACATAAAACCCTAGAAATCCTTCTCTCTGCCTTCAAAATGTTCTTTTCAATTTTCTCTTAGTTTTTATGACTCCCAACGGCACCCAATGTATAGAGCATCCGAAAATATGGAAATTGCAACTTGAACGGACCGATTTGGAGCTCGGAGAAAGTTATGGCAGTTTGAAGTTCGACCAATAACAAATAAGGAAAGAGAATCTTTCCAAACAATTCCGCGCACCCGCACAACATTGAATCGCAGCCCTGCTGACGTGTTGTCGAGTTCCGATTGGCTCTCAGGGAATCTTCGTTTCAGACTGCTGGATAACCTTAAGAAAGGCGGGATTAGATCGGCGCCATTGGATTCGCATAAATCGCGTCAGCCGCGATCGAGACTAATGGAAGCCATCAGATGAGAATCTGCGCCGCCGTCACATCATACATGTGACACACCGAATCAAAACGCTAACACAATAGACCGTGCTGCATTGTTTAAACTTGCCTCCATCCAACCAGAAGGTGCGCGATGGAATCTCGACGCGTCGACTCCGATACACATTAGCCCGCGTTTTCCAGGGCCACCGATTTGGAATCTGGCATGCGTGGCACCATTTTAGCAGTCAATTTCATATCTTCTCCATTTTTTATGCCGAAAATGCCCTTAAACAACTTGGAAAATCACCTCTGTAATCGAGGCTTCAATGAACAAAACTCTGTAGAAGAAATCTAGCCGAATGGTGCCTCTCTCCTGGCATTTCGTCGAACACTTTGCTGGGGGGAGGCGGTCAGGGCCATGCGCATGGCCATGTGGCAGTGGGCCTGCGGGCCTTGCTGCTGCAAGTGGCTTCGGCTACTGGCATGCGGCATGGCCTGTGGGCTGCTGCTACTTGTGAGCATGCCATGGTGTGCCATGGCTGTTGCCCTTGGTGCATGTCATGACCGGCACCTGTTGTGCTGCTGCACGGCTGGCCTGCTGGCTGTGCCATCGGCTGGCCATGTGGCTGGCCATGTGGTGCCACGACAGGTCCTCGGCCAAGCTGGCCACCAGTGGGTCCCACCCACTGTTTTTCTCTCCTCTTTCTCTCTCTTCATGCTCTCTTCATTTTTCATGCTTCAGAAGATCTTCATTTAATGCTTCAAGATGCCGCAACCGCAACACTGCCTCATCATCAAAAACTCGAACACATCATCAAAGAAGCTGTGCCACATCACCAATGGGATCCACAAACACTCTCTCTCATCAAACTTGATGTAGAATGTCATTTAACTAGCTGCAAACCATCTGAAACACACTATAAGAGATGTAGAACACTGTAGAATCACAAATACAAGGTTGCTCCATCTTTGTCGCTGCACTGACACTCTCTCTCCTGCACTGACACTCTCTCTCCTCATTTATCTGACTGAATGCTCACAAACACTGTCACATCAGTAAAGTTGCCAACAATGACAACATAAAGTCCAACACAACCATGCGAGAAGACTTATCGAATAGTCCTCCGATATTGATTCCTTGGACAACGAAGGCTCAACCTTGGCCCCCTAATGATGAACTCTCGTGTTGGGAGGATAATAGTGGCAAATTCTTGCACCATTCAATGTGTGATGCGGATACCATGGAAGTACATGCATTCGTGCTCATTCTAGTTGTCTCCTAGACTTTAAAGAATCAGTTTGTTATGTAGTGGCTGTTTTCTTATTTCTGTTGGACCTTAGTTATATTGTAACCTAGTCCCAGTTGTTGTTCTGTTATGTTGTTTTGTTTGGGTCTCTCACGAGGATCTAGATTGTTGTGTTCTCTTTTTTTGAATCAATAAAATACCTACTTATCCGAAAAGAAAAATAAAATAAAATAAAAATAAAAACCCCAACAATCCAGGGCCTCTTTTGGAGAAGGAAAGAAAGAGCTTTTACTGTTAAGTATAGGCCATAAATTCCATATTCAGCATGGTTCATTATGGTTAAGATCAAGTGTCGGTCGAGCAATTTTTGGTAGTAACATCTGTTGACTGGTATATATCTATTTATTTGGCTAGGGAGTTTTTGGACTGCGTGAGGAGGCTAAGGATTGCACGAAAGGATGAGGCTTTTTTCCCTTTGTCAGTTTCTTTACTTGCCTAAATACTACATTTATTGGCTTTCTTTTGATGAAGAAGCCAAGAAGTGCAGGAAAGGATGAAACTAATTCCTTTTTTCGTCTCACCTTACAGACTTCCCCTCCTCTCCTCTCCTCTCCTCTCCTCTCTCTCTCTCTCTTTTTGAACCTTGACGTATGCTGCCCATTAATACCAGAAGTAAATTAATGTTATTGATTCATTTATATTTATTTTAGCCCTAGTTTTGAAAATTGGACCAGACCGAAAGGTGATCAGTTCCAGTCAAACCTGATTCGACTTTTGGTATGATATTTAAAACTAGGAAAGAGTTTTTCGGCTCTACAGGGAGTCAAATCAATGACAAATACCCTTCATCTATTTATGAATTTCCAATAATACCCTTCGTCTGACTCCTCAATTCCTTTATTGGGCCTGGTCTAGGTTCGGGTGAGAATGATCGCTAGTGAATAGAATCCTTTTTTTCATGTAGGTAGGCACTTGAAAAGCCCTGCTCCTTCATCATTGGCTTGTTGGAGTAGTGGGGAATTTGGTACTGGCAATCCTAGAGGAGATTCGAGAGAAGTATGAGAGGAGAGGGTAGGGGTTGATATTCAATTATTCCCTTTGCTGTTTGGGCTGTCTCTTCTCATTCTGGTGCATGCCTTACTCAACCAAGCAACTCTAGAACGCATTAACGTTCCAGAACAAGCAAAGGATGAGCCCAATGGAGAATAAACTGATTCCATGTAACCTTTGATTTCTGAACAGAGAAACCTCTTCCCTTAAAACTATGGCCCTATTGAATTATCTACTACTCCCTTTCTCTCAAGGCTACCCTTGTCCAACAACGAAGAGGTTTTACTTTTTCTTTTCTTTTTTTGTATTTTGAGAAAGCCTGATTCTGAATTAAGACAAGCTAAAGAAGGAAGTACTAAATAAGAACTTGTGGGATCGATGAAGTGCGACCTCCACAACAGCTCCATCACCATAGATCCAAGTATTCGTAACAGTTAATGCAGTATTCGAAATTCCCTGCTGTGTACGTACAAAAAAACTTGTTTGGTTAAGAGGCTTATGTAGAAATCAATCTGTAATCATAATGCAGAAAAGTAAAATGAAATAGAAAGAAACAATGGTATAACGCAAAGATTTAAGTGTTCAATAAGGATTTTCTGCCTATGTTCTTGATCAGATAAAATCTGTTTGACTATCAATGAAGAATAGGGTTACAACTTACAATGTTCATCCTAACGCCTCTCGTTTTGTTACAAAAAAAGTCATCGCTATATATTTATAGTGAACCCTATACTATACGGAACCCTAGTTCATCGAAATATATGCAGAATGGGCTCGAGGGCTCTTGACGATCTTTTAAAATTAGCCCCTAAATTCATGCGTTGGAATACACATCCTAATCCCTACAGTTTACAAGCCACTCGCTCTCACATGATGATAGGCTATGGTGGCAAACTGGGAATCACAGCTTAGCCTTTGAGATCCTCCAGAAACTTTTCTGGATGTCTGCCTTTAAGAGTAGAATACTAAACTGTAGAGCATTAAATTTTTTTAGCTCCATTATCAAGCTGCATGCTTACAGGCTTCTGGGAGCACTAGAAACACCCGTGAATCCTCCATTATCAAGACAGATTTTTACACAAGTGAGTGGGACTGCCTGAAAGTGACTCCTCATGATTTATAAGCAATGTGGTATGAGACAAATATTCGGTTATTTCGATATGGGAAGATCCAAAAGAAGGTTAAAAAAGTATCCTCTCACATAACTCACATGTGATATTACAGTAAAGGGAACCTATGATCGTAGTTGAAAAAGGGATTTGGGCTTCCAGGGTCCATTGAGTAATGACAAAAGATTCTTTCATTACGACAAAGGACCATCAAAGTAAACCCTGGACAATCTGGAGGGGACCTCATTCATGTTCTTGATTTTTCCCCTCTACAATCCTTCATAGTAACTCTTAACTGTTAGGAGCTGTTATGTTAATTGTATTGTCAAGTGCTAATTGCTGTTTACTAGACCCAGTCATTGGATTCTACAGTGCAATGCCGGAACTGTACTGTAAAAATGTGTGGAGAAAAATTCTCCTGGAGCATGAAAAAAGTGTCATCATGACTCTTGATGAGATGTGAGGAGTATCACGAGATCTTTAATATACAGAAGGGGTGGGGGGTTTTATCCCATCTCTGAGGAACAAACCACAGAAACTTTTCCTTAAAAGTTTATATGAACTATATATAGACAGAGCTGAGATTTCCTGTCCAATACAAAATAGGATGGGAAGATAGACACAAATATCCTAGAGGAGTGATATGCAATCATTGTAAGATATTATCTTGTGAGCTTGACTAATTACTGAGCCTATTGACTAATGGAAGTTTATATTATTGGTTTGATCGGTTTTAATCTGATTTGTCACGAATTGGAGATAAATCAATCTGATCCATTGTGGGGGTGGTTCAGGGTTTGGAACTAGTGAGAGTTTATATTATAAATTTGACCGGTTTTTGTCTGATTTATCATAAGTTGGAGATAAACCAACCTGATCAATTGTGGAGATGGTTCAAGGTTTGGGATAGTATTACAAATACTAGAGTTAAAATCCCTACAACCAAATTGTTAATTCCTTTCTCTGCTCCCATACGTAGAAAGATTGAAAGGAAATCTCCAGTGGACTGTAGAAGACTCACGCCAAAGCATGAAATTAGACGAAAATCAATCTCTACGAATAAATATATTTTACATTGTTTAATTGTTTTTCTATTTTATTCTTGGAGATTGTATGAACAGTTATAGTTTACTAAAACCTGCTGAGATAAATCATTACAACGGTTGATTGAAACCCTGAAGAAATAATTAAATTCTAACAATTATTTCTCGGTCCATGTGAGAAGACAGTTCATGTGAGAAGACACAGGGACACAACCGGACAGAAAACTTTTTACCATCTATAAATATTGACATCTTGTGCACAAAAGAGAGAAATGGGTACATGTAGTACAGAGGATAACCAATTAGAGCCATCTTGCGAGATGATATACAGTTCTCCGGGTGCCAAGCATTATAACCTTCTGATCCATTGGATTCTCTTCAACAGCCACTCAAATAAATTTAATTCCCCTGTTCTTTAGTCATCGTGGATTGTCAGAAATCACCAGAAAATAATAATAATACAGACCTAATACTCTTGTCAAACCACCAGAAATCAGTCATCCTTAACAAACCTTTCCCATAAATAAATAACTAAATTTTTATGGGATATTCTCCAGCATGTTTCTTGTTCTGACAGAACCCATCTACACCATCGATTGAAGAAAATATGCATTCAACAAAACCAATTACAATACTCATATTAAACAAAGTAAACTTTGATTGAAAAGAATTTCAATTAATAAATAATATTCAGGAGCAGAATGGACTGATTGATGTTCATTAGCAAACCTCAGAGTAATGGAGAATACAGATCCCATAACGATAGCATTTATCTTCCAAAACTCTTTATATCCATCTCTATTCAACGAAATTATGGAAAAGCTAATGTTCCTTTCTCCCCATCTGTTCTAACTGAAATGAAAGATCATGTTTCCTCCAGTTTGATGGCATCTCTCTAGACTTACTCAATTCTGCTCCTGAATATCAAATTTCATGTTCACTAGAGGAATTGGATTTCATGGGCCAATTGGGATTTTCTCAATCCGTAGAGGTGGTTAATTTATCCAAAGCATCAGAGGCATGTCTCAATGAAGGTCTCTTCTCAGGACTGGTCTGAACGCAGGCCAGAGCAATTTTCAGCACTGCAACCATCTCTTCTTCCCTGACAGATTCTCCAGCCAAAAAGGGATCCAAGACATCGGAAAGTGGCTTCTTTTCCTCAATGCAGAGTTGTATCCACTGAACTAAATCCATTTCTGATGTGCTCACTTGAACCATTGCTGATCTTCCAGAAATCATTTCGAGTAAAATCACCCCATATGAATAAACATCCCACTTCTGCGATGGCTTCACCATTTTCAAGGCTTCAGGAGCTTGATAACAAGATCCTGAACCAATGGTCGAACTAACCGTAGTAACTTCAACTGTTGCAGTCTGTTGTTGCCATGGTTTCTCAGAATCTATTCGATTGGATTGCAGAGCCAGGGAACCACCAGTTATATTGGCGAGGCGCCCGAGTCCAAAATCAGCAATGTGAGGCTCCAGGTTCTGTCCCAGCAGAATGTTGTTTGGCTTCAGATCGCCATGGACATACTTTTTGGGGCTAAACTCATGCAGATAAGCTAGACCTTTTGCGATTCCTCTCATGATTGTGAGTCTAACAGACCACTTCAGGGGTGTAAACGATGGCATCCCAGCCTTCCCTAACATGATTAAGATCAACCCATAACATCAATGTAAGAAAAACCATTAGCAGCAAATCAAACTAACTAACTAAAATTCCAAGAAATGAGGGAAATTTGAGGTTGGGTTGGCTTACCATGAATAGCAGTGGCAAGGTTGCCATTGGGTATGTAATCATAGATGAGTAGCTTCTCATCGACAGACCAGTAATAGGCTCTAAGAGTTACAATGTTGGGATGCCTGAGCTTCCCTATTGCTTCTACTTCAGTCTGAAATTCCTTAAACCTTTGAGAACCTCCTTCACCCAATCTCCTCACAGATAAGGTAAGCCCATCTTCAAGAACGACCTTATATACAATCCCTATTCCACTCTTACCCAGAACAAAGGCAGATGCCTTCAGAAGCTCATCCAGATCAAATTTCACCTGCATATCCAATGGCACAAGATCATACTGCTCAACAGTTTCCGATAGGGTCTCAGACTCATCTTTCCTAAAGCACAAACATTCCTTTCTCCCCATTGATGATCCTTTCTCAGAACTAATACCAGTGTCATTCTTACCCTTCCTACAATTGCACATTTTCCGGTAACAGTAAGAGAACAGCAGCCCAATGAGGCAAATGCCAACTAAGATACTCACCACAATTGCAATCACAGCACTCTTAGTCAGCCCTCTGCTCTTCCCGCTCTTATCATAGCCATTGTCTGGAGTCATAGAGGGGTAGTTATTAGGTATGGAGGGAAACGAAGATGGAGCACTAGCATCAGAACATGGGTCCTTCAATGGTGGGCCACAGAGCCCTGGGTTTCCAATGAAAGCTGTTGGTCCTCTGTTCATGAGAGCACCACTCTGAGGTATCGGCCCACTTAGATTGTTGTAAGAAAGATCAATATAAACTTTCTCCGGAAGATTTCCAAGGCTGGGTGGGATTGGACCACTGAACAAATTGTGAGACAGATCCACAGTTCCTTGCAAGCTCGAAAGATTACCCATGTCCCTAGGAATGGAACCGCTCAATTTATTGTAAGAAAGATCGAGTTTTTGCAGAGCAATCAGAGCTGTACCAAACCCAGATGGCAAAGAACCAGTCAAATTGTTTTGACTGAGAACAAGAAACCTCAATCTCTGGCATTGAATTAATGAAGTGGGTAACGAGCCATTCAATAAGTTGTAGGATAAATCCAAGGTCTGAAGGTAACTGAGCTTACCAACATCAGGAGGGATAGAACCAGAGATGGTATTCCCCAAAAGAACCAAACTTTGTAGTCCCTGTGCATTAAACAGGCCAACAGGCAACATTCCATAGAACTTATTGTCCCTCAGATTGACATGCCGCAGTGCAGTGAGGGATCCAAGTGAAGAAGGAAGAAACCCAGTAAGCTTCTTCTTAGGAATGCTAATAGAAAAAACTTTACCTTCTCTGCATGAAATCCCATTCCATGAACAAGGGTCGCTATCAGATGAGTTCCAGTTATCCAAGGACCTTTCAGGGTCATCACCAACGGACTGTTTGAGTGACAAAAGAGCAACACCTTCATCATTCAAAGAGCCCACAAGAATAACAGACTTGCAGAGAAGAAGAAGCCACCAAACAAGAGCTTGAAACATTACTGCAGAGTCTGAAATCCACAAATTGCAGAGAGATGTCTGTCGCTGCGAATCCAAAGCATACGATATGGGTTTCTTACAGGGGATCTAACCTGTATAAACAAGCGTGGAGTAGTTTTGGAACGATGAAGGAAGGAAGGAAGGAAGGAAGGAGAGGGCCTGGATTATGATTTCTATAAGGTTTGACAGCAACGAATAGAGCACTGTTGAAGAATGAGTAAGTGGGAAAGCGCTAGCCATCAAATAAAAAAAGAGTGGGAAAGCGTTTCAGCCTGTGGAGCCATGAGCCATGGAAAGATAGATTATGGAAAACTCCCATGGAAATCCAGTTACCAATTTCTCGTGATTGAGAATGTTTGACATTGTAAATTTATCGTGATATTTTGCATTCAATCTAAGCCGTCGTTTTTTTTTTCTTGGGTTATTAAAAAATATTTTATATAGAAAGAATCTTAAAACGCACAGAATTACAACGAGACAAAAGATATACATATGAAGAAATATAATTGCATCCAACAAGCAAAAAATATACAGACAATTCTAATGATGGAAGCAATCCACAAAGAGAAGAAGAAGTTTGCTATTAAGACTGCAAAAGCTTCAGCTAATAGACATAACCATATACAATGGAGATCCAAAAACCTCCTAAAAAAACGTTCTTCAGAATCACAGAAAACACCTCCAACATCTATTGATCTTAGAACACTATGACATGAACCATTAAAATTATATTTTATATTATAAATTTATTATTTTAAAAAATCATAAAAAGTTTTTGAATAATAAATGTAAAACTTTGTGGATCCTTCACCATCATGCACACACTGTGGTTCTTGACCACACCACACACAGATAAAGACAAACTAGTAGTTAATTGTAAAGGGAAAGATAGACCAGTTTAAATGGTTGAAACAGAACAATTGTGAATGGATCGAAACTATATAAACGATTATCAAATGGTTTGATTCTAGTTTAAAAAAATAAAACTGTTTTATTAAATAGTTCGATTCTGATTTCAATAATGAAACTATTTAAAATTGATGATTTAGAACTATTAAAGCTGATTAAACTTTTTCTTTTATCCTTTAATGTTTGAAAATCTATTCGTGAAAAAAAATTGCAATTATAAATTATAAGTTTATCTTTATTACTTCTAATTATGAAACTAAATTAAATTTATTTTAATTTTTTTTTCTTTCTCTCAATTCTAACTTTCCTTCTTATTTTTTCATAAAATTATATAAAAACTAGATAACCAGAATAAAACTATCAAATCAAAACCATCAAAACCATATCATTTAATATCCTTACAAACAATGCATCCAATTGTTGGTTGGACCATGGGGAAGGATCTGGAGCGAGCGAGCGAGAGACCATGATATTAATGGAGATCCTCTGGCAGGCCACGTGTAGAGAATGAAAAAGAAGCAAAAGGTCCAAACAGGTGACATGTACACAGTACTAAATCTCTATATCTCGGGCGAAGTTTAAAATTTTGCTGTAGACGTTATTAAATATTGAAAGCAACATGAGAATTGGAGTAGCCGGTAAATTCACATGTCAACTATGTTGAATGAGACGGTGTCAAATATAAGTGGCAGAAGTCCCACTATTTCTACTTTGGGTTCTGTGCTGCAGTCAGCAAACTCTAATGAGTGGTTGGACCTCTGACGCCGAAGCCCCACCACCCGTCGTTTCCTTCCAACACCCCCGGATTGGATTGAAGAGCTGCACATTTGAGACGCAACCCACATCCTCTTCTCCCAGAGGATGGCCGATTACGCTCCGATTGAATGATCGATACGTAAGGTTTAAGTGAATTTAAGTTTTCTATTCAAGTTGATAAATTGAACTAACAGAGAGTGTCAGCTTGGGTGAAGGACTCGAATTCACCTGAGTCTCTTGTGTCGATCATCCAACGGGGGCGTCCCCTCTCCTCCCTCTGGGAGGAGAGGATGTGAATCCAAGTGAGACGAAGGCCGAGGCAACTTGAAAAAATAATATTTAATTATTGGATCACAACTTGAGAAGTGGTTGAATTTGAAAAGAATTGAAATCCAGCAACGTGACTGTGTGCTTGCTATTGTCTAGTGCCTACTAAGGATGGTTTCATTCCTCCTCTATCTTAACGGAGCCACCATACCTGGCCATGGGCACCATTTGGGCTATTCTCAAGTCCCTACTCCCTTACATGTGGATCGTAATCCTCACGTGTCATTGGTGTTCCTCTTATTATGATTCAGTGATAAGAATATTATTCAATGCACACACCAATACATCTGACCTTTGTTTCATAAACGACGTATATGAACAGAGGAATAACCCATTCGAGGTAAAAATAACCACCCATTCGAGGTAAAAATAACCACCCCATATCATAGAAATCATAACACACATCAACAGTTTCTAAAGGCATAACTGATCAAAAACACTCAGATAACAACAGGTCACAAAGAAGTTCAAGACCCATCCCATCTCTATAAAAGGACTTGCACACCTCAGTTCAAGGTATCTCACATTTTACTACTCTTTTCCTATGAACCCCCTTATACTTTGATTGTTAAGATCATCTCGAATTCTATGGCAACACAATTAACCCATAATTGAATTTGAAATAATTTTTTGTTTTTGGAAAATAAGAATAGAAAAAATCTCACAAGTAAATTAAAAAAAAAAATCGTCTACAATCTCTACTTTCTTCTGCACGTTACCGGCAATGGGGCGCATGGCAGTATAATGTAATTTTATTTTTATTAATTATTATTACGGCCATACCATCAGTACCTTTCGCGATTATCTTTTACCGCATTCCAGGTTCCAGGCTTCGAGCTCTGATCTTAAAGTCATAAACTTAATCTGGTTTATAAATCAGAATATTAAAAAGAAAAATGGGAATCCCGCCCAAGTCCCAAGTTCCAAGTCCCAAGTGGCAACTAGATGTCCGGGGAACGAAATCTTCTCCTCCCCGACTCTCTGGCTCCCATTCCATCTCACCATTGAAGTGTGTTAGAGTTCAAACTGACTCACACTTCAATGGTGAGATATGGTAAGAACCAGGGAGTCGGGGAGGAAAGGATTTGGTTGATGTCCGATGGTTGGTCAAGGGAAATGAGAATAAACTGCCACTAATCACGTGCACTGCCATAAGGTCTTGAACAACCAAATTTCTATGGATCAAAGTTTGTTGACACGATAAAAATAACTAAACAAGGGAGGTTGGGTTTTTAGTCTGGGTCAGTTTGATGCAAGTCAAAACTTTTGGTAGCAAACAATCAATGAGGTCGATACTTTTAGAAATGTCCAACCTAGTAAATTGCAAATGCAAGGATAAAAATGAAATGTTTACCAAAAAAAAAAAAAGGATAAAAATGAAATGAATGATAAATGTCGAGGTAAAATGTAAGAAGAAATAGTAAATGAAGAGGTAGAAAATGAAATGAACAGTAAGATCCGAAGTAAAAATAGGAAGGTATAGTAGATGTGGAAGCAAAAGTTGGTGAAACCTTGAGATTTGGGCCGTTTTTATAAGGATTTGGGAGAAGGTCAGAAGTGGCTCCAGCACATCTTTGGATTACAATACCAGAATTCTGAGGTTGGGTTTGCTCTGGACTTAAACTAATAATGACAAATATGCCCTTAAAAGTTTTTTTTTTTTGGCAAAAAGATGATTTTGCCCCAATTAGCTTGGGAGTTACGAAGATGTCTAGATGTTGCGCTCCTATTGATTAGTGGTATTTATACCTAACAATACTAGCTTGTGTCAGTGGTCTATTGACATCAATTCTTTTTTTTTTTTTTTAGGATGTCATTGGATGGACCATCACAAAAATTTCAAAATACAAAAAATATTTTGGTATTTGAGGCGATGAGGTGAGGATTAATATCGATCACCAGTGTTAATATCAATAAGAATATCTATAATAACTTCAAGTCCCATGAGTCATGAATGACAACATCAATCAATAAATTTGACTTGAAATTGGAGGTGATTTTGATTAACCTCAATTCTTCACCAAGTTCAACAGAGTTAAGCCAAATTTGACACATTCATGGCCGATTCTGGGACAATTCGAATCGAAATAAATAATAAGAGACTAATCTTGTACCCGATTACAAGTTTTTAAACCCTTGCTTTTTCTAAATTTAACCATCTAGCTTGATTTCTATCAATAAAAATATAGTTTAACCTCATCCAACTGTAGATACGTGTTAATTTTTTTTTTTCCATGACATTAAGGAAAGAATCTCCTTAATGGGTATTTAGATTTGCCATGAGACAAGTGGTATGGAATTTCTCCTGTTCATGGACTAAATTTCAAACAAAACCCAAAATTTGCAAAGTGGCACAACAAACAGTTTAAAAATCCAGAACTACCAAGAGTGTCCACAAGACTATAAGGGATGGATGGATATACATGATGAGAGAGTATGGCATCATATGGAGGCTAATGATTGAATTTGAGGTTAAAATTTGACATAGCATATGCCTGATAAGAATGTTCTTTCCTAAACAATAATTAGGGAAAACTTTTTGTGTATAATGCTTCGTCAGTTTCGATATAATGTGTAATATTTTATATGTAAAAGAAAATTTCAAAATGTTTCCAGAAAGTAAAAAGAAAGACAAAATTCTTTTTTCATCCCCGTAGAGATCACTATATTTTATCTGTTAGAAATAAACATTGAATTTTTCTTTACATATAAAATGTTACATGTAAAATTTTAGTATAAAATTTTACATCAAAACAAACGGAACATAAATGAAATAAAAGATGGTATTTTAGAGTTCAAATATTTATATCAATAATTACTTCCCAACTTTGAAGTGGAAGAGGCTAACGGTTTGGTTCAGTGCATAATAGAGTAGAATCAAAATCGAACGGCTTATTAAACAGTTTCAAAATGCTTATCAAAATCGATTATTAATCAACTTCGATTATTTGGTTTTTAAACAGTTTCGCTAAAGGGCGGGGGAGCAAGAGAGAGTTAGGAACAAATGATAGGGAAGAGGAAAAGCCAACAAAAGCATAATATATATATATATATATATATATATATATATATATATATATATATATATATATATATATATATATATATATATATATATATATATATATTTTTTTTTTTTTTTTTTTTTTGATAAAAGCATTAAAATAATTTTAGTCATATACAAAGGTGAGCTTACGATTTAGAGGAACTAGGTTCATTTAGAGAGTATTAAAATAATTTCAATTTATTTATAACACTTAGGGAACAAAGTAAAGGTTTAATTGGTTTTAATGGTTCTATACCATCGGTTTTAAACAATTTCATTCTGTAAACCAGAATTGAATTGTTTAATTAAATGGTTTCATTTTTTGAAGCCGGAATTGAACAGTTTAATAATCAATTTCACGATTTAGATTTAAAAGTACAATTTGATTTGGAACTGTTTCGGTTCCCTTTTAACGCGTTTAGATTGAAGCAATAATGGAATCATAAAGGATAGATTCACAACTTTATGGAGTCAATGACATCTCCAAACATTAACTTATTTCATCCACTGCAACTAAAGTTTGCACAAATTTTTTTTTTTTTTGATAGAATCCATGTTTGTTTTGTTGTAAAATTTTATATATAAATGATATTTTACAAGAATATTTTTTCTCCATGTCTTTTCTTTCTTTTTTTTATTGCAATTTTTATTTTTGTATTTTATGTTGAAGAAAAAATTGGAAATACAATTTTACAGAAAAATTGTGTTTTTTACATTTTTATATGATAACAAATGTAACATTAATAAAACAAAAATAGTTATCAATGCTGCCACTATAGCAGAATTTCTAATGTCAATCATCTGGGTGTAAATATGTAATCATGCTGATTAAATACATATGAAAAATTAAATATATCCCTTACTTTTGCAAAATTTGGGAATATCTATACACAAAGATTAAAAATATTGTCCATTCACTGAAAAAAAAAAGAAAAAAAAAAGAAATAAAGAATAAGGTAACAGAGTTCAACTTGAGAAGGGGGAAAGGTAAACAGGTTGGTGACAATCAAATTATGGCTCACAGAGATATAGATCAATATAGGAAAAACAATATATTTCATCTCAAATCCTAACAATAAAAGATCTGTAGACAGATTAGAGATGATTTTTTGTTTTCTTGCTGCCAAAAAACTTGACTAAGTTGGGCATTACCTTCCTCCTTTTCTTGATAGTGAATGTAGTGGAACGATTTAAATGCCTGCTTCCAGTAGAGTTAGACCTCAATGGCCGTGGCCGCCTTGTTGGTGTCGAGCTTCCATTGTCTTTAATGGACTTTCTTGGCAATGCTTTCTCAAGCTGCACGTTTGTGGGCTTCTCATGTTGTTGTTCCTCCTCAATTTCTGTCTTCACCTTCATTGACTTCTCTGTTTTGTATTCTTCTGGTTCTTCCACTAGCCTTAGCTCACTGATCTCTCTTTTAGCTGCTTCAGTGTTCATCAATATCTCTTTCTCAGAGGCTCTCAGTGCTTCAGTCCATGCCTGAGCTGCTGCAACCTTCTTATCTGCAAGTTCTTTAGCTCCTTTGGCGCAGCTAATCAAGTACTCGTATTCAAATTTTGGGATTGTTATTGTGGACTTATATTGAGATGATTGAGCTCTTGCCTTCATGATTTTTTCAGCAATAGCTTTTAAGCTCTCAAAAGCCATGGCTTCTGATGCTTTGACCGCTACAAGCTCCATCATAGCATCTTCTAACATGTCCTCTGCTAAGTCACTCTCACGCTCAGTCTTTTGAATTTCTGTTCTGATGGTTGCAGCTTCTTCACTAAAAAATTCCCTCTCTTCTTTTGCAGCTTTTGCATCGGCTTGTAATTTTTGAAATGTTTCTGAAAGATTGGACACAATTAATTTTGCCTTATCTTTATCAGTATGTGCAGCTTCCAACTTGGATTTGGCCCTAAAGAGCTTGGAATTTAGGTTCTGAACAAGCATGTCTGTTTTCTCTTCTGTTGTCTTCCGCCGATCATTTTCTTCAGATACTTGCTTGAGTTCTTCTCGTATGATATCCATGCAAGCCATTAATTGAAATCCTCCTTCCTTGATACTCGCTAATTCTTTCTTTGCTGTCTCCAATTCTTCAGTAATTGACTGCAACAACTTTGAAGTTTGTGATTCCTCAACCCTTTGATCCATTGCTTTAATTAGTTCCAATTCATTTTGTAAGACATTAACATCTGAAGTTGTAATGGCCAGTTTGCTCTCCAGCTTCTTTGCATACTCTAGTTCCTGGGTTAGGTCCTTGATTCTATTTCTGGTTCTTCCCAGTTTCTCAGAGAACAGAGAGACCTCGATTCTTCTTTGGGCTTCGATTGCTCCAAGTTCTTTAACTGCTTCGATCCTAGCCAGATGAACAAGTACTTGCTCTTCATTTCTTTCCTCAATCTCTTTGCTTAATGTCTCCACAGTGTTTGAATGAGACTTCAATCTAGAAACAGAGGCTTCAAATTCTTTCTCCGCCTGCAATTTTTCTTCTAGGAGGGAATCCCTCTCAAGCTTAAGCTTACTCAATTCTTGTTTGACAAACTCCAATTCCCTCATCAATTGTGCATACTGGTGATTCTCTGCTTTACCGACAGTGAAAGCCAACCCATTATAGTGTCTCTGCCGCTTCTGCAACTTTTCAAACTCGCATTTCTGTGATTTTGCCTTCAGATTTGATTCCTCGATTCGCGAACTGATATCCTTTACCCTCATTCTTGCGGTATACAACTCAGATTCTGCGTGGACTTTAACAGACTCAGCAACCTCTCTGTTCTCGTTGAGTAGACCCATGTCTCTCTTCGCCAAATGGAGTTCTTTTGCTCTCGAAGGGGGTTTCTTCTGTTTCAAGAGATCATCGAACTTTCAAGAAAAAAAAATAATGGAAAAGCAATTTAAGAGAGGATTAAACAAATTATACCTGTACATCAAAGAATTCCATCTGGATTTTCTCTGGCTGTGGTTTTTCTTCTTTGAATCCTTCTCCAAACAAGCTAATAGCAGCTTTAACGGACCCCATTTGCATTCTATCGGCGGTCTCTGCTCTGTCCATTTTCATCCCTGTCTCTTAACCCTAAAGATAAAGAAGAATCAAATTCTAGAGTTCGAATCTCTGTTCTTGAAAGCAGAGAAATACAGTTATGGTTTCTGCTCATTGCAGCAGCATTTTTGAAAACTAGAGAGTGATGAGAAATGCTTACCTGAGAAAATTCCTATTTTCAGTTTTGATCTCTGTCCGTGCAATATTGCAATGTGGAGTCAGTATTGTCGCTCGTTTCGTTATCTTCAACTGGAAGACGAGCCGTCCATAGGAGGGAGGAGGAGGGTTACAGAGAGAGAGAGAGAGAGAGAGAGATGCCATAATAAATGGGAAGTGACAGAACTGATTCTGTTTGTTTCTTGAGAAAAGATAGGATGTACCTAAGCTCTACAAGAGGGGAAACGAAGATACCAAATCAACAGCCTTATAAATTGTTGTAAGATCTAGAATAGACTCTAAAGTCCCCAGATACATTCTAGCAAATCTCAATATCAAATTCTAATCCAATGGCTCTTGGCTCTGGTTCTATTCATAACTTAAATTAAGGGTGTCAAAAATGGGCCCGGCCTGGTAGCACAGGCCAAGCCGGCCCGATATAATCCGAACCCAGCCCGAATAAAATCTTAATGGATAGGTTTCGGTCTTAGCTTGTGAAGCTCGACACCGTTTCAGTCCAGACTGAAATCAGACCGGACCGGCCCGTTAAGAAACCCAAACTAGCATGAACCAATAATACTTAATCCGAACACCGGTAAGGTATATCCGGACCCAGTTTCTTAATTTTAACGGTTTTAAATTTTGATGGATTATACTATATTGTTATAGTTCACTTCTTTATCCGAAAGATTATATGAATCTATAATTGAAAATAGTATGTTAATTGTTACAATTTATTAAATTACATACATAGAGAAGGAATGATGTTAATTTTACAGATAGAAATAATAAAATATGATATATATCTTACATATAAAATAGGCCTGATAAGCTTGATAAGTCCGGTCCGAACCGAACTAGTCCGAAATCACTTCAATAAACTGAGCTTGATAACAAATCCATACCAGACCAGCCCGTTAGTTATTGTGTCTAGTGCAGCCCAACCCAACCCAGTCCGAACTCTTGATGGACATGTTTTGGGTTGGATTTATAAAACCTGACACCGGTTCAACCAGGATCGAAATCGGCCCGGACCGACCTGTTGACACCCTTAACTTAAATGGACTATAAGACAGTGTGAGAATTCCATTGGATTGTCTTCTTTGTAGAGCAGTAACAAGGCTAAATTGGGATCCAAATCCTCTCCTGCGACAAGAGAGAACTGTGGCTGATTCAAGGGGTGGAGTTCAGCCAGCACACATACCTATACATCGATATGTGTGTTGGCTGAAATTCGACCCTTAGTAGTCCGCAAGTCGACAGGAGAGGATTTCTATACACTATAATGGTTAACTTCAATTGACAAGACGGTGGTGTGTAAGGATGAAATTTTCATGCAAGCAGGATAGGAGGAATTTTCGTGCTGTTCAATTTCAGGTCCACCCATATGGAATCTTGTATCATTTAAAAGTATAAAGGTATTCTAACCTCTGGGAATTTGTGAACCCGTACAGAAACAAATAGATTTTCAAATTGGTGCACACAAAACCAGCTCTACTTTGTTTACTGGAAATTTTTTCTCACTAGATAGTGGGCACTGGGTAGCCTGATCTATGAAACCCGAAACTAGTTCAAATCGATTATTATATGTGTCGCAATGTCAGGCTTAGGTCTAGACCGATTATTAAATAGGTATTCACGATTGTTGATGATGTATGATGTCAGTCTTCTTTCCAGATGCCCAAGCATTGAAAGGGGAAGAAAAGAGTTCTTGTGGAGGAGGTGGTCTAATGACCCTGAAACCACTTCGACGCTCAAGTTAATAAGGGATCAGACAATTATGAATTCGAAAAAAGAAAATCAAGTTCAAAGATTGAATGGAGGGTAGTTTTTCAATGAAAAGAGAGGAAGTGAGCATTCTTACGGACTGAAAAAGTTCAACCATTGTATGATTGAATTGATCTATATTTATAGCAACCAGAGTGGTCGTGAATGGGAGAATTCACAGGTTAAGTGCAATTGAGGTGGCACTCTTTTAGATTCGACGTGTCACTGACATGGCTCTTGGACTGCTATTCATATCGACATGTTTTCGTCTCCGCTAGACACAATCCTACAGTCCAAGCAGGTGTCCTCTTAGTGCAAAATTAGATTTGCAAAATCCTGCCTAATTATTTGCTTAGCCGTTTAAAGGTAGGCTTAGGCACATGGGTTAACATGTGAGACCATATCCTTTGTTATAATTATGTTTGCTTAGTAGAGACTTACATGCGAGTGGGTTTTGTACGTGTTTCCTTTACGAGACATGTATTCTTTTGCGATGGCTTTGCCTGCCTCCACTAGCTGTCTTTTAGAACGATCGTGAGTTAGACTCCGAGTATTCCTTTGTATCGGGATACTAAGTCTGTAGTCGAATGAGTGCCTTAATTTTCTACCCATTCAGACTACTGTCACGTGTTGGCTTGTGGTTAATTGTATACTCATCAACGGTACAAGGATGTAGCCCGACCGAACCACTCGAATAAACTAAATATACCTTTATACCAATACAACCCTAAATTTAAAAACCTTAAACAGTGTAACGTCTCTTACTCTCTTTCATTTCTTGAGTCTTCTACCCGTTTAATCCGTCCTCATCTTCATCTACATGGGTGTTTATAAACCCAATAATCCTAAAAAAAAAAAGAAAACAAAGAAAAAATAAGCCCAATAAGAGCATTTTACAATCTCAAAAGAAAAAATATATCCTACAACATGAAATAGTTATTAATTCAAAACCCAATAAAGAGCTTTTTACAATCCCACAAGAAAGTGTTTAGAATTATTTTGATATTCACCAATTAATTGTCCAATTAAAACCTGTTTAGCATGAGACTGATTATGAACCGAAAATCGATCAATCGAATGTAAATGTATTCATGCCTAACTTTCGAAACTTGAATATCTAAACACACCGACCAGGATGCGAAGTGTTGAATAACATAAAATTAATGGATCCAACTCCCGGTGAGTTCGTAGCTTGCAATAATAATAATAATAATAATAATAATAATAATAATAATAATAATTGTTATTATCATTATTATTATTAAGTAGCTTGCAAGTAAGAAGGACAATGTGTCATCACAAATACGTGTTTATGGATATTTTTATCCAAAAAATTGGTCTATGGTGGAGTGGTTGCCACGTCTGTGTAAGTTAAGCCACACGGCTTGATGGCCCAACTCTGAGAACCTGTACCATTCACAGGTCCCACAGGTGGTGGTCGAACAGGAGAACTTCGAAGAAGTTGAGCAGCAAGTGATGCTCTAGTTCGTAAGTTATTTCTAAATATATTATCATAAATGCCCTTATATATTCAGTCATTTTATACTCTCTTGATTACCGTTCGATTTTCGTAAAAAAATCTTCTGTCTGGTTGTCAAGCGGTCATGAGGATCTCAGCTATACATAGTGCATCGATAATGTGCCTCGATGCATTATGTGAGGCTACGATCTTCACTACTGCTTGGCGGTCACTATAAAAGATCCTGGTTCAGATTTTCGTCTCAAGTGTGTTGACTGTTGACTATTGAGTAACCTCCTGCTTTATGGGTCATGGCTATCCAACTGTCGGATCCAAATCGTCTCCTCTCTGTACTTCAGGGAGGAGAGATGGCGGCCTAGATGGATGACCGCCACCTGGCTCTTGGGTGAATCCGAGCCATCCATCTGAGCCGACACCTCAGCCGACAAGTTGAGCCGATAGGGGTGTTGGCTCGGATGGATAACTCGGATTCACCCAAGAACCAAGTGGCGGCCATCCATCTAGACCGCCATCTCTCCTCCCTGAAGAATAGGGAGGAGATGATTTGAATCCCCAACTGTCCAAGAAAACCACCATTTATTCATTGGAAGGATGCACACAGATTGCCTGTTTGAAGAGGCAGAATATATAGAAATCTTATATACAAACGGAAAAAATAGAATTACAAAAGAAACGCCAGTTCATTTGGAAGAGATAGAGAGAGAAAAAATCCAGATTTTGAGAGAGAAAGAGAGAAAGATAAGTGACAACATGTACACATCCTTTTCCTTTTTTTTCCCTTGATTTTTTATGAGAACCTATTTCTGAATTATGATGATGTGGAAAAGGGTAATGCTGTAATTTGGATCTCGGGTATTTAAAGAATTATCTATACTCTTGATAGATTATATATCAAATTTTAGGTTCAATTTCAATCAAACTCCATCATGTATGATGTGTGTGTCCATGCATCTCTATATATGTTTGCCATCAACCATTGTTGGCTTTAATTTTTCAACTATTGATTTTGCCAATTAGGTAATTCAGATTGGAATTGGATTTGACATCTGAACAAGGGATCCACATACTCTTTGGGAGGATGTGTCGGCTCGGATTCACCCGAGTCAAACCGAGCCACAGGTGTCAGCTATCTAACAGGGCCGCCTCTCCTCCCAAGTTTGGGAGGAGAGGATTTGGATACCTAAACGAGAGATTTAGGATTCATTTATCTACAAAATTACAGTCTTCTTTGATGTGTCGACATTAATGGACAGACATAATCTATTTTTCTAGGCGGAATTTTTTTTTTGCAATTTTTGACTCATAGCTATCTAGGGAATTGTTTAAATAATCCAAATGCCAAATTTTGGCATTAAATTCAATCATTTACTCACCCAACTACCCCCATATATATCCATGCACCCTTAATATTCCCATACACTTTCCGTAGTCTTGGATTTTTTTTGAATTCGGATCATCTGCGTGTACATGTATTTTCCATGGGATTCCATCACCGTCTATGTAGTGTGGAACCCATCTTTAAAGTGTAGAACCCACTAAATATGGACCGTGATGAAATCCCAAAGAGAATACAAGAACATACGAGTGAACTATTGTGATTTTTTTTATGCTACGTTTTATCAAATGGTTACCTTGAATTAAGCTTAAACTTAATATTTGAAGAGGGGATCTTAGGATTATTCGAGACCGGTTTCTCTTCTTGTACAGGTACTCTCCAATAGACTCCATCAACCTCGATGGAATGTGATACCCACTGGACATATATGGTCACGGCAAAAAAATCCTCTCCCGCGCGCCAGCCTGCCAGCCAACCATCTGACGGGCTGGACTACACTGGCACACATACCGATGTATTCCAATCCGTCAGATATTTGGCTGGCAGGCTAACGTGCGGGAGAGGATTTCAGTCATATGGTCACGTGTTTGGTGGAAAGGTATTCCTACGGACAGGATTCAGCTCCATGCAGCAAGCCCAACTGCCCAAACTGGGACTTTAATTTGGAATCTAATGCTCTGTTGCTCAAGGGCAACTTGTGTTCCTTTAAACGTTAACGACGAGAAAAGGGCCAACCTCGGCCCAGTTCCACTAGAACAGTATCTTGGAATAAAACTTTGTCCAAGCTAGCCTGGTACTATTAAAGTTCTGTTGCTTCCATTCCACTTTTAGCATAAGTAGGGGAAAAAGATCATCTCTTCCTCTAGTCATGATTGAACTATTGGAGTTTATTTGATATGTATACCGATGTATTAGTATATGTACCAAGTGAATTTCAATCGTTAGATCATATCTGCAGGAATCTCTAATGATATGAGAGAATCCAAACCCATAAGTAGGACATACTCCTTTATAGAGCACAAGCATCATATTCAAGTTTGACCCAGCCCAAAGGAGCCTTGAAGTTGGTACTATTTACGATTATGAGTTCAATCTTGTATCGTCGGATTCTATGTGTCATGTGGGCATTTACGAAAATTCCCTTTTAGCTGTTAGGTGCCAATTCTGAACTGGAACCAAGAAATCGAACAAAAATTGTTCCGAATTGAACCAAAATTAATCGATTCGATATTGACTTTACACAAAATTAAACGGGTAGATTGCATTTTAGAATCGTTAAACTATCCATTAATCGATAAAAAACAATTAAATAAAATTGGAAGAAAAATGAGTAAAATCAATTAAGAAACCTGTTAACTACTTAATTACATGCATAATATTTTACAAGTAATTTTTAAATTGTAGGAGAATCTTCCTCCTCATAACTGAATGATTGAACTCAGGATTTCAAAGACCAGATGACCACCCCATTTATCGGATTTGTTATTTTATAATTTATCCAATGTATTTAATGTGAGATTAAAAAATTCTTCATGACTCCTTAACTCGTAAGAAAACACGTAAAATCATTTTTGAATCAATTATCTATAATAATAAGAAATCAATAAACCGATTGTTAATCAATTCGAAGTTAATTTCTTCTATAACGACTTTGAACCAATAAACTATTTATCAACCAATTTACATTCTACCCAAACACTGAAGGAGAATCATCTGAGCATATCCTATGCACAAAGTATAAAGGCAATCTTTGATAGGGAAAGGACAAAGGAAAGACAAGAAAGCAAAATTAAATCGGCATTTAGACGGCAAGTTGATAACAATGTTAGGCTGAGGGTGATCCAAAACCTTTTTTTTTTTTTTTGATAAACAAAAAATTTTATTGATGAAAAAAAGAAATACAAGCCAAGGCATCATGGATACAAAAATCAATCCTTCATACTCATTATTTTGGGTAATACAATTAAGGAAGTCTGGCCCACCCATACTCATTAATCAATTTTTTAGGTGTTAATGGTGAATCAACACAACAAATCCAAAATAGTTAAGATGTGATATTGTAATTATATTGATTTGGGTTTGATCCACGTGTATGGACAGCACATCATATGTGCCTCAAGTCACATATTATTTTATCAAAACCCATTAATGTAAGATAAGATCACAAGATCATTCTTTCTTCCTAGGTTACACAATGTCACAATTAATAGGAAGGCATCAAGGCATTATGAAACCGAAATGATCAGAATCATCAGATGGACGCAAGGAGAGCTGCTGCTTGCTTCTTCTTCTTCTTCTTCTTACAGAAGTGTTTCGCAGAGTTCTGCCGCAGACACGCGGTGCTGCGATAGAGCCGTGGAGTCCGCAGTTAGTGCTGGAGTGTTGTGCGTGTGCTGTCCATTGGCGGTAGTCTGGTGCTGCGTCAAGCTGCCATGCAAGATCGGGTGGCGCTCCGCTCGACGAGCTATCGATTACGCCAATTGTTGTGGATCAGAAAGGAAGGTCATCTCTGCTTCGTCTTCGTTTTCAGACATTGATTTCGATTGTCCATCGAGCGGCCAACTGCATACATGCCCTAAGAATAGATCCGCAGGTTTGAACACGAGAAAGTCGAGGACAGACTACAGAGTCGTGGAAGCTTAATTAATTTCCACTCTAATTTCTGGATTTCGGAATCTGAAGTGAGTTTCCCTGTTCAGAATTATTCAGGTCAGTGGCCGGATAATGGAATTATGAAATTCATATTATAATTTTTTTTCTTTCATAATTCCATCTCCAGAAGGTCGGTGCGACATATGGAGAGATCTTGGGTCTCATTGTGTGTTCTTTTGTTTATTTGCTGGATTGAATTTGTATTGATTATGTGAACGATGACTGATCATGAAGTGCCTAGGGTTGAATTTTGAGATTTTAGTTCTCTAAGCCCCAAATTAAAAGGATCGAGTTTCTTTACATCCGTCGATTAATTCTCTTTAGCGTGGTTGAGAGATACTCTTTGGCAAGATTTTTTTTTCTTTTGAAATTAAAAATTCTTTAACGAATCGAATCCCTTTTTTTTTTCTTTTTTTTTTAAGCATTTTTATGAAAAACATATCGGGATCTTTTCAAGAAAAACCAAAATTAGTAACTGGATTAAATAAAAAAAATCACGTCTCCGTTATTTTAATTTATTTCTATTTTTGCCCGTGAATTTTATAAATATTTTTAACAAGATTTTGGCATTAACAATCAAGGTTGAATCAGCTTCAATCGACTAAAAATAGAAAATTTAGATAGTTTATACAAATTATGTTATGTGTAGTTAGTTATCAAGGATTGTAATTTCTGTTTCGTCTTCGGTTTCGGTCGGATCAGAAACCGAAATTTCGTTTGTTTCGACCCAAATTTTGGCGAAACATGATAAAAAAAAAACTGTTTCGAATGTGGTTTCGATAACAAAAAAAACAACTCACATCCAATTTCTTACTGTTTTTCTTTTCTTCACTCTATTGGACTTGGCGATCATCTACCGAATCGATATGGAAACCTTTGTACGACTCACATTGATCTTGGAATAATAGGTAACATGAATTTATGTCAAGCAGCATAATGTCGTGAGTTGAGAAGCATTGAATTGATCGGATTCCCTCTTTGTCACGCAAAAGATTAGAGTTGATTAGAGAAAGAGTGAAGGCGAAGGACAAAAGCAAATTATTGAAAACACGAAATCCTCCTTCCCTTCCCTCTTTTCTCTCAGTCTCCTTCCTCGTCTTCGTCTCTCTTTACTTTGCCACCAACCCCTCCGACCTTTTCTCTTCTCTCACTGTAAATATCGATTTGTATCTCGGCCGTTTCTTGGAGACTGGTGGAGTTTTGAATTTCGAAATCAATCGTTTCTAAAGATTGTAAGAGATAACAGAAGGGACGGAGGAAGAAGAAGCCCATGACTGAAGACCGTTGTGCTGACATCGTCTTCTTCTGCAAGAACCCTTGGCAGCACCATGGAAGACCGATCAGTGACCCGTGACAGTTGCTAATTTCTGGGATACCGAAAAGATGCCAACTGTTCCTGCGATATCTATCTTGATAGCATCAATGTGACTTTGAGCTTCAATGGAACTCTCTGACGATGTTCTCAGCCTCAAAACCTATGAAAGAAATAACGGATTCAAATCGTATCCTTCCTGTACTTCAAGGAGGAAGGAAACGCCCCGGTCAGATGGCCGGCAGGTAGTTCTCGGGAAAGTCCGAGCCCCATGTTCAGGTCGATAACCAGTTGACAAGCCGAGTTGACAGGAGGTGTCAGTTTGGACGTGGGGCTCGGATTTTTCTGAGCCACGTGTCGGCCATCTGATGGGGTCGTCTCCACTTCAGGGAGGAGACGATTCGGGTCTAGAAAGAACCCCCATTTCTGTCAATCCTTCAGTTCTGCCCAAATCGGATGAGCACCAATTTTCAAAAACACCCTTACATCCCGGTTTCGACCATTTTGATCGAAATATGGTCGAAAATGTAATATCGGACCGAAGTTTGGTAATTTCTGTACTGATTTCAGTTTTGTTTCTGTTTGGATAAAAAAACGATTGTTTCAGCTGAAATTCTGAACTATGGTAGTTATACAAGTTTCATTTTTTTTAGGATAAATTACATTGATGTTTTGAGAAATTATATCAGAAGTACCTCACGTTTTAAAAATCATTTCAAAGGTACCTCACGTTTTATACATATTATACTTGAGGAACCTCACATTTCATAATGTTATGCTTTGGGTACCTACCTTCAAATTTACCCCTGTTAGACATAACTTTTTTGGTCCCTTTTGGGGGTTCCCCTGACCTATCCATCTCTCCCCTCTCTCACTCTCATCATCCCATCGTCACAACGACTCACTACTCGGATTTCCCATATACTCATCGCCGTCTTAATTGCCCACCTCTTCTCCTGTTTCTGTCCTCTCATTAGATTTTGCAAAACGTTTCAAATCCAGTCTTATTTTTCAGGCCAATTGTTGTTTTTCCAATTGATACATCAATGATTAGGCACAAAATAAGGGTAGTTCAATAAGAAATGATTTGTCCCTGAAAATTTTAGGTAGGTCTACCAGTTAACTTGAAGAATGTCAATATTAAGGTAGGGCTAATATTGAAAATATGAAAAGAGGTACCTCTGGTATGACTTTTGAAACGTGAAGTATCTCTAGTATGATTTCTTAGAATGTCGAATACCTTTGGTGTAATTTACTTCTTTTTTTTATTAGTTTTGAAAATTTTTACTTCTCTTTTCTCTAATTTCCCTTGCAACAAAATTGAACCCCAAAGAAGTGGGGAGTTATATCCAACCAATTCCTATTCGATATTGACTGGTATCAGTTATCCGATTCTTAAAACGATTACCTCAAATAATATTGAAGGAAAATTTTACTTTACACAATTCAATTCAGAAAGGATTTCTTACTTGCCCCATTCTTATTGTAGCATATGGACAAATGATATGGCTATTTCAATCATTGGATAAAGAAAATGCCATCATTGATTACTGAGTGTCAAATTTCCAAAGTCTAATAGTCAAATACCTCCAATATATTAAGTTACATATTCATGTATGTCATGCATAGTTATGATAGTTCCACCATTACTCTATGTTCCCTTAGTCATGCAATTTCCACGTTAGATATTTTTTTTTTCACTTGGTATGGCCTGTTGGGGGTAAATATCACCCCCAAATAAGAACGTGCCACGTAAAAAGCAATAGTGGACAACGAGGGTAAAAGACTTCTCCTACTGTAAAGGATATATTCGCCATTATCTACAAAAGGCAAGGGCAAAAGTGACATTATATATTATATATGATATCAATAATAATTAAAACTATAAATATATCCAACTATCAAACAAAAATCACTTGAATATTTGATGAGCTTTGACTCACTTTATTCTCACACACGTCAACTCAATTTTTGTTTTTGGTTAATTCAGTTTCAATTCGATATTTATCATAATCCTCTTACCTTGCTTAATACAAAAAGTCAAGCTTAACTCTGATTATTTTTGGCTTAGAGTCTTAATTTAAGCATCAGAATGATTACGGGGTATCAAGCCTGACCTCATCTTTGCTTTATTCTATCGTATGTAGATTTGACAGTCAACAGAAGACCAAATGTTGATTCTAACAGTAACACTTGGCAATCTCTATTTTAATTGAAACTTGATATAGGTGCAGAGGATTTTATGATTTATCTGTCACAATATTTGGATCTCATTTTGATATACCAAGTGATAGAATTTTTGGGCTGCTTAAAGGCCTATATGACGGCCTTAAGGACTTCTTATTATCCCTGATGGATGTTTCAATAAAATGATTAAATGATCAAATAATAAGATTCAATCTTATAAAAAAGAGCGAAGATTGTTTTTTGGATAAAAAAAGAAAAGAAAAAGAAAGGTGGAACAAATATAATGACTGCACAAGATCAAGCGAACAATCTAGTGCTGCTCTGTATAAGAGAAATAGGCCAAAATTTTTGGAGCGAATCTAGCTAAAATCCGATTTCTCTTTTATAAAAAAATGTTATTATTCACCCTCTCTGTTATTTATTAAAAAAAAAAGAAAAAAAAGAAAAAGAAAAAAGATCTGCTACATATCGACCGATACAATATATTCGATTCGGATACCTAAATCATGATTGGAGCTCCCATTACATTATTAAGAGATTCAAATTAAGATGATCCATTCCTGTGGATACGACTGATACCTAAAACCATGATTGTAGGTACCATTACATTGTTTAGTGATTCAAATCGGATGATCCATTTTTGGCCGTACCGTCCAGAGCTACAACTACAATTAGTCAACTGTACCTTTTCACACATGTATGGTTATACATGTATAGGACGTCCCAGTGTATAAGGTTTCCGTTACAACAGGTTTAGGAAGGGACAAAATCTTCGTAACAGTTTCTGCCGAATATTATCAATTGTTTAGTATAATGACACCGGTCAACAAGATCAAACTGGCCATGAACTATTTGGATCCGCATCCTCTCCTCACTTAGGAGGACAGCGTCAGCCTTACTAGGATGACCGACATGTGGTTTTGGGGTGAATTTGAGACCCATGTTCAAGCCTACATCTAGTCGTTAAGTCGAGCAAATAGAGAGTATAGGCTCGGACGTGAGGTCTCGAATTCATCCAAGAGTCACGTGGCGATCATCCGAATAAAGCTGCCGCATCTTCCCATCCTCTGGGATGAGATGATATGAATCGTGGAGTATTTTGTGTATATCCGGAACTTTAACCCCAGCAAACCAGAAAAATAGTTTTCTATTTCCAACACGCGGAACCACAACTTTTACCAAAAAAAAATAAAATAAAATACTGGCCAATCAGTATGGAATGGGATACGTCTTGCCGTATGAAAAACTTTACCCGTTTCTTGTCGATTGACAGTTTAACGATTGACATTGACTCTAGAAAATGAGCATCTCTCCAGTTTATTTCAGAATTCACTGTGGCCTGGAGTTGGAGTCACCTCCCAGGTCATTTCTCTGTACTCTGTAGTCTCCTCTGTTCTCTTCATGCACATCTGATGAGACTTGTTTTTTGAATCTTAATTTAATAGAATTGAATCTATCGACGGTGTGTTAATATCCATCCGCTGTTGAGGATCGGCGAATTACCGTTGACCAATGGACGTAGTGAAATCATCGGTCTGCAACTGCGTCGTTAATTTCCTTCTCGAAGAGAACTACTTGCTGACTGCGTTTGAGCTACTCCACGAGCTCCTCGATGATGGCCGAGATGCACAGGCTATCAGACTCAAAGAGTTCTTCGCCGACACTTCTCAGTTCCCGCCAGATCAGATCTCTCGTTTCAACGCTCTCCGAGGTATTAACCCCTTTCCTCCATTATCAGAACGTTGTCATGGAGTGAAATTGAGAGATACACTGTTCTATTCATTTCGGTGCTTTGGCTGCAACTCTGCAGATATTTCAAAGTTGAATCCGTATGTGCACGGTATTCTGAGTGTAATTAGTTATCCGAATTTATCAAGAACTCAATGGTCCCCCTTAATTTATGGCGCCTTTTCATTTAGCATGATATATTTGGTTAGAATTCTGGATAGTGCATTGCACAGGGGAATTGGACTGATGGAATCCAATACACTGGAAATGCAAGGTTGTTCTCTTCATTGTTATGTTCTCTTAGCTGGAAGGTTTTATTCTTTATTATTTTTTACCATTACTAGGGTATTTTTTCAGCCATTTCTGTTTGATCTCTTAATAAACTTACTAAATCTTTCTAACATACTGTCTTTATACTGTAATTGACCCTCATTGACAAATTATAATGGACTACAAAATCCATTCTAAACTTTCCCAGGTTTCTGTTACTTATAATAAAAATAAGTGAAACAAATAATTCTGCTTGTGGAGAATGACAAATAATTTAAAACTTCTTTTCATATAAAAAAAGCAAATGAACCACCAATTTATGTGAGAAAGAAATTTCTGAGAGGTGAGTTGCATGTACACTAGAATGCACTCATGAAAGCGTATAGAAATGCCTCTCATACACGAACAAACAAAATGACTACAAAAATATGGGAGGAAATTCATTTGATAGGTTGATGTGCAGAAAACTTAAGTTTGAAGTAAAAGTGAACTAACTATGATGGAGTTGTAAATGGTAATCATTGGGGTGATGAGATTTTTTTTTCATTAAAAATTCCATTTATATTTAAAGATATATGCACAATAACTACTTAGTGTAAAGCATGGATATATTTTACCACCATCAGTGCTGCAACAGCTTATTTGGTTTTTTAGACAGTTTCCTTCCTGGAAGCAAACGAAAACAAGGACGCAAACGAAACAAGGACATCAATTTATGTAGCACTTCACATGTACACAAAAAGTTATCAGTTTATCACTACAGAAATATTCAAGTTAGACAGTCAAAACAGACACATTTGTTCTGTACAGTAGAAGGGAGAAGATCAGGAGATAGAATGGTGAGGGGTTGCTAGTATGAAAGTTCCACGTACTGATATTGATATTGTATCTTTTTTTTTGGGTACTATATTGTATCACGTGGTTACAGTTACATTAAGCAGGTGGAAGCATCAGATTCCCGGATGCAGTCTCTCTGTTTCATAGTTTTCTATTAATTTCGCTTGCAGGAATCAATATTGGCCTTCTCACTTAATCAAGTTCTCCAAAACAAATTAGTAAGTAATAAAATTGAGGGGGGGGTTGCCATCAGATGTAGGCCAAAGGGAAGAACACAAAAAGATAGAAATGGAAAATAATATTTTATTGTGAAATAAGGAACCGCTAAAGGATAATTTGAGTCATAGGGGACCACTTAACCCAAGGGTCAGAGATGACCACTTATCTCTGGGGTCTCTTGGGGATTCACTTAACCCAAGTGTGGGACTCACTCACCATTGGAGGACCTCAACTCATCATAGGGGCTCACATTGACACCCACAATTCCAAAAATATCAATCATCTTCTCTCTCAATTAAACAAAAAAAAAAAAAAAACAAATATATATAGGGGACGGTAAAAGAGCCTTTGGAATGTAGCCATTAGAAAAGAGTTGTTGGAGAGTGCCTTGGAAGTTAAAGCTCATTGAGAATTATGACCGCAATATTCTCCTCCTCTTTAAAAGAACTCATCCTTCAGTTTGAATTGATCATCCTCAATACCGAATTATCTACTCAATTTGTGCATGCCAAGTCCAAGTATCTTATAAATATGCTTGTTCTTCCATCAGACTTGAAATTGTTTACCAAAGGAATTGGAACTTGCTCTGATATCAAGTTGATGCAGGCCAAAAGGAAAGAACACAAAATGATAGAAATGAAAAATATTTTATTGTAAAATAAAGAACCATCTAAAGGATAATAAAGTTTATAGGGGACCACTTACTCCAAAGGTCAGAGAGGATCACTTATCTTTGGGGTCTCTTGGGGACTCATTCAACCCAAGTGTGAGATATGCTCACCATTGGAGGACCTCAACTCACCCCGGGGGCTTACATTAACACACCCACAATTCCAAAAATATCAATCATCTTCTTTCTCATGTAAACTAAAATACAAATATATATAGGGGAGGGTAGAAAATCTGTTGGAATATAGCCGTCAGAATATAAGCATTAGAATATGACTGTTGGAGTATAACCGTTAGAAAAGAGTTGTTGGAGAGTGCCTTAGAAGTTGAAGCTCTTTGGGAATTATGACTCTATCGGGGGGGGGGGGGGCTGGGGGAGAAGGAGAGGAGATTTACATACCCAGCCAATGGGCGCATGGGAGGGGTCACCGCATGCTACAGCCCATATCTCATGGAGAAGAGAGTGTGTGTGAGAGGGCCGTACACACTGGTGGTGTGTAGAGCCTTTTCCCTAAATGGGGTTGTGAATTTTAAGTCTTTCTCTATTTGGTTAGCATGTGTTATATACTTATATGTGTATTCTTGTATTACCTTGTGCTCTGGTCTTCATTTTGCAAGTTGGAATGGTATTTGCCTCAAAGGAGAGGATGGAGGAAATGAATAAGAATCATAAATGAGAAAATAACTCCCAAATTTTTTGCAAAATGTGGGTAAGGGGAAATGCATAAGCAATTCCAAAATAATTGAATAAGAAACATAAAGGAAACATTACGGAATTTCAGCTAACATTTGAAAATTTGTTAGGAAGCCCAAAAATGACTTGGATGACTGGGAAGACATGAGTGGCCCTAAATAGAGGGAAATGACAGAACAGGATTTCAATAGCTGACACCAAGTAGCTGGGGTGAAACTTATTGAGTGGACCTTGCTTTCCCCTTATTTCAGATGAGTTAAACTAATACAACTTGATACTTTTACATGTCAATATCTGTTTATTTCTTCCTACTCAGCAAAGCCATCCAACTAAATGGGGTTCTGTAGAATTCCATTTCATAATTCAACTCTATTCAAGTCATATTTTTCATTACAAAATTTAAAGTTTTTCTATATTAATTGATGATTTTTAATGGTTCTGAGCCAAACATACAGTGTCCAACTTTGAGGCTTCTTTATTACTTGGGAATTCATGTTGTACCCTTGATCCCTGGGCTTCCCTGGAAGATATAGTGAACCCTAAGATGATCTCATGAAAATATATGACATATGACAAATTACCAACTAATCCTTTTCTTTTGCTAGACAAATGCTTTAAATAATGTTTTAGGAAACATAATTTCAAGACCACATGCCCCATGCACATTTCCTCCATTACTGGTGCTAATCCATGTTAAATGCTAGCTGGGGAAGCAAAAGAATGCTTTTTTGAGAAATACAAGGCTACACCATACATTATAGTTTTGATTTCTGGAATGCGGGAGGGTTGAAAATTTGAAATTTATGCTCTTCAAGTCAACAAACAGTGAGAACCTTTTTAACCGCAAACAAAATGAAGAAATTGTATAGATAAAACATGAACTTTTTGTTGGGGAAAACAATATTTTGGTGATTAATTGGCAGAATCGCTGCATGCTGCATTTCTTGAATGAGCTTAATCCGCAAGTAGAACTTGGATGAAACATAGTTGACTTATTCAAGTGAAATGCTTCTATTTAGTTACAAAGAAAAATTATATTAAATTTGGTATAGCATGCGAAGGTCCACTTTTTTGCCCTTCACCCTTCCTTTGATTTTGCTTTCGTAATATTTATGTTATTTTCTTTCTCGTGGCCCTAATTTTGCTTTGATGAACTGATGTTGGAAACTATTTGGTAGTATATGGGGTTTTCTTTTCTAACAAATAATCAATCTACATCTCGTTTATCATTGCTCATGCCTTGGGAAACATAAATGAAAAAGATTCCTCTTTCTTTATATTCTGTTACCAGTTGCAGACCCTCAGAGTTTACTCGAAGAGAGAGAAGCCAAAGAAGAGAAATTGGCAATCAGTGAATATGAGCTCCGTCTAGCAGAAGAGGATAATTTAAAGCTGAAGACAGAATTGCAAAAGATAAAGGAATCCTCTTCAGATGACTTGAGAGGTATGCCTTACCATTCAGTCACTTTTATAGTCACCGATGTGCCTTCTTGTGTTACTCCTGTCTTGAATATAAATTGTTCTTCTTGCATAGCTTGTATATTTTCATGTAATATTGCTCCATGGAACGTGATAATATTTCAATGCATGTGAACATTTACTATCATAAGAGTGGTGAACTCGGTTGTATATTTTTTGAGGGCTTATAATCATAACTCAATTATTGTCAGTTTCTTAGAGGTTTTGACTTTGGGAAATATTTTAGGAGATTTGATATAGAGTACCATTGGATAGAAGGTTGTGCCTAATTTCATTGTGTTGTCACAATAGAACAACTCTGAATTTTTGCTTTTAGTATTACTCTTCTTTACTGGTTGTGGGTTCCTTATACATGATTGACCTAAAACACCCTTTGCAAGAGAATCTGCTAAAGCATTCGGTGAAGTATTAGCCGAAGAGAATTATATTATTATAGTTATAGCATCAAATTGCACATCAATACTTGCTTGTTGGCAACTTGGACCTTCAAGTTAGTGGAATTTTTTTTTTCTTTCTTTTCCAGATTCTGATGTCATCATAATATCATATTGTTGGACTAAGGATTTGGTTAGGGCAGAGGTTTTATCTCTTTGACAAGGTTTGCGACAAGTGGAGTTACTGAGTATAGAGGTGATATTTTGCAGTTTGTGAAAGGAACCTTGATGCATCAAACTGACACTGCAACTATTACCAGTGCTGTCATAGGAGTTACTATCTTAAGTTCTTGTTTGCTGTGATCAATCAGTCATACTTTGCCATGACTATTTCCTCTTTCCTTCACATAAGAGGGCTTAGAACTTCTTGTTTTCCTGCTTATGTTTTGTAGGGTCCAATATAGATGTTTCTGTGGAAGATGGGCCTACTTTGGAACAGGCAAAGAGGAATACTTCCCTTTCTGATTTAGGCCCTTTGAAGGATAGTGAGCGTAAAGATCTTAATTGTGCTATAAAGGAATATTTGCTTCTAGCTGGATATCGGCTTACTGCCATGACATTTTATGAAGAGGTGGTTAAGATTGTCTTTACTCTCTCTCTCTCTCTCTCTCTCTCTCTCTCACACACACACACACACACACACACACCCCGTCCCTTGCTCTTTATATGTATGTATTTTAGTCATAGTATGCAACCATGTACTCATGCACACATTTGTGTATTATTTTATTTATTTGTGAAAAGCTTGGCCTTTCTGGTTGGTAGTGATGCATTTAAGCAGAGATGAATATGAGTGCTCCATAGATAACCAGCAGGCTGTCATCATTACCATTTTTCCTTACATCTCCAAGTCCAAGTATTTGTCTTGAAGACATCAAAGTATACTAGAAATTTCATTGATATGAAAATTAAAATAAAACTATAATTTACTTGTTAGTGATTATCTTTTATTTAAGTTTAGCTCCAGTTAGTGCCAAATAGCATGACACATTATTTCAAACATGAGAGCTGGCATTGGCAATATACATCCAATAACTCACTTCTACAGCTTTCTTAAAAGGGTATAAAGGTCTGCCACCTTTAAAAAAAAAGTGTGTTTGTTTACTTTCCATGCTCTTTCATGATTTGTTCTGTTTGCAGATATGATTATCTTGTTTGTTTAGAATATCATGACGTTATGATAACCTGTTGATACTTTTCATGCAGGTTACAGACCAAGAACTTGATGTTTGGCAGAACACGCCCGCTTGTGTACCAGATGCTTTACGCCATTATTATTATCATTACCTTTCATCCACTGCAGAGGCAGTTGAGGTATTTGTTGAGAAACAAGTGGGTTTGGCCCTTGTTCATTAATCGTTATTAGATCACATATGACATTGTCAATTTGTTGGAATTGTGTATGTGAATTGTTGTCTTTTCATGCATAATCATTAGAAGCTATTGACTTTAATCTTCAACCTTTGCATTATTTATCTTTAGCACTTATTTTCAAAACCTTATGGGGTACATTCACACAAAGCATGTGGTATCATTATGCTACTCAGATAAATGATTCAGTGATAACAGTAATCTAAAGTTCCTTGATGTGAAGTCTACGGTACCATTGCTTTTTGAATGTCTGACTATTATCTGACACAATTTGATTAGGATTGATTGTGACTCTTCCCAAAACTGTGAGCCTTGAATATTGTATCATATGTTCTTACATAATTTAATAACGAGGAGTCCATTTTTTTTTATTTTGGAAAAATTTTCTCCCGATGTGGATGTCTCCAAAAATAATTGGACAGGGACACCTAATTGTACTATGTGATGCATTTAAGCATCAACACCCTGGGAACTGCTGACCCTCAGCCTGACTGGTTCCTGGTCACCCTACTGCTGCACTTCCTTCCTCGATTCCCTCGATCCCCACCTCTATGTGTTAGCCTCTGATCCTACCCCTTCTGCAACACTCTCCCTAGTCCCTACTAGGGTTCTTGCTGTTGCAGCTTCGCTGGTTAAGGAAGTCCCCATTCTCCATTTCATCTCCTTTTGGATCGTCTCTCTGCATCTTTGGAGAACCCTCCCTCTTCTCCTATAAAAAGAATAAGGCCAAGGACCTGGGGTTTGAACCTCCCTAAGCCATCACCTAAACCCATGTCTCATCCATCTCTTCTGACAAATCTCTGCCTCAACCCACCTTAACCCCTCTTTCTCGTTCCATGATCCTGGTTTGACCACCTGCTCCTGCCTCGTGTTGAGTCATCCTCACTTCACGTGGGGGGGGGGGGGCACATATTCTTTTATTACTTTTTCTTAGGCAATAAGTGAAGCCATTCTCACAATCGCTGTTGATCACAGGTGGAAACTGAGAGGGGGGGGGGGTGAATCAGTGTCTTCAAAAATCCTTCTTAAATGTTTCCTTGAAAAGTGACGCTGCCCAAAGCTGACACCTTACTCATTGGCCACAACCACACTATCATCGAATCACAATCACATACACACAGTCGTATACACAACCACCTCATTGCCACAGAGTGGCCAGGTCTAGCATGTTGTACCCACTCATTCTGCAAACCATTCCACGCACTTCATATGATACAAAATAAACACAGTTCACAACACAAGATATTATGTGGTTCACCAACACAGTGTGTGATGGCTAGTCCACAGACTAATGCCCTACGGGCTCCGATTTGCTTTTTTTAACTGTCTACACAGCGGGGAGTAAATACACCAAGTTTACTTGGCATAAAATTAGGAGGGCACAAATTTGTCTACAATTTAGGTATCGATGTACCAATGTTCAGTACACGCTGCACACAGTATACTTAACCTGCACCCACGGAAAACAAACAGTATTAGTTTTAAGCTTATAGCAATGCTCTTACAATTTTAGCACAGGCTATTTAGGTATTCATCATTCATCACCTATAACTAGCATATATGTAAATGGAAGCACTTAAACATACAAGACACAGAAATGCTTACAACCATCGCTTCCGGAAATCTGGAGATGTCTTTGGTGCTCCACACTGCTAACTGAAATTCTCTTCCACACATCCAAGCTCACAAGGTTTCATTTGAAGCTTACAGAGTTTACACAACTCTCTTTAATGGCTAACAACTCTTCAAAATCTTCAATGAACGATTTTGGCACTAAACCTTAGCTTCCCTTTCCATTCCACTTCCCTCTTTTCTTCAATACAACAAATGCACAATAAAACCCTTCATTTAGCTTCTCTAAAGATTTTCCGAGCTCTCACAATCACCATTAATGGCCAACTTTTCTTCAAGGTTTTCAATAGACTCAATGGCACCTCATACAACCCATAGAAGGTAAATGATAGAAGTGATCCTCAATGCAAGACCAAACCGAAACTCTAGCTTGGTATTTCGATTAAAACAGAATAACTTCTTCTCTAAGCTTCCCTAATCCCTTACCTCCATTAATGGCTCATAGCCATTCTTAGCTTACAAGATGCCCCAATGAACCCTCAATGACCTCCTTGAAAGTTGGTGTAGATGTTTAATCCATTGAAACTCACCAAAACCTTCCAAGAGAGGTTTTCCACACAAAAACCGGAGTCTCTTCCTCCTTCATCCCCAAAAGCTTCTCAATGAGTAGAGCGTTCAAAAACAAGAACGTAGGAATTTGAACCGCCTGATTTAGAGGTCAAATGATCAAGATATGATAAAAAAAACATCGGCCAATGAAAACATTTAAAATAGAATCTTTTGACCGCAATTCATTCACCCGCGTCGCATAGAGTCACTGCCTTGCTGACAAGACAGGCTCACTGTCAAGTTTTGGTTGGTCGCTGAAGGAATCTCCTATATCCGCCGTTCGATAGTTTGAAAAGGGCGGGATTGAGTGTCAGCCGTTGGATAGGCTCAATCCCGTCAGAGAATATCGGACATAATATTGTCCGTAGGATGTGGATCTGCACGATGCCTCAGTGTACGCAAGTAACATGGAATCGACATCTTCGCTGACATGTCAGGATCGCTGTCAATCTTCGATTGGTGGATCCGGTATCTTGATTAAAGGCCGTTCGATCATCTAAAGAAAGGCGGGATTACTCATAGGCCGTCAAATCGGCTCCATCGCGTCAGGCGCGATTGGACTAAATCCAAGTTATTCGATCTGCATCTATTCTGACGTTGCATTGTATGCGCTTTACACCTTATCACAGAGGAACCATCATCTGAGGCGGATCATGAAATTAAGATGCGTCCAGCCAATGGAATTTCTCGCGGGAGCATCTTGCTCCGTCCGCCGAGAAGCATGATAGCCCGCAACTTTTTGATCCATCAGATTTGAATCCGACATGCATGGCTCACTGGATGCTGTCCAAATGGATTTTATATGAATTTGCGATAATTGCAGTGCCGAACCCTAGCCTCTATCTGGCCGATCATCTGGCTGGCATCTCACATTCACGCCCCCGTTTGACTGCCGCTCGGGGATGTACCTCAAACTTCTAATATTTTCAAATAGGCCACTGGACAATTTAAAAATGCTACTGTTTTCCTTGTGTGCACAGACTAACCGAGAGCTCCATTTTTGGCCATTTTTGAGCGATCCGATGGGAATCGCAATATCTCCCTCATCTGATGTCAGAATTGAGAAATTCAAGTTGCATTGCGAAGCTAACTCGACGCTCTACGTCTTTCCACTGCCTAATTTCCATGAAACAGCTGCGAGATCCACCAAAACCAGCCTCAAAGTCAAACCTTAAAATTCGGACTCACTTCAAGCATTCTCACTGTTTAGAAGCTGTAGGACACTGTAAACACACACACTTGGCTGTTTCATCTCTGCCACTGCACTGACACCACTACCACTTGCACAAATACTCTCTCTCCTGCATTGACGCCCTCTTTCTTCATTTCTCTGACTGTATGCTCATCTACACTGCCACATCAGCCAAGTTGCCAACAATGACAACACATGACCAACAATCTCTTGTCTCTCTTTTTATATATAAAAAAAGAAGGTGGTGGCTTATTATGTCTGCATCTTTAAGAGCCTCGTGGATTTCCCAGAGTCGTGAGTAAAATAAATTCGTTTTCTTCATTTCTCCCCATAAGTGTTCTCGACTCCTTCCTGTGAGAGTGCATAATGTTTTTCTGTAGAAAAAGAAAGAGAAGGTGCTTTTGTTCCTCGCCGTGATGGTGGCGTGACAGCGTTCTCGCTATTTAGGGATGAAGAAAGGTGGCTATGCTTCTTGTATATGTCATGCATATGATGTCATGTCAACATTGAGGTGAGAGTGGTATATTAGTTGTGGATCCATCTATTATTTGCATGAGCTATTGTATTATCCAAGAGTGGTTATCTATCTTGATGCTGGTAGCGTCTAGCTTTGACTAGAGAAGATAGTATTCCCATTATTTACTATAGTGGAGCTTTAACTGGATTAGGTCCCACGGTTGTTACCTTTCACCTTGGAAGGTTTTCCATGCAAAAAATGTTGTGCTCTCTTGTGGTTTGCTTGATTTGATTTATCTTCATTATTAGCTTTGTGCATATATTTGTTGTTATGTGTTATTACTACAAGGGCATATTCAGCCCAGTCTGACTCCCATCCAATGAAGAAATCCCATATGGGCTTATTGATAAATTTTCTTTGCTGATCATCAGGCCCTCCTCCAAGCTCCTCCATCATAGGATGAGCTTTTGTTGGCCACCAAGTCCACTAAAGCTTATATGACATCGGGCCCTAATGGATTAAGTATGAAGTTTCTTAACTCGGCTTGGGTTGCTGTGAAAGTTGACCTTATCAATGCTGTTTAAAGTTTTTTTTTCTCTAACCTTGGCCAAATATCAGTGGTGAACCAAGATTTCCTTTGTTTAATCCCTAAGGTTGAGGGAGCTTACATCATCTCTGGCTTTAGGTCAATTGCTTTGTGGAACTCTCTTTACAAGTTTATTGCCAAAATCATTGCCAAAAGACTCGATGATTTAGTGAGTGTTAACCAATCAGCTTTTATTGAGGGGAAAAACATCATTGATAATATTCTTCTTTGCATAGAGCTTGCCAGGGGTTTTGAGAGAAAGTCCCACCTCCTAGGAGACTTGCTTAAAGTGGATATCCACAAAGCGTATGACTCTTTGAGATGGGATTTCCAAGAAAAAGTCTTGAGTAAAATGCATTTCCCTCATTGCTTTATTTGTTGGGTTCACTTTTGTATGTCCACAGGCCGCATCTCTACTCTGGTCAGTGCGAGCCTGGTGGGATTTGCAAGATCCGCACTCGTATAATCCTCCCACTAATCGGATTATTGCCATTGGAAGTCTTCCTACTGTGACAGCACCGGAATCCAAGCCGGAGTTGAGTGCAACCTACTACCTCTAGGTGAGTGTGCTTTCTTCTCATCTGGTGTATGAATTGTAGGGTAAAGCTATTTAAGGCAGACTTAGTTCAGACCCCAGGCTTGACCAAATGATTGGAAATATGTTTCTGATCAAAACAACATGAATAAGTTCCAAGCAAAAGTTCACCCGGATGAACTTATTTTGGATTACTCGGGCTACTTGGGAATTAACGCGCATGAGAGCATTTATTCCCACTATAAATAGCCAGAGTGAGCTCATAACTCACTCTTAGCTACTTGTGCGTGGAGAATCTCTTGGAAACCCTAGAAGACTTACATTCTCTCTCTCTCTCTCTCTTTCCTAGATGCTCTCACTGCAATAGTGGTGAGCATTGGTGATGCCGAGGTACCTCTTGAGGAGTACCATAGAGATCTGTGCTACTGCCAGTGCCAGTGCCACTGCCCGCCTATGCCTATGGTGGCCCCTTGATGCTGCTGGAGTTGGGTTTTCTTTTTTCCCTTTTATAATTTGGGGTATACATATATATGTGGGTTTGTAAAGGAAATATTATGTTTTGGATTACTTAGGATGTAAAGGCATAATTGAAAATTAATTTATATCATAATTGTTAGTGTAATAAAATTGTAACCGTACACTGCTTTGACTTAGTCAAAGTAGTAAATGCTAGTTTCTAGGACTTGGACTCCTATTAGTATATGGACTCCTATTTTGTTTATTAGTTTGCTTTATCAGTTTCCTTTACCAATTAGGCTTGTTAGTTTCCTTTTCCTATATCGAATTTTAGTTTGTGATTAGGACTATGGCTTGTAGAGTCCTTGATCTTATTTATAGTTGTTTTTTATTTTCTATAAATACAAGCTACAAGGAGAGGAGCATGACACATTGATTCTCTCCATCTTTTTTTTTTTTTTTTTTTTGGTTACATGGTATCAAAGCAATTCCCTAGGTTACCATTTTGAGAGTCGTTTAAGGTACTCCGTTTGGTGTGTAACCACCACTATTGCTGCTCCTGCTACTATTACTTGGTTCACAGTGACTTATATTGTATCGCTACTACTATTGGTTCACAGTGACCTATATTGTGTTGCTACTACTATTTGGTTTGAGGTGATTTATACTGTGCCGCTATTACTACTTGATTCACAATGACCTATACTGTGTTGCTATTACTACTGCTGCTACTATTACTATTACTGCCACTACTACTGCTACTGCTTTTACTACTATAACTGTTGCTTCTGCTGCTACATTGTTTCAAGTTGAAGTTCTCACAAACCCCTATGCTCCACCTTGAGGGGTGTTAGTGTAATAAAATTGTAGCTGTACACTGCTTTGACTTAGTCAAAGTAGTAATGCTAGTTTCTACAATTTGGACTCCTAATTAGTTTATTAGTTTGCTTTATTAGTTTCCTTCACCAATTAGGCTTGTTAGTTTTCCTTTTCCTATTTTGAGTTTACTTTGTCTTTAGTTTGTGACTAGGACTCTGACATGTAGAGTCCTAGATCCTATCTAATAGTTGTTTTTTTATTTTCTATAAATACAAGCTACAAGGAAGGGACCTTGGGGTCTATCCGTCCAGAAAATTTCAGCCCCATCTGACTTGCCATGTAGAGAAAATAGGCACATTGAGAGAATTTCGACCTAACTTTTACATAAATATATGTCACAAGGAGCTCTTTAACTTTTATTTTGATTCTAGCTACCAATGAAATGGAAATTAATGCTTGCATACACTTTAGTCCTGTAAATGCGTTCAAATAATTAGAATTTAAATTTTATTTCAGTACCATCATCTTTACATTGGTGATATTCACCCTAGTCCCTACATGCTTGTGTTGCAGGAGAAAATATCTCTTATTCGAGACAATGAGTCACTGCTCAAAACAAATGAGAAGCTGAATTCTGAAAAGGAATCCTTGCTGAAGAGCAAGGATGTGGCTGATGGTCAAATAATGGCACTAACGAAGTCATTGGAAGCTCTCCAGAAGGACCTTACAGACAGGGAGATTCTGGTAGTCCTCAGTCTGAGCTGTTTCCTTCCAACAGCTTAATTATGTCACTCTATTGAAGTAAATGTTTTTATAACATCTTGTTTGCAGGTTCGTGACTTAAAGCAATCTCTGGAGCTTCAAAGAAAGGAACTCAATGACTGCAAAGCTGAAATCACTTCATTGAAAATGCACATCCAAGGATCTCAATCTTTTAGACGTTGTGTATCTGCAGATTTTGACCATTTGCAATCCCATTCAGGGAACTATCTGGCAGAAATAAAATCTTTGCAGATAGAAATAGCGAGCTTAAAAGCAAAGAACTCCATTGGTAAAAATCCTGTAGAGTCTATCAATGATGAAAAAGAGTATATACAGATGGAAGAGAAGGTTGTTGAGATCCATGAAGATAGAACTGGGTCATCTCATCCTATAGACTTGGCATCTGGTGTCTTTGATGTTAAAGACGGTGAACGTGAGCGAACTGAGACCCCTGAAGAAAACACAGCTCAGCCTCAGAAAATTTCACATGAGACACTGGAAGTTTCTTTAAATGGTAACTGTACAGTTGAAAATAATGAAAATATCTACAAACTTGATTCTGAATCATCACCAGAAGTTGGTAGAATCATCATTAAATTAGATAACCAAAGAAGTGAACCTGCTTTTGAAAAGATGGTAAGCTTATAATGGGATAATTACTTTCCTTTAGAGCATTTTAGGCATTATCCATTCGTGATTTTTTTCACCCCCTTGCATGCCCTAATATTTTTTTTTGACAGGGTTTGGAAACTATTCAGATCCTTTCAGATGCCTTGCCTAAAATTGTACCTTATGTTTTGATCAACCATCGTGAGGTTTTCTTCTGAATCTGTTGTTCATATTCCCTTCATCTATCCATGGTTTTGGAATTCAATTGATGATGCGTTCTGTACCTATAGGAACTCCTTCCTCTAATAATGTGTGCAATTGAGCGCCATCCAGACAGCAGGACACGTGATTCCTTGACACATACTCTTTTTAATTTAATTAAACGACCAGATGAACAGCAGAGACGAATTATAATGGATGTAAGTTGACATCGGAAGCCCCGTTATTTTCTTGCCATCTTATATTTTGTGGACCTGATCCCACCATCTTTTGACATCTAAATGATTTGCTCAATCTTGCTCAAATATTATTGCAGGCCTGTCTAAGCCTGGCTAAGAATGTAGGAGAGATGAGAACTGAATCTGAATTGCTTCCACAGTGTTGGGAACAAGTGAGCTAAATCCATTTTGCGTAAATCTTATTAACAAAGTTTTTTCCATCCTTCTAAGGATCACAATTTCATACTTAAACTTTGTTTTGACTGTAGATAAATCACATTTATGAGGAGCGCAGGCTGCTTGTTGCTCAATCATGTGGGGAGCTTGCAGAATTTGTTCGACCTGAGATTCGTGATTCTCTCATTTTGTCCATCATGCAACAACTGGTGGAGGATCCTGCAACAGTTGTCCGAGAGGCTGCTGCTCATAACCTGGCGTTGCTGCTTCCACTCTTTCTGAACGTGGACAAATATTTCAAGGTCAGCCTCACTAAATATGCTCAGAGGCAATCATGGAGCAGAAAACTGAGTTGGCAGGATTGGCTGCAATGTAAGCTCTGGAACAGGTTTAAAACATGATTCTGGGAATGCCGGAGGAGCTTTTCCACTAATAATAATAATAAAAAGATTTGTTAAATAAAAGAGAAGTTAAGAAAGAAGTTTCTCCCAAATACTTTTTGTTTGTTGAATAGGTTGAGGAGTTGATGTTCCAACTGGTCTGTGATCCGTCGGGTGTGGTTGTCGAAACTTCACTCAAACAATTAGTTCCAGCAGTAATAAATTGGGGGAACAAATTGGACCACATCCTACAAGTTTTACTTTCTCATATTGTTGGCTGTGCTGAGGTGTGTTTTCTTCCAACGGCTTACAGAACTTATCTCTCTCTCTCTCTCTCTCTCTCTCTCTCTCTCTCTCTCTCTCTCTCTCTCTCTCTCGCATTGTGGGGGGGTAATGAATGCTTGCCTACCTTAGGGACTGGAAGCTGTTTCAATCTGGGATTTTGATATTGTCTTTCTAACTTGTCAGCGTTGTCCTCCTGTTTCGGGGGTCGAAGGTTCTGTGGAATCGCATCTTCGAGTTTTAGGTGAACGTGAGCGCTGGAATGTTGATGTATTATTGCGCATGCTAACAGAGTTGATTCCATTCATGCAGCAGAAAACAATTGAGACGTGCCCATTTCCTTCTGTTATGGGTCCTCTTGCAACTTCAGAACCAGGGAGTGCATTTTTCTCCACTTCCTTGCTTGAACTGTATGCAGGGTGCGGTCAACTTCTCCAAACCTTTATTTTTTTATCATTTGTTTTGTCCTAGGTGGGGCAGAACCTTATAACAATTTGGGGTGGGGATGGAATGAAAGTCTGACTGACCTTATTTTCTTCTATCTTCTTTTTTTTTTTCCGTTCTTTTTTGGGGTGCAATCAGGGGATGTGTAGAGTGGCCTGCATTTGATTGGCTGCACATTGACTGTTTGCCAGTTTTGATTCAACTTGCCTGCTTATTACCTCAAAAGGAAGATAATCTAAGAAATCAGATGACAAAGGTACAAGATCTATTCGATATTCATTCTTAATATTCCTCTACCTTCTTTGAGTTCAGTGTTAGTTCTTGGGATTGACCTTGGTTTTCATCATGGTCCATGGCAAAAACCATCAAATGTAGTTGAAATTTTAATTTTGGTTTATTTTTTTGTTGGGTTAGGGGTGATGAAGCCTAAATATTTCAAAAAATTGGAATTTACTCATTTATTTTGGGTTGTGCAATGACACAATCATTTTTTATTACATTTAATACCATGCTGTACAGAGTTGTTTCTAATGCTGATATTGATAATGCAGTTTCTGTTGGCTGTATCCAAATGCTATGGGGATCATTATTTGACAGACATAATGTTGCATGTTTTCTTGGTAGCAGTTGGGGATACTTATGATTTAAGAAGTTTTCCCTCTTCTGTACAGACAAGAATCAAAGGTAGAGGAATTTCAAATGCCTCTAATGTTTCTAAACTTATTAGTATGGAGTCCAATGTGGGACAAAACTTCCACATTCATTGGTGCATGATATGTCAAGAAGGTTTCAGTGATGATGCAAGATTAAAGGGTGAATTTTTGGTAAATATACAATGCTACTTTATTCCATGTGTATTTACTAAAACACCATTTAAGTTACAAAGAAAAAGTACATCGCCCTAACATTATTTATGTGTCATGTGCCTATTGGGTATGGAAAATTTTCTGACCTATTCCACACTATTGGATCCAGTCTTCACTGTTAGAGTCACACACTGATGCTTGCTTATAGGTCTTGATACAATTTTCTCATCCAGTCCATGTTGGATCAGACCTGACTTCACTATTACATAGTTTTATGGTGTTGCTGAATTGCAGGTTTACGACCTAAAACTATGGTGGCGGAGAGGCTAGCGACAATGTGTGTCCTTCCACTTCTTTTGGCAGGTATATTGGGTGCTCCTACCAAGCATGAGCAATTGGCAGAATATCTACGAAAATTTTTAGTTCAGCGTATAATGAAGGAGGATTGGCCCTTGAATTCTAATGCTGAGATCTTTGATGCAGTTCGCTTCCTATGGTTGGTATCTTTGCAATTAACTGTGTCCACTATCTGTTTTTTTTTTTTTTTTTTTTTTTTTTGGGGGGTAGTAAACTTATGTGATCAGACTTCTGGCTGTATCTGTCCTTTTGGTTGATTGTTTCATTTCATTGATGCAGCACATTTGAAGAACATAATGGTATAATTTTCAATATTTTATGGGAAATGGTTGTCAGTGCCAATGTAAATATGAAGATCAGTGCTGCCAATTTGCTGAAAGTCCTGGTATGCACTACACTACATTTGGAATAGAAGTCCTCAGTTACATTAAATTATTCAATTATAACATGACACTAATTACTTATTTATAACATACCCCCCCCCCCCCGCGCCATGAATAGGTTCCATATATTGATGCAAAACTTGCATCAACTCATGTTTTGCCTGCCCTTGTCACTCTTGGGTCTGATCAGAATCTCAATGTGAAGTACGCAAGTATATATGCTTTTGGAGCTGTAGCCCAGCATTTCAGAAGTGACATGGTAACCTCTATATATATATATATATATATATATATATATATATATATATATATTCTTCTTTTGGTTTTGTGATTTATTGAGCTGCTTGAGTTTTCCTGACCAAAATTTTTATCTTTCAGATTATTGACAAGATACGTGTTCAGATGGATTCTTTTCTTGAGGATGGATCCCATGAAGCTACAATTGCTGTTGTTCGTGCATTGGTAGTGGCTGTACCTCATACAACAGATAGACTAAGAGATTATATCCTCGACCAATTCAAATAAGAACTAATTCCATGTTTTTAATCATTTTTATTTTTTATTCTGCTTCATTTAATATTATGGCTAGCAATTCTTTTGATGTTCTTGTCATGAAATTTGTTCCTTTGACTTGATGCACATCTTTTATCTAAGATATTTCAACTTTCAACCATGCCAACATCTGGAAGTGATATGATGCGACGCCGTGAAAGGGCTAATGCTTTTTGTGAATCAATCCGTGCTCTAGATGCTACAGGTTTTCTGTTCACAAACCCCCCCCCTTTCCTTTTGTTTTTTTCCTCATAGAGCATATGCTATGTCTTTGTTGTACGTGCATTCCTTATGTCTGGTGTCTACAATTTAAATACATAAATTAAAAATGGCCCACCTCTTTTTTGAAAAACAAATTGACCAGTCTTAAAACACCAAAGCAGTATCTTGTAGAGGGTGCAGATCAGAAGACATGTTTCTGAGGCTGAGGCAATGGTCACCACTCAATCTCGGGATATTTTGCACTATTTGTTCAGTCTTTCTTGGCCACCTTTAGCTATAAAATAAATCAGACTTTAGCGATTATTTAGTCACATTGGTTTCTCAGAGCTGAGTCACGTTGCTTTCAGCTCTGAGACCTTGTGAGTTTGGAACGCAATGGCTGGCCACTGATTAAGCTTGCTTGAGGTCAGCAGGTAATCTTTTTTCTTGAACCATTTGTTGTTAACAATGTCCCTGTCCAATGTGGCTAAGTGACGTTCTTCCAAAAGCATTGAATTCTTCAATGAGTTAATTTTTAAACTTTATATAGTGGACTGTTAATCTTGTGACTTTTTATTGGGAAGCTTAATCAACTCCGTTCATGCATGTGAATGGGATTGCATGTATTTTCATGTTTATGAGGTGTATTGTGATGCTAAATTCCACTTCTACTGGCACAGATCTTCCTGCAAGTAACGTACGGGATTTCCTCCTACCAGCAATACAAAACCTGTTAAAAGACCCAGATTCACTTGATCCAGCACATAAAGAAGCCCTTGAAATTATAACGAGGGAAAGATCAGGAGGAACTTTAGAAGCATTCAGTAAGGTGATGGGTGCCCATCTTGGCATTGCTTCCTCAGTGAGCAGTTTCTTTGGTGAAGCGCCGTTGCTTGGAAAGAAAGAGAGTGGAGATCCACCAGGCCCAGTTGAATCTCCAAAGGCCATGCCACAAACCCCAGTAGAGGACACAAGGTTCAGGCGAATCATGAGGGGAAGTTTTCACTGATATGCTTATGGGAAAAGCCAAGAGTAATAAGGAAACTCTCAACAGGCAATCAAATTAAAATTCTAACCTTTTTATATTTTTCTTAATGTTACATGTACGTAGATGGTTCTTACTTATACCAAAATAAGGCTTACGAACAGAAATGTTTCTCCTATTCATACTCTTCTCTGGAAAAATGAAGTAATCATTTTGAATAAATATCATCTGGTTTTTGTGCATTGAGTGTCAATTATTTACTAAATCTTAATGTTGTTAGCCTGTTCTTTTACGACTGTTATATAAGTTTCAATATGGGTTTAAATTTTGATTCTGTTCAATATTTCGATCTCTGGGGAAATGGAAATATTTCGATTTGAATTGTGTTTGGTTCTGACTTTCAAATCCAGGTGCCGCAGGGATCCTGTCTGAGTACTACAAAACCAAATTGAAAGTAATTTTTAACACGTCATCCAACGTATGCAACTGGACTGGGTTGCCTGATTTCACACATACTTTGGAGTCTCAGATTAATCTGGTAGAGCATGTATTCTGCTGCTGATCCTGTGGTGGGTGTTTTTTAGTAATTCATCTCCTATTCTTCATGCTCTGCAACTTTATTCTGCTGAAGTTTCCCACCCTATTTTTTGTTGATGGGATCAAAGTATGGACCGAACTAATGTTGCAAAAGACGTCCAGTGGAATCTTAATATCAACTTTAAAAATGTCAAAATACATTTAAACAACATATCTGAAATTAAAACCCAAAGTTTCAGAAAATGAGCTCTGGTTTCTTACAGCTTCTCAACTAAAAAGGGTTTTATGTGCTGCCCAAACATCTGCCATGTGGGTTTTATTCTACTCACATATCGTATTTCATTCGTAGGAGTTTGCCAAGTGGCCTAAATACTCCATGGATGCTTTTCCCTCTTCTGTGGATGTGGCATGTATGATAATCCCTGCAGTATACAACTTTTGGGTTTAATATAATTTACAAATTTTAGAAAAATCAATTAAAATTCAATCAGAAAATGGTAGATAAGTAAATAAATGGGTATTAAGTGTTCATGTCTAAATTTTGGGATAGAAAAATCAAACCCGTTGTTCAATTCAAATTGATATTGGCGTTTTTTAAAGATATTAAAATTTCCAAGGATGATTTATTCCCAAATTATTCATAAGAACATTTTTTTTTTTTGGAAGCTTCATTTTTGGGGTCGTTTTTTATTTTCTAATTCTCAAATATTTCATGAATGTAAATTCCAATTTCGCTCTGATTGGAACAAATTCTTATTACAGACTTCGTGATTGAGGATCAGAGCAAATTATGAATTTGTTGAAGGTAGTTATTATTGGCACTCCACAAAAAAAAGAAAAAAAAAAGAAAAAAAGAGGAGGTTTTTGGAAGAGGGTGTGTTTTTGGGTAGGGTTTGAAAACAATAGTGCGTCAAAAAGCAGCTATTTGGCGGGTGAGACACAAAGAAGAGACAGGGAGGGAGAGGATTTTTATACAGGATCAGAGCGACAAGCCTATCATAGATCATCCAGAAGACATGCCTGACGGTTGGATTCTTCCGCTGATAGAAGATTTGCACTCAAGTCCCACTCAAGCTGTCCTCTTATCTCTCTGGCGAAGCTTCTCATATTCTGGCATATTCATTCTCTACTTTCCCCTCTTTACTGGTCGACTGTAATTCTGTCTGAATGATTCATTTTTGTGATCAATTGCATTAATCCAAAACGATCAAACTAAAAGCAGGCACTTGGGTGGTTGATGTCCGTCCCTGGTGCGTCTAATACGATCCTTGAAGCTGTGGTCCCGTACTCCAAGATGTCCATGGTCCAGTTGCTCGGCAAGGTAGTCCTTTCACTGTATTCCCTTTCTGAATTACCATTGTATCTGGAGGGATATAATGCTGGCTCAATGAATGAACATATACTTGGTTTGGTTTTTGAATAGGTTTCCTTATGTGGGGTAATTTGAGGATCGGTGTATCAGATTTTGACTCTAGTATGCTTCTGCTATCTATTCCCAAATTTCGTTTTGCTTCCTAAACTTTATTTTCAATATGAATGCTTACAAACTTTTATTTATGATATAAACAAGGCAATGGATTGTTTTGGTTCGTTTGAATCCAGAGTTTCTATGCCGATTCCCGCTCATTCCACTAGCCAGCAAATTGTTGAGGAAATGGATTGTTATGGGTTCGTTTGAATTGGTTTCCAGGAGTTAGTCAAGATTGTTTTTCCCATATATGACTTTTTATGAACTTCCGTTGTCATTGTAGCAACTAGCAACACAATCTTATAGTTCTTTATGCAAACCCTGAGCTCTATTTCTCGCTTCCTTTTCTGTCGCTTTTATTTGCAACAAATGTTGTTTAGGACATAAGACGTAAAAAAAAATGATTATGTGTTAACTATTATGTATATTACAGGATGGGTTGTGTGCGATAGTAGGGTAATTAAAGCCAGGTTATATGGACTAGTGGAGCTGTTGCTCCTTGTCCGGTCAGTAGTGTTACATGGAATGTAAACTATAGCAGTGTACACTTGGTCTTTACTTGTGTTCCTTCCTTGTAATGTTTGTGATGACAAAGAGGTTAAAACATCTCAAATTAACAAACCCTCTTTGTTACAGGATCTTAATTCAGTCCAATACAAAATCTGCAGAGAAAAGTAATGAAGAAAATCACTTATCTTGAAATCTAACCCTTGAAATCACTTGAAACTTGATGGGAAATACTCTTTAGGATGTACTTGAAGACATATCCAAAGTTGGAGATGATCCGATCACAGATGAGAGATGTGATTTTTTGAAAACTATCTATCATCTGAAAACGGGACTGGTTTAGTTAGAGCTGGTCGATATGATTTTAATCTTTAATCCCACGAGCTTTCGTTGATCAAATCAGCACTTAATGGTATCGCAATTTAGTATGCAATAATAAGAACTTGAAGGAATTAACAGAAGGACAAGAAAACCATAAAACAGAATATTTCGGTTGAGTCTCACAACCTACGAGACTCAACCAGAAAATCAGGAGCTAAACTCTCTTCTTTTTTCTGGTATAAATCTCTCTCCTGCAGCCAGTCTGCATTCTCTTTATTTATAGCTTTGAAACATTACAAATAAAATAGGAAAAAACGAAATTTAGTAAAACCAACCTTCCTTTATAATTTAGGAAGACTCTAAAACAATAAAAATAGGAAAGTTTCTAAAAACTGGAATTAGGAAATTAGATTTTAGGCAAGTCTTAGTCTCCAAGCAACTAAGACTCTTAAACTAACTAGCCTAATTTTTAGGAAACTAAACAATGGAAATAAATAAACTGAAAATTAGGAAACTAATAAAAAGAGTCATAATTAATGCTGTTGGTACTGTTCACGTGAACAGTACCGCGTGAACAGTGTTCACGTGAACAGTACTGCGTGAACTGTGTTCACGTGAACAGTGTGGGTTGGGCCCATGTTGACACATCCTTGGGCTGATCCACTACTGGCTGGTCCTTGGACTGCATCAACTCCCCCCTACTTAAAAAGAACTCGTCCACGAGTTTTGTAATGGTGAAGAATGACTACAGAGGGGTTGGTAGGCAGCATCTATTGGTCTTGAAACTTAAACTGTGCTTGCGATGTTGGAAGAAAATCCATCACTTTGGGTCCACTTTCTTCAAGATATTTAGAAGGTATTACGAAATCAACATGCTCAACATCTTGAGGAAAGTCAAATGGAATCGTGGTATCCATGGGGATGATCTTATTCAATTCTTTGTCTTCCGCAATTTTCTCCATAACACCATGGTCTTCATCAGAACTGTGGTCACTATTGTCAATCCATAGAGCTTTAGTAAAGGCATCAAAATTATCCACATCTACTTTTGAGGCAATCAAGACCATACTGGTGATTATATGGATTCCATATGAATCCTCACTATCATTCATGACATCCGTATTAGGAACAGAAGTGTCATCACTTTGCGGTTCACATACCTGTGTATCTGGGTTGGTCTCGATTGCAGCAACTAAGGAGTTTACCTTTAATTTTTGTGGACAATCTCTAGCAAAGTGACCATATGCATTGCGTGATAGCATTGCACATCCATAGTTGTACCATGGGAGTTTTACCTTTATCCGTCATTGGAGTAGCATGAGATGTAGTCCCTATGGCTTGTTTTGGTGTAGGGTGCTTCATTCATAAGAACTGGAGGTGGGCTTTGGTGTTGACTTCAAAAGGTCCTCGGCTTGGAAAGCTTTATCAACACAGTCGTTAAAACTAACAATATCAACCACTCCCATTTTTTCTCTAATTTCAGGTCGCAGCCCCAAACGGAACCGAGATATCATTTGATCATCATTGTCTCGTGAACCTGACCGTGCACACAATTGGTCAACCGATGGACATAATCTTCCATACTCATAGTGCTTGTCGAAGATTATTCGGCTGGTCATGCAACCTTCTTTGGAAGGATCATGGCAAATATTTTTCTTTCAATTCTTCCTTCATCTCCTCCCAAGTAGTGGGTTCTCTACGACTCCTAATGAGACTATTTTCATAGTTACGCCACCAATCACGAGCACCCCCCACTAGTTTGGAGCGGGCCAATTGTAGCTTTCTAGGTTCGGGAAGGCTAAACCAATCAAAATAGTCATTTAAGGCATTCAGCCAGTCTTGAAAGGCTTCAGGGTCTTGTCTCCCATGAAACTCCTTGAGGTCCATCCGTACTTTATGGGTTTGGTAACGGATAGGTTCATCATAGTCGTCATAGGGTGGGTTGTGGTATTCCTCTCTAGGGACTCTTTGAGGAACCCTAATAATACGTCTTGGCATTAGGTTGGCATTAAGGGCTTCCCTTCAGGGGCTTCCACTCTAGCGGCCTAGGATGATTTAGCTCCTCCAAATTACTCATTCTCCCATCCATGCTATCTAACTTGACATCCATTTTGGCCAATCGTTGGAGAACCAGATTAACAAGGTCATTGGGATTGTTGGACTGATTAGGAGAGTTAGAACTCTCCTTAGCCATGCTCTGATACCAATTGATGGCAAAGAGGTTAAAACATCTCAAATTAACAAACCCTCTTTGCTACAGGATCTTAATTCAGTCCAATACAAAATCTGCAGAGAAAAGTAATGAAGAAAACCACTTATCTTGAAATCTAACCCTTGAAATCACTTGAAACATGATGGGAAATACTTTTTAGGATGTACTTGAAGACATATCCAAAGTTGGAGATGATCCGATCACAGATGAGAGAGATGTGATTTTTTGAAAACTACCTATCATCTGAAAACGGGACTGGTTTAGTTAGAGCTGGTCGATATGAATTTAATCTTTAATTCCACGAGCTTTCGTTGATCAAATCAGCACTTAATGGTATCGCAATTCAGTATGCAATAATAAGAACTTGAAGGAATTAACAGAAGGACAAGAAAACCATAAAACAGAATATTTCGGTTGAGTCTCACAACCTATGAGACTCAACCAGAAAATCAGGAGCTAAACTCTCTTCTTTTTTCTGGTATAAATCTCTCTCCTGCAGCCAGTCTGCATTCTCTTTATTTATAGCTTTGAAACATTATAAATAAAATAGGAAAGAACGAAATTTAGTAAAACCAACCTTCCTTTATAATTTAGGAAGACTCTAAAACAATAAAAATAGGAAAGTTTCCAAAAACTGGAATTAGGAAACTAGATTTTAGGCAAGTCTTAGTCTCCAAGCAACTAAGACTCCTAAACTAACTAGCCTAATTTTTAGGAAACTAAACAATGGAAATAAATAAACTGAAAATTAGAAAACTAATAAAAAGAGTCATAATTAATGCTGTTGGTACTGTTCACATGAACAGTACCACGTGAACAGTGTTCACGTGAACAGTACCGCGTGAATAGTGTTCACGTGAACAGTGTGGGTTGGGCCCATGTTGACATATCCTTGGGCTGATCCACTACTGGCTGGTCCTTGGACTGCATCAGTTTGATTGTCCTGATAAGTGATGCAGTCCAAAAAATGAAATGCAAAATAAGGAAGAAGAGTACTAAGGTTTATTGCAAAATGGAGAAATAACTATAGGATAGAAAGGGTCATAGGAGACCAGTTAATCTAAGGATCAGAGAGGACTACTTAATTCTGGGATCTCTTGGGGACTCAATCAACCAAAAAGTGGGACTCCCTCACTCTTGGAAGACCTCCACTTACCATGAGAGTTCACATTGGTACAGCCACAAGTCCAAAAAATATCAATCACTCTATCTTCATCTAAATTAAAATCCACATATATATATATATATATATATATATATATATATATATATATATATATATATATATATATATATATATATATATATATAGGGAGAGTAAAAGAGCCATTTGCAATATATAGCAGTTGGAATATAACTGTTGGAATTGAAGCCATTGGAAGGAGAAAGTGGGGTGGGCATTTAATACTACATCATTCTTCCCCTCTTTGAAACAACTCATCTTCGAGTTTGAAACGGCCATCCTTAATGCTGAAGTTGAGTTTTCTCAATTCATGCTTGCTAATCCAAGTATCTTTTGAATCGAATTTGTTCTTCCATTGGCTTGGAAATTGCTCGCCACAAGAATTGAAACTTGCTCTGATACCAAGTTGATGCAGCCCAAAAAGGAAATACAAAATAAGGAAGAAACGAACTAGAGTTTCATTTCAAATGAGGAAAAAACTATACAATAGAAATAGTTATAGGGGACCATTTAACCCAAAGGTCAGATAGGATCACTAAACTTTGGAGGTCTCTCTTGGGGACTCGCTTAATCCAAATGTGCGATTCACTCACCACTAGAGGACCTCAACTCACCATAGAGGCTCACATGGCACACCCACAAGTCCAAAATTACCAATCACTCTATCTTCATTTGAATCAAAATACAAATATATGTAGGGCTGGGTAAAAGAACCATTACAATATAACCTTGGAATATTGTAATTGGAAGGTAGCCGTTGGCATGTGGCCGTTGGAAATGGAGCCATTAGGAAAAGGAGAAAGTGGAGTGGGCATTTAATGCTACATCGTTCTCCCCCTCTTTGAAACAACTCGCCCTTGAATTTGAAGCAGTCATTCTCATCCACATGTTATGATATAGCGTCTTCAACTCGTGTTTCATTGAATAAAAGCCTCATGTTTCATTGAAGCTTTGTGCAAAGTCTTTGATACTTACATACATGCTACTAGTATTTCATTCTAAATATGCTGACTTGACTTTATGCTTGGACGGACATTTTGAGAGTTGGGTGTTAGATGATAAATTTTGACTGTGCAGAAAGCTGGAACAATCCTCCTCCATTGTAATAGTATAGAGATGTCAGAAAACTTCAATATATTCTACCTATGCATTGCGGAGTGGTTAAAAGAAGCAAACTAGAAATATTAATGGAAATTTGAGAATTTTCTTATAGAACTTGAATAACTAAATGATTACGATTGCATCAGTGGTAATTGAATGTGTTAGTTGGCTAGTATTTGGATATCCTAATGCGTGCTTGATAGCATGTTTATATTTTCATAAACCATATGTGACTTTTTCAACTCCAACATGACCTCTATTTGTCATAGGTCATCCGGTTGTAGGTGTGGGTTTCACTGGCTCTTTGGCTAGCTCACATCCAAAACTTGGTGATCACAGGTATCATTATTATCGTTACCTTTTCTTTTCACTTCCGACGAAGATAATTTTTATATTATCACTTGCTTTAAATCTTTTATTATCAGTTGTAAGCATATATGTAACTCATTGGCTTACATCATGATGCGCAGTATGGTGACTTGGTGATGCAGAATAGTTATGACATTTCTTCTCAAGGATTATTCAACTCTTTTAATTTTAGTTGTATATGCACTTAAAAGTTTCACTTTAAGGTGAAAAAAGGTACATCTTTTTGCTCATTCTATGACAACTTTAAGAAGTCATTCATTCTTTTATGGCATCTGGTCCATGAGATGTGGTTAGGATTAATATTGAAGTAGAGTACTCTTTATTTTTAGCCAGAATTTTTCAATCCTACAAGTGAAGTGTAATTGAATATCTTCTGCTTCAACTTAAAGCACGGTATCTCCTAGTTGGAGAAAGCCATTGAGAAAGCTATGAACACTCGATTACAGCTTGCTTTTTTCTCGGCTCATGACTCATGAGAGCAATGTGCTCTTGATTCTTGTGAACTTATTCTGAATTGACTTGAGGAGTATTTTTACTGAAAGCTAAATGCATTTGCACAAAGAAAAAACCCACAAATGCATATTACATACATTTAAGTTTACCATCTCAAAAGAAATACTTTTGTAGAAAATAAGCATAAGAATATTAGGTTCTTGTCACTTACCCCAAAAAAAAAGTATGAGGTTCTTGTTGCACATAAACAAATGTATCTACTATTGCAACAATAGTTAATAAACATATCTACTGCTGCTTGACTTTATTGTGCAAAAAACACTTTTTATTCATATGCTTTTCCCCATTCCTCTTCTCTTTATTGTTCCCTCTATCTCCCCCGCCTTTTTCCTATCCCCCCCCCCTCCATTTTGTCTGGTTTCCCTGAACAATATGGCAACCAGTCACCTAGGCATTCAATAACTGCCTAGATGCCCAGGTAATTCTTGACTATAGGTATAAAACTCTGGTCAATTGCTCTACTGGGTACGTGGAGCAAACCATCAAAGTTTAACAGAAATCTAATGGTTGGATTTGAAGACATGAAGTTTTCCTTCTTGAAATAGGAAACTGAAAACTCGGCCAAACAACAGAATTCCATGGGCAGGTTTAGAGGGTTCAGAACAGTAATAACCAGAGGCATGATTCAATGAATGAATAGTAATATGAAAACTTAATCTGTAGCAGAAAACCAGATTTAAGAATCAGCACCAAAATCTAGAATTTTAGAAATTTGAGTAGCAGTAGGGCTCTTAAAATCGATTGAACTTTTAGGTTTTCTGAAATCAGAGCTGTAACAAGAAATTGGAGGACAACTGAGACTAAACCAAGCTGAAATATAGTCAACAGGATGATATATTATTAATCAAAACTGAATTTAGAAAAGAGATAAACAAGCATGCGCAGGGGAATAGAATGTTCAGAAATTGACCTGATTCAATGAAGAAGAAAGTGATAGAACAGAGAGCGATATAATAAAAAATCCCACCTGATTTGACTACTGAATCCACAGCAGAAAACATGCTACTGAATCCCACAGCAGTCCTACCGCTATTGAATCCACAAGATCTCACACTCTAGAATCCACCAAAGCTGATCTGAAATCCACAAAACCAATTTGCAGCCAAAGCCTTTTCATTAATCAAAATCGTGGGGGAGGCTAATAGCCTTTACAGACATTCATAAAATTGGGAGAAACAAATTTCAGACACTAAAAGTCCTCCATGGACCAACAGCCTTTGGAAGGTATTCTAACATGAGTCAGCCACTTAAAGCAACCTGTACTGATAAGGAAACCGCCTCCTTGTGCAGGTTATAAAGGAGAGGCCCCAAGTGAGAAGAAATTCCTTCCAGCCGCAGGCTGTGAATGGGTGTCCTAAACAGACCCAATAGCTGGCATATAATATAGAAAAAACTCCAAAGCAGATACAGAATTTATAATATGTATTTCAATCTGTCTAAACAACTTAACATTAATAAAATAGAATAAAAAATGAAGACACCTAACAGCCCCAAGATTTCTGGTTTCTAGAAGAACTAAAATTGAACTGTAGCGTTGATTATGAATCAGAAAAGCAGTTCAAAAGTGAACCAGACCATAGTTGTCAAGGCATCGCCTAGGCGACAAGGCGAGCTTCTGGGGGCTGGACGTTTGGGTGCCTTGTCACATGCTAGAAAGGCGGGCGCTTTGGGTCTCTGGACGTCGCCTAGGACGCCTTGGATGCCTTATTGCCTGAAACAACCGCCTTCTTTTTTTATATCTATTTTTCTAATCTTTTATTACAATATATTGATTACAGTTATAACACATTTACTCGACTGCGGAAACAAGTCAGGGTACATAAGATTATTAAATTATTAATCATTTACTTCGTTTTTCTATACTCATTAATTATTCAGTCCAAATGCTTCTCTTTTACATAACTCATCATTACATGATCTGTTTACTTGTTAGTTGTTACTGCACTAATATATTCTTTACTTCAAACTTTTTTTTTTTTTTTTGGTGAGTTTATTGTTACTTCAGAGGTTTACTTATTAATCTGTGTTGTTTGTTGATTCATGATTGTTAAATTGATTTAATTAATAATTAATATTTCTTCTTTTTATGGATATTTCAGACTTTTAGTCTTTTACCTTGCTATCTTGCATATAGTAGACATGGGATGCTAGTGGTAGTATTGCATTGCCTAGGTTGATTTTTGGTGTATGATATAAGCATACAAATAATAATAAGTAGAATAAGGGGATGTATGAGGGGGTGTGCCTTGGACGCCTTATTGATGCCTAGGCGCCCAAGCATCCCTCCAACTCCTTGGTTCACCTTGGCACCTTGACAACTATGAACCAGACCAACCGCAGGCCCTTCTCTTCCTATTCTGATTGCCAGAATTCGGCATCAGAATCCTGCACTGCAAAACTTAGCCAGATTATTAAAGAGTGGTGCTACTGGTTGTCAAGCTGTGTTACATGGATATGGTCGTGACATCACTTGTACATTCTAGAAATTAGTATTCAATGACTTTGGATTTATATGATATAATTTTAAAATTTTAAAATATATTTAATTAATTCTATCAGTGTGATCACAGAAATGAAAATATTTGTTATAATATAAATCAAAATATTTTTATATGTGCGAGTGTGTGTTCACTTAAGTTATTGTAGTGTCATTGCATATTTTATTTAGGTCTCTCTCTCTCTCTCTCTCTCTCTCACACACACACACACACACACACACACACACACACACACACACACACACACACACACACACACACGAAACCTATCATTGTGGATCTACCTAGATACCTGAGTGGTGTTAGATGTAGGTATCCACACATGGTGACATGGGTGTGGTTCAGATTTTGAAGTTTCCAGTTTTCCCTGCCACATTACCGACATAAGTAAGGTTGCTTATGCTGCTTTCCGCATGTAACTTTACATCAATGAGAAATACATATACTCCTAGTGTGATTTGATGCATTTCTCCTCTCATGTCCTTGATCATTGTTGTAGAACATTAAATAGAGTTGTCCTTTGCACTTGTCCAATTTGTCTGTGCATGTACCATTAGCTGTTGTATGATAATTGAAACATTGTGCCTTAAGCATCCAGCGACCCTCAAACGACTTGGGCTGCCTTGTCGCTGTGACAACCTCGATTTGAAATCTAACCTTATAATGACTCATGGCTGGAAAGACAGTTATTGTTTCCAATCAGCCTTACTTCTACAAGAAGCATAATTTTTCCCTAGCAGTGCATTTGTAATTGGGGCAGACACTGCAGCAAGGCTTGTTAATGTATGTAATCTCAATCTGCTTAAAATTTTATGTTTGCATGAGAGTATTATGCAGTTACAATTTGAGTGAAGTTTTGAAGTGATTAAAGAGTGTTGTTGACCTACATGTCACACATTCAGAAAATATTCAATTTCTAAAGAGTAATCAGGTCATTGATGAAAAGGCTAAAGTACCTGGAGGCTGAAGTACAATAGAGAACCATGATCTGAGAACTGAATAAAAAAAACAAAAAAAAACTAGAATATCCAGTTTATGTAAATTCTTTATAGGTTGTTTTAGTGTCTGATCTCAGGGAAGGTCATTCAACCTTCGATGACTGAAACAGAGAGAGAGAGAGAGAGAGAGAGAGAGAGAGAGAGAGAGGGGGGGGGTTGTGGTGTGTGGGGGGTTTGGGACTATATCTTAGATGAGCACTTAGTGATGGATGAGGAGGTGAAGATTGACAGAACTAGTCCCATGGCCAGTTGTCCTTGTACACAATGGGGAAAGAATAAGAGTGGTACCTAAGTGAATCAAGAGCTGTTTTAAGATCACACGTTTACACCAATGAATTATATCTTGCAATAATCATTTTATGCAACTTTCATAATGTCAATCAATCAAGTGGCAATTTTGTGATCATTCAGAAACTTAAATTCTCTTATATTCTGAATCAGAAACTTAAATTCTTGTATCTTCTGAAGATACACAAGTCTGGGGTTTGAAATCCTACATATGTTGGATTTTGTTTCCCCTTGGTAACTTCGAAGGAGAATGTTGTCAGTGTGGAAAGTAAAAAGCTAGTTGTGGTTGTCTTGAACTAAATTTCGTATGCATTTGCAGCCAAAAATATTATGGTGGGGACCTTGGCAAGATGCTGGACATATTGCTTGGATGCAAAAGAACAGGATGCACATTTCTTGTTGGTGGTCGAAATAGCGATGTGGTCGAAATAGCGATGGTGCTTTTAAGGTGCAATAACATTTCAAAATCCATATGATCCCTCTCTCCACATTCCTACTTTCGTTAGAACATGATCAAGCTTCTTGTGACATTGCCAGGTTCTTGAAGATTTTGACATTCCAGTGGAGTTGAATGAGATGTGTTTATTTCAATACCAGAGGAGATGTTCCACATGGATATTTTGTCTACAGAAATTAGGAAGTACCTAGGAATGTAGATTTCATAATTCATACTGGAGAAAATTCTTCAATCACAAAGCAGCACTCCAACTTTATATGTTATGGATCATGGGCATTGTGATACATTAATCCATGTAATAAAATTAGTAGGTAGTAGGCCCCCCCACCAAAAAAAAAAAAAAAAAAAAAAATAGGGCCTAGATCCTGGGTATGAAAAATGAATGCAAACATCACATTCCCCTCCTCCCTCCTCTATCTGCTGTTACATTTATTTTTATAACTTATTTTTGGCATGACAATAACGACTTTGTTTGAGATCTCATGATTTATGATTATGGTAATTGAGGAATGAAAAGTGAATGATTTGAATATCTTTGTAGGCAATTTAGGTGGTCCAGAATCCAGAGAGCCTAATGTTGCCATCAATTGCAGATTGTGGAAAGGTACTTGTTTTCCATCTGAATGGTGCTTTAGTGGTGACACCACCCTCACCTCCATGGTGATGCGTCTTATTAGAGAGTTTGTGGTGGAAGAAGTGACATAGTGAGCCCCAGCACTCATTCCATTCCTAGTGTCAGGGGTATCATCGCCATGGTGGTTGCATTTGCATCCACAAATGAATAGAAAATTTCCTGCACTGTGCCATATAAGATATTCAAAACAAAGTCAACTTTAAAATTTGCACTGAGCTTTTCCCCTTATGACATTCCCTTGTTTGTCTTTCCCTTTTGTTTATTTTAATAATATGTGTATGTAAATCTGTATTACGGATGTGTGTATAACAAAACTGATTTAAGCTAGCAAAATCCATAAAAAAAAATGGCAGTGAGGTGGAGCCCATTCGGGGCGGGTTGGAGGGGTCTGGCAGCTGGAGAGGATCTGTTTCCGAGATTCGTGGGAATAAGATGTAGATTATGGCAATTTTGAAACCTTGTGGCTTAATTACTCTGGTTAAAGATTTGAATCTAATAGAGAAGAACTGAAGATGAGAGAAAACAGTTTTTCGGCATGGTTGTGTGAAGGTAACAGTTTTTCGGCTAATAGCTCTCTTGTAAATAAAATCGGCCAAACTATAGTTGTCAATGTGCCAATGCGAACCAAGGCGTTGGAAGCCTAATGGGGCACCTAGGCTACTAAGATGCTAGCCTAGGCGATCAGGGCGCCTACCTAGGTGACCAAGACGTCAAATTTTTTAATCAAGGTGTCTGATTTTCTAAGGCGTCACAAAACCGCTTGGGTGCCTAGGCGACGCCTTGACAACTATGACTCAAACATCAAGACGAAGATTTCATCCAGTAGTCTATGAAGCTAATTGCATGATTTTATAGACTGGTTGTTTAGTCAACCTAAAAAACATCGCTTATGATAATGTCTTAAGTCCTTAAATACCCACCCTTCAAATCCGTTGTTTTTTTTTTGGTTCAAGAGAAGGAGAGGGGGTAGAAGGTGGAGGAGGTGAGGCTATTCATTAAACGGATAGACAATTGAACTAGCAACTAATCCATTTTTATAATCCTTACAGAACCAGCAATACAATATTCCTACAAATTCTCACTTCCATGCGTGCTCATATATCAAATATAATCCCCAAAAAGCATTTGCTTGCATCATTGAGAAGAGAAAGTAAAAAAGTAGTACAACTGAAGTAAATTGAATGAAGACTACTTGTTGGCATGGAGTGTTCTTGGAATAAACTAGTGAATATATGGTGGAAAGGTTCATGCTTGACAGTAGTTCATCACGCCCCGCAGGCCGCACCACAGGCGGCAGCACATCCGCCACCATAGACGGTGGAATCTTTGTCTTTAGAAGCACCGTCTGCGCAAGAGAAGATAAAGGCTGAGATGACGAAGAAAGTCACCAAAATTCCCCAAAAGAGTAGTAAAACACTGGAGCTTCCACCATTTCCTACATCACCAACGACCAATTCCTTCCATTCCCTCACCATCTACTCTTTTTCTCTCTCTCGTTCCTCTTTTCTCAGAGTCGGAGATAGCTTCTGTTGGCTTATGAATTTTTGTTGTGGAGAGCGCTGTCCTCGCAAGGCTTCTTATCCTTGTCCGGACTCCGAATCAAAGCTAGCTCTCTCTTTCTTCCTACAAAACACAGAGTTGGAAACAGGATCCTCCTCCATCTATCCTGATTTCAATGGATTGGAATCTAACAATATCTTACAAGTACAATCACGTTGAAGAAAATCCCCAACGGTAGCATCTATGCGGGAAGGTTTTAAGTCCGACTCCTCTTATCACCTTGTAGTCGCTCACACGGGGTGTCAAGTCCTCTTTAGTCTTTCTTTCTTTTCTGTTTTGGGTGCAAATGGGATGAATTATCATTCAACTCTAGAATAACACAGTCTACACGGGTGTGGGGTCAATATGGGCTGCGGGACTAGTCAGACCAAAGTTCTAAATATCCCACGTTAAAAAAAAAATTCACATTGAAGAAACAAAGATTGAGAATAGTTCACCTGTATGTACTTGTATTTGAAATTCTATTACTGTTCATATCCAATAGATCCCAATTCTAGAGATGAGTTTCACACATTATCGATACTGATGGAATCCCATAATGGGTACATGTACATGAAGATAATTCAAACTCACCAAGATTTCATCTTACCTTAACCTTTTTGGAATTTATTATTCAAATGTATTCTAGATCTACCAACAAGGATTAAGCTTCGTTGATTTTCTACAGTTTTACTTTAGTGACTAAAAGAAGTAAAAATAATTAATAATGATTCCCCCAAAAAAAAAAAAATAATAATGAAAATCTAAATGGATTCATGACCATAGATATTATGTGCGTACACGTATGTCTATGTACGTACGTATCATTCAAAAGTCGCTTTTAACGTATGTTTCAAAAGATAATGGAAAAATCTTTTATATAGAATCGTGTTACACGTGCCATCTGTAAAATACGTGACAAAAGAGTATTATTATAATGATAAACCTTCATCCCTTTCTTCTTCATTTCTGTCAATAGAAAGAACTCACACCATCAACTCCAGCTAAAATCCATAAAACGATCAGTTCTTGAAGACATTCTTCATTTACTGTCTTATTTTGGACTCTGTAATTTTTTTTCTTCATGTTTTTAGAGAGAATAACAGTATCACTGACGCTTTATCCAAGAGGACCTTTTCTTAGCATGTACAACAGTTTGGTCTAAATCTGATACCTAGATTTAGACAGTTTGTGGCTTGACATCCTTGTGTACTACAGGAATCATTAAATAAGTTCCCTTTATAAAAAAATTAAATAAATAAAAAAACTCGAGCTAAAATCCGCAACTATGACCATTTCGAGCCTTAATTGAACTTGCAGCATTGATTTTGATCTCTTTCTTAGATTTCAAGTTCAATCTCTATATATAATTTGAATCAAAGACTTCTCTGTCACACATACCTTGAATTGCAAATAAGTGATTCCATCTCTATTTATTATCTACTACAATGCAAATCGATCAACATAATCACATGCACGCCTAGTCCAAGTGGTAACACAACCGATCCTCCTACTTATTGCTTTCCTAGGTTCCATTGTGTTGTGTGTATGTGTGTGTATGGGTACAATACTTTCTCTCAATTTACATCAAGTTCGAGAGAGAAAAAAGACCCCCAAAAAATTATGTTTGAAAAAGAGACACAAGAAGAGATGAATTAAAAGATAACACGATATAATACATGGCCATACCCTTATGTGAATCGGAGAAGACAATTAATATAAAAAAAAAAAATTACTAATACTACCCTTATAGTTTGTACTAATATCATCTATCACCAAGTAGTTTCTTACAATTATATTCGCTCTCATTTAACGGAAGGAAGAAACCCAAAAATTAAAAGACAGTTATACCCTTATGGTTTTAGGTTGAAAATAAAAAAAATAAAAAATTACTATTTTAATCTTCCATCAAACAAAATTTATGAATTAGAATATACATAACTTCTGAAAAAACGTTTATACTCCACTTCACTTGTGTTTTTAGTTTTTATTTTTTATTTGTGAATGTTTTTAGAGCATTTTTAAATTAATGAGCAACGCTTTCAAGTTTGACATTGGAAGGTGGGTCAACAATCAGAGTCACCTTTGTGGATGGTCGGGTAGGCAGAACCCACTGAACTTTGTCCCAAAAAAGAAGGAAGGAGGTGGATCCATCTCTTCCACATCTATTCAATGGTTTCAAGAAGCATGCCCTGAGTTGAAGAGGTCACAACCATTGCCTGGCCCAATCCTTTCCTCTTGTAAACATCATCTCATAAAGGTTTTTGTGTCTTTTACTTTACAGATTCTTTCATTGATTATCGACAAAGGTGGAATGTAGGAGTGGGAAGAGAAAAGACATAAAGCTAGCATTGTTCAAACGGTTTTGTTTGGGTTGGATGGGATTGGATGGGTTGGACAGTTGGAGAAGATCTGGATCTTTATCGAGAAAAAAATCATCTATTTGATTTGTTTAGATTCTTGTTTGCAAATCCATAGAGATTGATCACACTATGATTTATCATCTCAATCACAACAAATTAAAGTAGCCAGAGTATGTAGTTGTAGAGACTGATCTTTTCGTCAATTTAAACCCACGATCACAAGGTCACAGTGAAGCAATCTCACTCGAGACTGATCTTTTCAATGATGTAAAAAACATTTCGATATATGTTTGAAAATCAAGGGCTTGGGTTTCTTGTAGCCGTGCAGTCGCTGCAACCTCATCTGGTCTATTGAAAGTACATTTACATGTACACCAATGCAATCCAATAATCCACATGGGGCTGCATGGTTGAGGATCCAAGCCTGAAAATCAAAGGGTTTTTCAAACAATGAGTGAGTATTGGTGGATGGGCAATGGTCAATTCAAGAGAGGGACCATCAGATAGATAGATGATTAGAAGTCATCATTGGCTTATTGTTTGCGATTAATGTCAATTCCTATTAATCTATTTTGGGTAATGTTGCATACATAACTCGGGAGCCTCGTGTACTGAGTATGTTCTTTATATTTTAATTAAAATCAGTCAAATCAATTTCCAATTAATACCAATTCCTGCATTTTTTTTTTGGGAAACAATTCGAAATGGTAGATAATGAAAATTTTACTTCATGGAGCAAGATTTACCAGTCTTTTGTACATGTAAAAAAAAAAAACTTTTAAATCTGTAAAAATCTTTGTTTCTTCATCCTGATTTTAGGTTCATTCTGATCCAAATCAAATTGAAACCAATGGAGACGAATACCATATTCCATTTTGAGTTTTTAAAAAATAATATAATAAAACAATAACTCAACGTTGAAGGAATCTATCTTTTTTTGGGGGGTTAAATGCTGAAGGAATCTGACCCATAACTGTTGGATAGTTAGTGCTCACTATGATTAGTAAATATCTGTGGCGCTTATGTGATTAAACCAAACAGAACATGTGCATTCGTGAGTCCACTTCAACTGTTTTTTTTTTTTTTTGGTTAAAGATCTTTATTTTGCATTAATGACATGATAAAAAAACCTCTAATGGTGAAAATCCTACTTCTAGAATTTCCCATCAGCAGGAAATAATTGGGGAGAAAAATCACAAAAATCTAAAGCGTGGTATATGGAAAGCATCCCACACGATTTCTCTTGTTACAAAAGACGAACAGGAGTTCCAAACGTAGGAGTCACTTCAACTGATTATAACCATGAAATCCCAAGGTCTTCAAATAACGGAAGTAAGGATAGGGAGGAGTTGTGAGGTTCATAGTTGGGAACAACCGAGATATGTAGTGGAAAGCGAAAGGCAGTAATTGATTCAATCCGGATCAGATCAGTGTATATATTCAATGAGAAACTGACACATGACCAATATCATACATAATAATATTAAAACAGGATCATTCCAGGGATCTAGTCAATTAATTAGCTTGTATCCACACATCATGCCAAAACCCTAAGCCTAACCCTGTTCAACAAATAGAGTCGGGTTAAGTCGGGCTTTTTAAAACCCCAGCCCAACCCTAAGTCACCTTAGCTGGGCCAGACTCATCTCCAGCCCAACTCTAAATCGGTTGCCTAAAAATCTAACCCTAATCCGCCGTCAGAGTCAGATCCATGGGGAGGAGATCAAAAAACTCAAAATGGGATTTGGCACGTCTCAATTTTGAGCCTGATCGAAACCAGGATTTAAGGTTAGTCTGTCATTATGTCCCCAACAAAATGAGATGTTTTCAAGTATATAATAAACTAAAATAGTAATTGAATCAGTTCTCCTTTGTGATTTGGATTGATGAATCAAGAGCTACTGCTGATGCTTGAATTGAAGGCATTGAAGAACCAACCATCCCATTTGGAACTTATAAAAGAGAAGAATTTTTGGAATCTATGATCTAATTTAACCAAGAATGGCATGATGGTTCTTCCTTGGAGATTTCCTGGATCAGATCAGATCACCAACCTGGTGGTTTGACCAAACCTGATCCAAACCAGATGATCAACCTCCCCCCTTTTTAGGGAGTTTTCATGTGCTGCTTGTCCTTTCAGGAGAATCCGGTGTAACCTTTTGTTTTCTTTTTTTTCTATTAAAATCTAAGGATAAGAATAAAAAAAACCTAAGGGAGATAAAAAAAAAAAATTCATATTTGTTTTTCCATATTCGACTGTTTGTTATTTAAACGGAATGATCATGTGAGCAGGCCCCAGTAAACAGAGATGCGTCTGGGGTTGTTTCTAATTCGCAGCTGTTGCTATTATAAATAGGTGGACAAGAAACCCAATACTTCAGCCTCTTACAGTAGTTAAGAGTCCTGAGAGTTTGAGAGGATGGACACGAAGGTTCCTCCTTACTTTGCAGTGGTGTGTGTCCTGGTAATGCTGCTGTTGCTGGGCGGAGGCCGAGCTCCGGTGGCGGCGGTTACTTGTCAGGTGTCACAACTGAGCGTCTGTGCGAGTGCCATACTGCAGTCAGGAGCACCTACCACGATCTGTTGCGCCAAGCTTAAGGAACAGGAGCCATGCCTTTGCACGTATTTCAAAGACCCTAAATTCCGGAAGTACTTTAACTCTCCCAACGCCAAGAAGGTAGCCACCGTCTGTAGTGTCCCCTTCCCCCACTGTTCTTAATTCTTAAGACAATAATAATGATGGAAAGTAAGGCTGTCTTCTGTACTTTCCTCTTTGTGCTCTGTAATCTCGAAGTTGTAATCAGAATATTATGAGGACTCATGGAAATCCTCACTCTTATCCTTTACTCAGCTAAGAACAAGTTACCATGCGAGTTCAAATTACCTACATGTAAATGTACTTTATGTGGAATTCCATCACGGTCAATGTGGTGTAGGATCCACCTCTAGAGTGTGGGATCTGTTGAATATGAATAGTGATGGGATCTCATCTTACCAATCCGCCCATTTTTTTTTTTGAAGTTTTCCTTATCGACAAGGATATGGTGTTGTTGATACCATCAATTGCATTGCATAAAAACCCAAAACTATTCCCATCTCAAATACCAAAATATCCTTATATATTAGAAGTTTCCATGATGGCCCAACGATATTTCATGAAAAAGAACCACTCTAAATTGGAACTGCGTTCTCTTTAGTGTGTATTTATTGGTTATAGCCCGAAGCACAGAGGCTATAAATGCTTCCACACTCCTACTCGCAAACTATATATTTTAAGAAATGTAATATTTGATAAGCTTGTATTTCCTTTTGAGCAAACCGATTCCACTACATAATCTCCTCGGGTTTGGGGAGCTCCAAAACCCACAAATGAAATACCACTGGTTCCACTTCATGCTCTATCATCAACTCTGGCCGCACCTACCCCTATCACTCTTGCAGAGTCACGCCCTTTGCCTGGCTCCAAAGATGCCAATCTTGCTTCCCCTCAAATTAAAATTGATTTCGGACATGATGTGACTCCATCACCAGCGCCCCAACCGACTGACCTTGCAACCGGTATAAGGACAAGTAAATGAGTTCAGAAGCAAAAGGCATTTCCCGATCATGTTCTATTCGTTACCACAAAACATCCCTTAGCTCCACCAACATGTGCACATGTGTTTGAGGACAATGGTGAAGAGATTTTCAAAAATACCCTCGGGGTTTTCCTAAGAAAAACAAGGGTCATTGGCTTTCGCCTTTGACCCTGTCCGCCCACTTTGATGGATGGTAATGCTTTGGAGTCGCTACCTAGATTAAGGTCTAGGACCTCAAATGTAGTCTCATCATAAGATAAGATTTTTATTGACTCACGACCCAACATATCGATTTTGGTCTATCAGAAAACGGGTAAGCTCAAAGTACAGTTTGGGAAGGTATTAGGCACTCAAAATTGTCTAATTCGAAAATCAACCTCCTATATGATTCTATTTTCTTTAACTCGATTGTTCTGATTGTTCATGGTCAAAGGACGACTAGGGCTCATGGGGGATCTTATTATTCTAACATAAGTTCAGCCAAGCATATTTTGAAATAAATAAACAAATATACAGGGAACTAACCCAAAGATGGTTCGATAATGGACTAAATCTGAGACGTCCATCTCAAATTGCCTACTTATTCCATTATGAAAATAAAGTCCAAAATATAGTTCAAAATAGATCGTGATTAAAGTTTATGGATATGGTTTATGATTAAATTTCATTAGATTCGATGTTCAAGTTGAAGTTTATTGCTTTATAGATGGTTGAGATTGAATCTAGATAGCCTATGTAGATCGAAGTGGATATGGATATGAATATGGATATGGATACGGATAATGGATAGGGATGACATAAGAAGATTGAGATGTGGTACTGTAGTTGGAGAGTCCTCCAAGATGCTTACGTATTCTAGAGGTCCTGAAAATCATGTACAACGTAGTTCATTGTAAGATGAATTATAGGTAGATATGGATAGATTGATATGGATAGCTTAAACAGACCAAGGAATATATATCTAGAGAGATATATAGGTAGATATATCTCTCTGGATATATCATTGTGAATTGTAAAGTTTGGATTGATTGGTATGACTTCTAGGCACAATGTTCATTATAGCCCCCTCCCTGGACAGGAAGAGGGGATTACAATGGTGATAAGGAAAGGGAAGATGATCTTCGTTTTGCATACACTCCTTAGATCAAATCCCATGGAAGTCCATTGCCCTTGTACTTTTTCTCCTCTTTCTCTAAGTGATGCTTTTATTTCTATCGTTCTTCATCTTTGTAGGCCACATGGGAGGTGATAGATCGCAGGCTTATGGCCTCTTAACGATTGGCATCCTCACCATTCTTCCAGGTATTAAGATAGTTCTTCTAGGTTTCTCTTTTATTCGTCTCACCCCGGGTTTATTAATTAAGGACAATTGATAGAGCATTTGATTACTGCTGGCTGTGGAGGGTGGGGCCATGTCTGATGGAGCTAGCCACTCAACTTGCCACAATTTGACTAACGAGACAGCCCACATGTAAAACCCGCACTCTACTAACCCAGTCTTTCCATGTCGTGTCAGGCTTTCTATCATGGTTGGATAGAGTGGACCAAGTACGTGAAGAAACCACAAGGCTAGGTATGTAAATCGACCCAAAACCAGTTAATTTGGAGTGTGTGGTCGCATACCTAAGATGGTATGGTCGACAACACCTTAGGAAAGTGAGACCACTTAATATTCAACGTGTGGTCGCATATTTGAGACATGTGGTCAACGGATTCTACGACCATACGTGCGACCGCAAGATGATGAGATCAACTCTGAATTTTAGAAACTTTTCTAATCTAAGGGATCTCTTTCATAGTTGAGGGAGAACTCTATATGGAGGTTTTTCCTCTATATAAAGGACATCCCTTAGCCTCTTTCACTCTTTTAGAATCAAATTGTAACTCTAAACCTAAGAGAGAAAGAGAGAGAGAGAGGAAGAGAAGGAGAAAGAGATCTGAAGAGGCAAGCTGAGAGGAAGGAATGATTTAGCTTGCTACAGAAGACCAAGGTAAGAAAATCATCTCTATAGAAGTAGATTACATAGTATAGGGTTTTTTCCATTGTAAATCTAGATGTGAAATTGATGAAGAATCTCAACCATGAGACCCCATGGGTTAAACAAAAGGGAGATACATGGAGAGTAGGTTAGGGTGAATAACTTTACAAAATTATGAATTTAAGACCATAGATCGATCATAAGAGAGACCCTAATGATAAACCAAGGAATTGACTCATGAAGGGATATGATTGAAGATAAAAATTGATCAAAACTTTGTGTGGTCGCAGCTATGGTCGACCACACAGTGATCACATGATCGACCACACGCTCTCGGAAAGATCCCAGGGAAGGTATGGTTGCATGTGTGGTCACATGATATGCGACCATACATATATACCACACGCCCTGTGGTCACAAATATTGAGACCACAGGGGCAGCCACACCTGATACGACATAGTCTTAGGAAGTCTGTTTGACACTAGATTAGGTTTTCGACTATTGTAATTGTCACACTCTAATTCCGTACTATTCAGAATGATGTGATGAATCGTTAATAAATCAACGGTTCAACTAGGATCTCGAATAGGCTGTGTCCGTTTACTTAAACCATATGCATCTACAATAAAAATCAGAATAAATATACAATAGCGAAAGTCTTTAATATTAAATGAACTGAGGGTCTAGCTGTGATAAAATAAATAAATTATCCAATTATCTCCCAAAAAGACTAAGACATAAATTAAAATAATTAAATAAATTACATTGTCTGTATTACTTAAACAAAATCTAATAAAAAATACAGGAGTTACACTCGCATGATGAATCTGGCGACTCCATCATCACTTTTGCCTCCATTGCAGCCGCATGCCCATATGTTGGAGCATTCATATAATCTTTCACTATCGTACCTGCATCATCAACTAAAAATATTCGAATTCGAAAAGGGTGAGCACACATCACGGGCTCAGTGAGCAAACAAAATAATGCAACAAACATATGCATGCATTCAATTCATATATTTGGTCTGGTTTATAAGTTTGCAATGTGTAATAGAAAGGATAGGTGGCCGCTGCACCTCTATACACAAATGTGTGGAATCGCCTAATGGATCAAACACCATTGCCACCCCCACATGCACCCACCATAGAATAGAGATAGAGTTAAAGTGCTTAGGACCACACCGCATCATACTTCCCCTGATGCTCTACCTATACCAACACGTAAGCCCCTGTTGGCGAGGGCTTGCAAACTGGGCTCGCAACTAAACAATCCTAATGTCAAACAGTGTATCCAAGGCCTCACCCCAGCATCCCTCAATACGTCCATAGAGATAGAGCTAAGGACCCCCGACAGAGTCAGAGACTACACGGTCCGAGACCACCTCCCCTGATGTCCTACGACATAATAGTTCTACTAAGGTAATGGCGATATGATGATGTCAGTGGGCAAGACTTGAGTAGAGATAGAGCTAGAGTCTGGTGACCAGGATGAACCACAGTGTCACGTCCTCCCCCTGATGCTCCACTCCCATCAAGTACACTAACCACACACATACATTCACATGCCTATTCCTAGCATCATCATCATCATCATGTTATAATAAACGAAATTAAATATGCATGAACAGTAATAACAAAAATAGTAGATGACATGTGATATGTACATTACAATCATACAAGCATAGAATCATTCATGGTATTGGACTTAATAAATGAAAACAGTTTATTATTAGCCAATTAGTTTGGGTCTTGTTCCCTCACCTTTGATTGCTAGTAGATCCTCGTTTAAGCTTTATAATTCACTTTTAAACCACTGAAAAGACCTAACAAGTTGATAGATTTTAATTAGAATTAATTCAGTTAAATTTAGACTAACAGAAACTGTAGGGTCGCAGGTAGGGTAGCACTTAGGGTAGTAGTTTCTGCGACCCCAAGGTGTAGGGTCGCAGGTGGGGTCGGATACCATTCGACCCTACGTGCGACCACACCCTCCCTGGGACTTCCCGAGGGCATGTGGTCGATCATATGGTCTCGTAGGGTCGGATATCATTCGACCCTACGTACGACCATACATATTCTGTGTCGACCTTTCACTCTATAGTCCAATCCTTTATGTTTGGATCCTTTGGCTTACTATCATGGTCCATTCTATGATTGTTCTATGACTCAAAACTATAATTTATACACCATTCATTGTCCATAATGATTTCCTCTATAGAATCTCTTGGAATCTATCCATGGATGGATGATTTGGGTTTCTCCTAATCCTATGTTCTTCATAAACTATTCTAGGCTCTCTTATTCAGGTAGAGAATTGGGTTCATTCCTTAATTCAGAGGTTTCTCTGAACTTCCTCCTCTTCCTTAGTCTTCTTCCTCAAGTTTTCTTCTCTTATTCTCTTCCTTCTCTTTCTCTTTCTCACATTCAATTAGAATTCTAAAGGAGTGAAAGAGGCTAAGGGATGTCCTATTTATAGAGAAAAACCCTCCATAATAAGTCTCAATGAGTTTAGGAAAGACCCCCCTTTGAATTAGGAAGGATTCCTAATTTTTGGATTCTGTCTACTATCGTAGGGTCGCAGAATCCGTCGACCCTACGTTTTTTCTAGTCATGCGACCCCACGACTAAAAAAAGTCATGGGTTGGACTCTTTTGAGGTGGGATCGATCATACCGGTTTAGGCATGCGACTCTACCCTCACATTTGACTGTTTTTGGGTTAGACTTCGTACCTGGTCTTGTGGTTTCTTCACGCACTTGGTCCACTTGGCTCGACCATGATAGGTAGACCTGGTACAAGGTGGTAAGACCGGTTAGTTTGATATGGATCTTACAACTCCCCTTCTCTTATTAAAAATTTTGTCCTCGAAATTTATAGATACCTTTTGAGTAAAAAATGTGAGGATATTGCTTTCGCATAACATTCTCTTCTTCCCATGTGATCTCTTCTATATCTCAGCTCCTCCAAGTGACTTTAACATAGTATATGTCACGGTTGCGTAGACGTTGAACCTTTCGACTAATGATTTCAGTTAGTGCTACTTCGAATGTCAAATCATCAGTTAGATCTGGTGGATCCGCTGTCAAAACGTGCGTTGGATCTCTGACGTACTTCTTTAATAATGAGATATGAAATACATCATGCACACTTGACATAGATGGTGGTAGTGCTAACTTATAAACCACTTTTCCACGTTTAGTTAGAATCTCATATAGCCCGACATATCTCGGAATTAGCCTCCCTTTCTGTCCGAATCGTTTTAAACCCCGCATAGGTGATACTCTCAAGAATACCTTATCACCTACGACAAATTCAAGGTCTCAACGTCGAGTATCCGCATACTGTTTCTAACGATTCTGAGCTATTCTAACTCTTTCCTTGATAATGTCGACTACTCGACAAGTCTCTTCAACAAAATCTGGTCCAACGATGCTACGTTCTCCAACTTCATTCCAAAACAGAGGAGTTCGACACATGGCTTCATAGGGTGACATCTGTATAGTAGCCTGATAGCTGTTGTTATAGGCGAACTCAATCAATGGTAGTTTCTCGTCCCATGAGCCTTTAAAATCAATAACACAGGGTCGAAGCATGTCTTCTAAAATCTGAATAGTACGCTCCGACTGTCCGTCTGTCTGAGGATGGAATGCAGTACTGAACTTCAATGTTGTACCCATAGCCTTTTGCAATCCTTCCCAAAATTTTGAAATAAAGCGTGGGTCTCTATCGGACACAATGTTTTCAGATACACCATGTAATATGATAATGTTATCTACATATAGCTTGGCTAACCTCTCTAGGGTATACTGTGGTCATATAGCTATAAAGCGAGCTGTCTTAGTCAGACGATCTACAATCACCCAGATCACGTCAATTACTCGAGGAATCAATGGTAACCCGATGACGAAGTCTATAGTGATGCAGTCCCATTTTCATGCTGGTTCTGGCAGCAGCTGCAATAATCCTGCAGGTCTTTGCTGTTCAACCTTTACCCTCTGACAATTTAGGCATTGAGACACGAATTTAGCTATATTTGCTTTCATTCCTCTCCACCAATATAATTTCTTCAAATCATGATACATCTTTGTATTTCCAGGATGTACCGAATAAGCGGTGGTGTGAGCTTCCTTCATTAGTCGGTGTCTAATGTCAAAATTTTCTGTTTCAGGAACACATACTCTTCCTTTGTACTTCAGTATCTTTTCATCGTCCAAGGTGAACTCAGGAATTGTCCTACCTTTTTTGATGTCTTCTTGTACCGTTCTCAGATAAGGGTCTGATTTAATAGCGGCTTTCACTTCATCTATTATATCAGGTACAATTGTGAGGACAAATGTCCACCCACGCTAAATGGACGATAAATGATTTGGAGTCACACCTAGATTAAGGTCTAGGACCTAAAATGTAGCTTCATCCTGAAATAAGACTTCTATTGACTCATGACCTAACATATTGGCTTTGGTCTATCAGAGAATGGGTAAGTGTTCAAGGTACAGTTTGGGAAGGTGTTAGGCACCCAAAATTACCCGATCTAAAAATCGGCCTCCTATGTGATTCTACTTTCCTTAGACTCTATAGTTCTGACTGTTCATGGTCAATGGATGATGACTAGGGCTCATGGGAGATCCTATGCCAAGTTGTTAAGTTCTTATAGCTTAAGTTCAGCCAAACATGTTCTCGAAGTAAGAAAACAAATAAAATAATATACAATGAACCGAACCAAAGATGGTTCGGTGATGGACTAAATCTGAGATGTCCAAAAAGTCTCAAATTGCCTACGTATTCCAATCCTAGAAATCAAGTCCAAAAACGTAGTTCGAAACGAAAAGTGATTAAAGTTTATGGATGTGGATTATGATTAAGCTTTCTTAGATTCAATTTATTCAAGTTGAAGTTTATGCTTGATGATGATGGAGATTGAATCTAGAGATAACCTAAATATGGATTGAAGTGAAGATGGATTTGGAAATGGATATGGATGTGGGGGACCTAAGGATACTATGATGGGGTACAGTACTTGGAGAGTCCTCCAAGTTGCCTGCGTATTCCAGAGGTCTTGGAAATCAGGTATAACGCCTATCGAACCTAAACGGCCTCGATATCCGCAAATCAGCCAATCAAATCCAAAAGAGTAAGCAAAGCCCGGGAACCCCTTTCACGTCGGCTCATGTTTTAGCATGATGAATCACTTCGTGCCGACCTGTTGCCAATAAACTTTTCGGCCTCATTTGAGAATGGAAAACTGGAGCATTTTCCGCATCGGGGGATGAAGAATCGCGAACATAATAATTTCTGGTTGACCATGTTCCCAGAAAAAAGATACTTTTTTGTTTTTGGGTGGATTAGGTAACCTCAGGGGCTAGGGTATGTCTCTCAGGGAGTAGAGTGTGGCTCTCAGGGAGTAGAGTATGGCTCTCAGGGAGTAGGGTATGACTTTCAGGGAATAGAGTGTGGCTCTCAGGGAGTAGAGTGTGGCTCTTAGGGAGTAGAGTGTGGCTCTCAGGGAGTAGAATGTGGCTCTCAGGGAGTAGAGTGTGGCTCTCAGGGAGTAGGGTGTGGCTCTCAGGGAGTAGAGTGTAGCTCTTAGGGAGTAGGGTGTGGCACTCAGGGAGTAGAGTGTGACTCTCAGGGAGTAGGGTGTGGCTCTCAGGGAGTAAAGTGTAAGATAGTCTCGCAAGACTAAGGTGCGTATTCACAAGCACGACTTTGGGATTGAGCCTCGAAAGGAAAGGGTGCGTACTCGCAAGTACGACTTCAAGATAGAGCCCCGCAAGGCAAGGAGGTGCGTGCTCGCAAGCACGACTTCAAGATAGAGCCTCGCAAGGCAAGGAGGTGTGTGATCGCAAGCATGACTTCAAGATAGAGCCTCGCAAGGCCAAGGGTGCGTACTCGCAAGTACGACTTCAAGATAGGGCCTCACAAGGCAAGGAGGTGCATGCTCGCAAGCACGACTTTGGAACAGATGAGCCTCGTCAAGAAAAGAGGTGCGTGCTCGCAAGTACAACTTTGGAATAGTTGAACCTCGCCAAGCAAAGCGGTAGTCCTACCAAGCAAGGGGACGCGTACTCATAAGTAGAACCTCGCTAAGCAAAGAGATGCGTACTCACAAGCACAGGAATAGAGTCTCGCCAAGCAAAGAGACTAGGATATGGAATGATTTTACAAGATTGGAGTATGGGTCCGTATTTGGGTCTCTTTCCCAAACTACCTACGTATCTCAGGGTATTGACCTGAGAATCAGGATCCGCGTAGTTCGAAAGAGATGGATTTTGTGTAGATGATGATAAATATGGATAACCTGAAGGAGCTAAGAATGTGTACCCATAAGCAGAACCTTGCCAAGCAAAGAGATTCGTACTCACAAGCACAACTTTGGAACAGATGAACCTCGCCAAGCAAAGAGGTAGTCCCACCAACCAAGGGGACGCGTACTCGTAAGTAGAACCTCGCTAAGCAAAGAGATGTGTACTCACAAGCACAGGAATAAAGTCTCGCCAAACAAGGAGACTAAGATATGGAATGATTTTACAAAATTAGAGTATGGGTCTGTATTTGGGTCTCTTTCCCAAACTACCTACGTATCTCAGGGTATTGACCTGAGAATCAGGATCCGCGTAGTTCGAAAGATGGATTTTGGATAGATGTGTAGATGATGATAAATATGGATAACCTGAAGGAGCTAAGAATGTGTACTTGTAAGCAGAACCTCGCCAAACAAAGAAATTCGTACTCACAAGCACAACTTTGGAACAGATGAACCTCGCCAAGCAAAGAGGTAGTCCCGCCAAGTAAGGGGACGCGTACTCGTAAGTAGTGCCTCGCTAAGCAAAGAGATGCGTACTCACAAGCACAAGAATAGAGTCTCACCAAGCAAGGAGACTAGGATATGGAATGATTTTACAAGATTGGAGTATGAGTTCGTATTTAGGTATCTTTCCCAAACTACCTACGTATCTCAGGGTATTGACCTGAGAATCAGGATCCACGTAGTTCGAAAGATGGATTTTGGATGACCTGCTTGGTTCAGAATATGGGCGACCCAGTCGGACCGAAAGATGATCCTAGATGATCAAGGTTGGATTCATATTACACCTATCTAGATTCTGCATCCTAGGGGAAATGAACTGAGGGGTAGGGAATGTCCTAAATTACCCTTGTAACTTACAACCCTGATTTTGGAATAGTGTTTGGCTAGGCTTCATGATTCTTGATTAAGACTTTTATCATTTTTTCATTATTGCCCTTCCCATGAATGTGGGTGCCTACATGCACGTCCCCACCCCTAGGAGTGTCTTCTATCAGTGTACATGCATGGCAGTTTGACTAGGGTGTAGCGAAAAGTAAGTTCTTGCCGACATAAACATCATTCAAGCATAGCATACAACAACAGATCAAACATGGTAGTATGCACAAAGCTAGCAGTGTAAGCATCCTAAGCATGGTAGTACACACTATGACAGGATAATCAAGTAAACATGATAGATGCATGGATATAACAACGTAGACAATATCAGATCCTCAATCTCACGGTTATATCTCTTCAAATGATGATCATGATCGACACTTAGATTTCATCAAAACAGCCAAGATCAACGGCTCAGATCTAACATCAAGTTATAATCATGATCAATGACTCATATATCATCAAAATAGCTAAGACCTATGGCTTAGATCTCACAAAAGATAATATAGCGGTTCAGATCACTAATCATGATAATCTAACTGCTCGGATTCATCAAAAACACACATGATCAAGATCCAATGGTTCAAATCCCTCAATATCACTCACAATGAAAATCCAACGGTTCAAATCACTTAAGATCATAATCCAACCATTCAAATTCATTTAAATCATTTCCAAAGATAATCTAACGGTCCAGATCGCTCATCATGATAATCCGACCGCTCAGATTAATTTCAATCCCATGGTCGGATCAATTTTTCATTACATAAATCAGATCTATGATATTAAAATATATGGTTGGAATGGTCGTGATGACTGATCAATGGTGTAAGAGATGATGGGATCAAGTGGTTGTGATGTGAATCATGTGGTAATGGGACCACACGATTGTGATGTGAATCATGTGATGGTGGGATCAATGGGATCAGATTTAATCATAATCATTCAAAAATCAACGGGATCAGATTCAATCATGATTATGCAAAAAAATCAATGGGATCAGATTTAACTAAAATCAAATAAATCATGATCAAGATCGAATTTAACATCAATGGACCAGATCTGATTAAAATAATATACATGGTATCAAAGATTAAATACAAAAATATACACAATATGCATATACCAATCAAGAAACATGCAAGAAACCAAGAATAAAACAAATGAAACAAAATAGTGCACGCTAGTTACATATAAACCGAGAAGAAGAAGAGAAACTAACCTAGTTCGAGGCATCGACGATGGTCGTCGTAAGACGTCGCGAGATGATCGAAGGTCTGTCGACGATATTCGTCGGAGAGTGTCGCAAGGTGGTCGGAGGTAACAAAAGGTGAGGGGAAGGAGCGAGGGTGGTCGGGCCGGCACGCGACTAACTCCCTCTTTTCTTCCCCTCTCCTTGTTTCTATTTTTTTCTTCTTCTTCTCTCTCTCGTATTCACTCTTTCTCTCCTAATCTCAGAAACTCTCTGTATTTCCTCCTTGTCTCATCCATTTTTTTTTCCTTTTGGCTTCTCTCGGCCAACCTCCCTCTCCTCTTTTCTTTCTCCGGTTTGATGGTCTGGGGGGAGTTTTATAGGAAAAACTCCCCCAACAGAGATGACTACTGCTGGAGCTGGATCAGGTGGGAGCGGGACTCGATGAAAGAGGTGATGGGATGAACAGTTGGGCTGGAGGATTGGTGATCGGCTCGATGTGCTCTTGCGGCTGGGTATGCGAAAGGTGATGGGCAGGATAGGTGTCGATGGGAGAGGGATTTAATGAAGGAGTTGGTGTAGCCGCTGTTGGGCTCAAGGAGAAAATGGCTGGGAGGGAACAGGAGGTGGTGATGGTGTACTGTTGGTTGGGTTATGGGAAAGGTAGAGGTGGCGGCACCCCCATCTTTCCCTCCACCGATCTCTTTCTTTATATATATATATATATATATATATATATATATATATATATATATATATATAATAATATAATATATAAAATAATCGGCTTTCTCCTTCTTCTCTCTTTCGCTTTTCTCTCTCTTCCTCTCTCTTTCTCTCCCTCTCTCTCTCTTTCTCTCCCTCTCTCTCTTTCTCTTTCTTGCCTTGTCGGATTCCCACTCCCTCTCTTTATATATACATTATATATACATACATATATAATATATAAAAGCATATATAATATAACATATATAAAACATATATTACATCAGAAACTAAAAAGAATTACACGCACGAGGGTCAGCTCTCCAACTTGAGCTCAGTGAGTAAACAAAACAATGCAACAAACATATGCATGCATTCAATTCATATCTTTGGTCAGGTTCATAATTTTGCAATGTGCAATAGAAAGGATTGGTGGCCACCATACCTCTATACATGAATGTGTGGAACCGTCTGATGGATCAAACACCATTGCCGCCACATGCACCCACCATGGCTTAGAGATAGAGCTAAAGTGCTTAGGACCGCACCGCATCATACTTCCCCTGATGCTCTACCCATACCAACATGTAAGCCCCTACTGGTGAGGGCTTGCAAACTGGGCTCGCAACTAACCAATCCTAAATTCAAACAATGTATCCAAGGCCTCACCCCAGCATCCCTCAATACGTCCATAGAGATAGAGCTAAGGCCCCTCGGCAGAGTCAGAGACTACACGGTCCGAGACCACCTCCCCTGATGCCCTACGACGTAATAGTTCTACTAAGGTAATGGCGATACGACGATGTTAGTGGACAAGACTTGAGTAGAGATAGAGCTAGAGTCTGGTGACCAGGATGAACCACAGTGTCACGTCCTCCCCCTGATGCCCCACTCGCATCAAGTACATTAACAACACACATACAATCACATTCCTATTCCTAGCATCATCATCAACATCATATTATAAATAAATAGAAATTAAATATGCATGAACAATAATAACAGAAATATTGAATGCCATGTGATATGCACATTACAATCATACAAGCATAGAATCATTCATGGTATTGGACTCAATAAACAAAAATAGTTTATTAGTAGCCACTTAGTTTAGGTCTTGTTCCCTCACCTTGGGTTGAGCGTAGATCCTCGTTCAAGCTTTATAATTCACTTTTAAATCACTGGAAAGACCCAACAAGTCAATAAATTTTAATTAGAATTAATCCCAATAGATTTAGACTAACTGAAATCATAGGGTCGCAGGTAGGGTAGCACCTAGGGTAGCAGTTTCTGCGACCACAGGGGTAGGGTCACAGGGTAGGGTCGCACCTAGGGTAGCAGTTTTTGCGACCCTAGGGTGTAGGGTCGGACGTGGGGTCGGATACCATTCGACCCTAGGAGGTTCCTGCAAAACTAAACTCTGCTCCTTCCTTGTCTTTAAATGTCAGCTTCTTTTCTGCACATAATAGGTTTGCAGAATGCCAAGCTAACCAGTCCATTGCCAAGATGACGTCAAAGTCTACCATCTCAAGTTGAATCAAGGTTGCATCCAAAGTCTTCTCGCCAATAAGAACTGGACATGGTCCATAACCTTTTTTTAATTCCACTTCTAATCCCATAGGTGATCGTACAAGCAATTTATAGTCTAAAGATTTGAGGGGTAGATTTAACTTCTTCCCAAATGTTACAAATATAAAAGAATGAGTAGCTCCAGAATCAAAGAGTAATCTAGCGGGTATGCCATTAATAGGTACGATACCTGTGATTTGTTTTAATTTAGTCTACATGCTCACACAATGTAACACAAAATGAAAGGTTCATGTCATACCTGTGACCACATTAGGCGATGTGGCAGCATCCTCAGATGTAACAGCATAAACCTTTCCTTGCTGTAGCTCCTTTTTGGGCTTAGGACACTCCCTTGAATAGTGTCCTATTTGGTTGCAGTTAAAGCATTTTACTCCGTTATTTTACTTTTGTTGCGGTTGCGCTGCTGGAGTAGTCTTGGCTGCAGCATTGAAGCCTTGAGTACGGAAGGGTTTGAATGTCCTTGTATTCCCTCCATTGTATGAATTTCCGTTTGGCCTTTTAATACCCCTATTTTGAGCAAAGTAGCTCTCCTTCTGGCTCGACTCAATTACTCGAGCAATCTATACTGCTTCATTGTAAATTTTCTTTTCCAAACCCAAAACATGCTCACGGATGCTTCCTCTGAGTCCCATGATAAACCTTCAGGTCTTAGTGTTTTCCTCTTGCATGCTAGTGGGTGCAAAGAAAAACAGCTCTTCATAACGATGTTGGTATGTATCCACAGTCATTTGCCCTTGATATAAACTCAGGAACTCTCTCTCCATCGCATCTTTGAAACTTCAGGGGAAGTACTTCTCAAAGAATGCCTCTTTATAGATAGCCCAGGTCAATTGGGCGTGCTTGGTCAACAGATAAGTCCGAGTGGACTTTCACCAGTGGTGTGCATCACCTTTCAGCATGAATGTGGCACACAGTACTTTCTCCTCCTCATTTACCGTCATCATCATGAAATTTCTTTCCATTTTATCGATCAAATGGGTTGGCCAAAAAGGACTTGCTAGTTTACCATTATATTCTTTAGGCTTCATCTTTAGAAAACGCTCGATCAGTCGAGAGTGGTCCAATTGATACTGAGCATAGGCCCCATACATAGGTGGTTGGTACTGGTAACTGCCTTGAGCTACCTCAGGATTCTGCACTGGAGCCTACATAACTAGCGTTTGAGGTGCGTGGGGTATCATGTTGCTTCCCCCTGGTACTGTGCTAGCTTGTCTGACTGGCATAGGTGTCGTATGTGCAGCTGGAAAAACCATTCCTATAGCAGCTTGCATATTGGCTTGCACCTGCTGTATTTATTGCAACTGTTGTGCCAGGTTCATTACGACTGTAGCCAAATCTGTAGGTGGGACTGGCAAGTTTGTAGGGTTTTCCTAGCCATTAGCTACTGGCAGTGCCATATTCAGATTTTCTTGTACTTCAGGATTTACATGGTTGTTTTCCTCCACAGGTGGTGGTGGTGTAATTGGGTTACGGCCTCGTCTGGTCAATCTTTACCCAGCCATTTCCTGTTCTGGTGATGGTAATGTCTGAAAACAATCATAGAACATGTGAGGCAATCTATATAAATTATTCCCAAGTCAAAATCCAACTAATCAATATAAATTTCCAATTTTTCAAGTCATTTAGTGAAAATATAGAATTTTCCATCGTAGGGTCGCTTCTTATGCGACCCTAGGGTATGCAACCCAAGAAACCCTGTCAGCTCACCGAGAGCCTAGGGTCGATCATAGGGTCGGTATATGTCTGACCCTAGGTCCGACCCATGGTTTCTATCAGATCACCGAGAGCCTAGGGTTGATCGTAGGGTCGGTCGTAGGGTCGCACATTTTGTCGAATATTGCGACCCTACGATCCAAAATCAGGTTTTTAAACCTAATTTTGGATCCATTTCCTATTCTTTCTCTTTTCGTCCAACTCAACTCGCTTCCCCTGAGTTACTACAGTATCGACCCCTAGGGTTTGGTGATTGTTTCTTCCGTTCACGACTCCCGCTCCTTCTTTTCAAGTATGCTCTCTACTGTTTCCCATTTTTAAACTTTCTAAACTAGGTTTTTATCCATTTACATCGTTTTCTTCAAATTAAAATTTTTCTACTGTAAAAATTTAATTTTTATTGGGGCTTTTGCTATTGGTCCCCAATGGACGAAAGCGCTAAAAAATATTTGAGTTTCATCGATTGGTTATCAAGAAACTTGAAATTTTCTATTTTTGACCTGATTTTCAAGATTTTTCCAATTTATTGAAATTTCTTCAAATTCGATCTTCTTAGATTAAATTTTCAACTGTATGAGCTTTGCAGGATGGTTTGAAACCTATGTAAGTCCTCCTGCCCAGTTGTTTGGGTGAAAAGTGAGGCTTTTGGCCAAATCATGTCGTTGTAATGTCGAAATTTTAAGTTTTTCACCATATCTAATATCTTGTTTATTTTTTTTCTCTGTCTCTGCAGATAGTATGGCTCGTACTAAGGTTCCTAGGCCTCATGACCCCGTTCATTTCTGCTCCAACGAGGCAGAAGTTCGGTATGCTCACTATGAGCGTAAGAAAGTAGAAGGGGGTCGCTATGTAAACTTGGCTAGTCTAGCCTTGTTTAACGTAGAGGGTGCTTTTGGTGACATGAGTTAGCTTCCTGTGATCACCTATGAGGCTTTTACTTGTCCTTCTTTGGTGAAGAAGTTCTATTGCAACCTCTAGGTGGTGGGAGATCGCAATGATACAGAGAGGGGTAGGGAGCTTAGGATCACTAGCTACGTAAAAGGGGTGGAGGTTTCATTTAACTACAACAGTTGGCTGATCTCCTAGGCATATCAAATGACGGCCCTTTGGTGTACTGTGCTCATGAGGAACCCTAGTTCCTATCCTTGGCGATGCGTGCTGAGATTGATAGTTAGCTCCTTAGAGGTGATCGCTGGGAGATGAAAGCGATCAACCTACGGCCAGAGCCTCAGGTGTACTGCAAGATCATCCAGCACAACCTGATCCCCCATAGTGGCCACTATGATAGGATTTCTTAGTTGACTCAGTATGTCCTCTACTGCATTTGCACTAGGTAGCCTATTTTCCTTCCTTATATTATCATCCGAACGATGATCCGTGCTACGCTGCCTGGTCAGTTAGGCAACCTGCCCTACGGACATCTGATTACTACACTGCTTACACGCCTACACGTTGATTTATTGGATGAGAGGATTCATGAGAATATATTCTCATCGGACCTTGACTGGGAGGCTATCTATAGGATGGGTATGCGGGATGCTCAGGTCAGTGATGATGAGAGAAACGCTCTGGTGCTTCCTCATACTCGAGTAGAGGTAGTAGAAGCTGAGGCAGCAGCAACAGCAGTAGGGGTCCATGGGGGTGATGCTGAGGATGATTGTAGGACCCATATCAAACTAATCGGTCTTAGCACCTTGTACCAGGTCTACCTATCATGGTCGAGCCAAGTGGACTAAGTGCGTGAAGAAAATCACAAGATCAGGTATGAAATTGACCCAAAAACAGTAAATTTGAGGGTAGGGTCACATGCCTAAACAGGTAGGGTCGACCCCACCTCAACAGAGTCCAACCCATGAATTTTCAGTCCTAGGGTCGGATGACTTGAGACCCTAGGGTCGATGGGTCCTGCGACCCTAACATCGACCCTAGGATGACAGACTGAAACCGTAATTAGAAAACTTTCCTAATTTCAAGGGGATGCTTTCCTAATCTCGATGAGACTTATTTTGGGAGGTTTTTCTCTATAAATAGGACGTCCCTTAGCCTCTTTCACTCCTTTTGAATACCTAATTGAAAGTAAGAGAAAGAGAAGAGAAGGAGAATTAGAGAAGAAGACTAAGGAGAAAAAATTCAGAGAAATCTCTGAATCTCAACAACCCTAAGGTATGAATACATTCTCCATGAGTTATGTAAGACCCTAGAATAGTTCATGAAGAGGGTAGGATCTAGGAGAAACCCAAATCATCCATCCATGGATAGATTCCAATGGAATCCATGGAGAAAATCATTGTAAACAAAGTAAAGTGTGTAATTTGGAGTTTTGAGCCATAGAACAATCATAGAATGGACTATAAAAATAAGTCAAAGGATCCAAACATGAAAGAATGGACTGTAGGGTGAAAGATCGACTCAAACTACGTGTGGTAGCACGTAGGGTCGATTGGTAATCGACCCTACCAGACCACAGGATCGACCCCATGCTCTCGGGAAGTCCAGGGAGGCTGTGGTCGCACCTAGGGTCGATGGGTAACCGACCCTACACCCTGGGGTCGCAGAAAACTGCTACCCTACCTGCGACCCTAGTAATACAACAAGCTTAAAATTATTAGAATTAATTCTAATTAAAATCTATCGACTTGTTAGGTTCTCCTAGTGATATAAAAGTGATTCTTAAAGCTTGAAAGATGATCTACACTCAATCAAAGGTGAGGGAACAAGACCTAAACTAATTGGCTAATAATAAACTGTTTTCGTTTATTGAGTCCAATACCATGTATGATGCTATGATTGTATGGTTGTATTGTGCATATCACATGTCATCCACTATTCCTGTTGTTATTGTTCATGCATATTTAATTCAGTTTATTTACAACATGATGATGATGATAATGCTAGGAATAGGCATGTGAATGCTTGTGTGTGGTTGGTGTACTTGATACGAGTGGGGTATCAGGGAAAGTGTGATGCGGTGCGGTCCTAAGCACTTTAGCCCTATCTCTACTCAAGTCTTGTCCACTAGCATCGTCGTATCGCCATTACCTTAGTAGAACTATTACATCGTAAGGCATCAGGGGAGGTGGTCTCGGACCGTGTAGTCTCTGACTCTGCTGGGGGGTCTTAGCTCTATCTCTATGGACGTATTGAGGGATGCTGGGGTGAGGCCTTGGATACACTGTTTGACATTAGGATTGGTTAGTTGCGAGCCCAGTTTGCAAGCCCTCGCCAACAGGGGCTTACGTATTGGTATGGGTAGAGCATCAGGGGATGTGTGATGCGGTGCAGTCCTAAGCATTTTAACTCTATCTCTATTCCATGGTGGGGTGGATGTGGACGACAATGGTGTTTGATCCATTGGGTGGGCTTACACACCCTGTGTATAGAGGCGAGGCGGCCACCGAACCTTTCTATAGCACATTGCAAACTTATATACCAAACCAAAGATATGAATTGAATGCATGCATATGTTTGTTGCATTGTTTTTTTTGCTCATTGAGCCATGATATGTGCTCACCCTTTTCGAATTCGAATATTTTTGTTGATAATGCAGGTATGACCGTGGAAGATTATATGAATGCTCCTACATACGGGCGCGTTGCGGCGATGGACACAAAAGATATATTGGAGACGCATGATTCGTCATGCGAATGCAACTAATGCGTTTTCGATTAGATTTTTATTTGGATTATTGAGAAAATGTAATTGATTATTTTATTTACTTATGTCTCAGTAAATAAAAGATAATTGGGTATTTTATTTATGATTATCACATTTAGATTCTCAGTTTATTTAATATTTAAGACTTTCACTATTGTGTATTTACTCTGATTATGGTTGTGGATGTGTATGGTTTAAGCAAACGAACACAACCTATTTGAGATCCTGGTTGAACCGTTGGTATATTAGCGGTTCATCACACCATTCTGAACAGTACGGAATTGGGGTGTGACAATGATGATCGTATGTATATGGATGCAGACGCCATACCTCCGCCATCACCTCTACATTCTACTGGAGCTGGTCCATCTCGGGCTCCTTTATACACTGCTGGTCCTTCACGCCCACTCTCTAATGATATGATGTGGCTACTGCATCAGATTAGAGAGGCTCAGTGCGTGACTGATCTGAGAGTAGGAGAGCTTCTAGATGCTCAGTGCGTGACTGATGGGAGAGTAGGAGAGCTTCTAGATGCTCAGCGTGCGTCTGATCAACGGATGGCCAAGTTGACAGCTAGTCTCCAGATGACCCAGACTCAGGTGGCCTGGTTGACTAGAGTGTATGCTAAGGACTACGACAGAGATCGCGAGGCACCTCCTCCTCCAGCACCTCCAGCTCCATGATGTATATTTTTTTTCTCTTTGTTTTTCTTTGTACTATAGAGTAACTGTCCGGATTGTGGACTGTACTCTGATTTGGATATGTATAAACGTTGCTTTTTATTTGATGTATATGAAGCTTGTTTCTCCTTTTATATATGCATTATTCTCTTTCTTAATTTTGTCTCATACAACACAGGTGCTTATAGTGTGTTCTTATTACAGCTTTTAAATTTTGTATCCTAACTCAGTTCACGAACTTTTTTGAAAGTATATCGATTTAATAGACAGGGCCCGAGAGCTCTGATACCAAGTTGTCACACCCCAATTCTGCACTATTCAGAATGGTGTGAGGAACAACCAATAAACCAACGGTTCAACCAGGATCTCGAATAGGCTATGTCTGTTTGCTAAAACCATACACATCCATAACCATAATCAGAATAAATACACGATAGTAGAAGTCTTTAATATCAAATGAACTGAGAGTCTAAAGATGATAATATGAATAAATTATTCCATTATCTTCAGAATACTAAGACATAAATAAAATAATTTAATTAATTACATCGTCTGTATAATTTAAATAAAATCTAATCGAAGACGCATGAGTTGCACTTGCATGACAAATCATGCGACTCCATCATAACTTCAGCATTCATCGCCGCCGCATGTCCATATATCGGAGCATTCATGTAATCTTCTACAGTGGTACCTGCATCATCAACTAAAAGTATTCGATGTCAAAAGGGTGATCACACATCACGGATCAGTGAGCAAACAAAACAATGCAACAAACATATGCATGCATTCAATTCATATCTTTGGTCTGGTTCATAAGTTTGCAATGTGCAATAGAAAGGACAGGTGGCCGCCGCACCTCTATACACAAATGTGTGGAACCACCCAATGGATCAAACACCATTGCCGCCCCCACATGCACCCACCATGGAATAGGGATAGAGCTAAAGTGCTTAGGGCCGCACTACATCACACTTCCCCTGATGCCTTACCCATACCAATACGTAAGCCCCTATTGGCGAGGGCTTGCAAACTGGGCTCGCAACTAACCAATCCTAATGTCAAATAGTGTATCCAAGGCCTCACCCCAGCATCCCTCAATACATCCATAGAGATAGAGCTAAGGCCCCCTGGCAGAGTCAGAGACTACACGGTCCGAGACCACCTCCCCTAATGCCCTATGGCGTAATAGTTCTACTAAGGTAATGGCGATACAACAATGTTAGTGGACAAGACTTGAGTAGAGATAGAGCTAGAGTTTGGTGACCAGGATGAACCACAGTGTCACGTCCTCCCCCTGATGCTCCACTCGCATCAAGTACACTAACCACACACATACATTCACATGCCTATTCCTAACATCATCATCAACATCATATTATAAATAAACAGAAATTAAATATGCATGAACAATAATAACAGGAATAGTGGATGACATGTGATATGCACATTACATCATACAAACATAAAATCATTCATGGTATTGGACTCAATAAACAAAAACTGTTTATTATTAGCCAATTAGTTTAGGTCTTGTTCCCTCACCTTTGATTGCTAGTAAATCCTCGTTCAAGCTTTATAATTCACTTTTAAACCACTGGAAAGACCTAACAAGTCGATAGATTTTAATTAGAATTAATTGCAATTTATTTAAACTAACTGAAACTATAGGGTCGCAAGTGGGGTAGGACTTGGGGTAGCAGTTTCTGCGACCACAGGGGTAGGGTCGCAGGGTAGGGTAGCACCTAGGGTAGCAGTTTCTATGACCCTAGGGTGTAGGGTCGCATGTGGGGTCGGATACCATTCGACCCTACGTGCGACCACACCCTCCCTGAGAATTCCCAAGGGCATGTGGTCGATCATATGGCCTCGTAGGGTCAGATATCATTCAACCCTACGTGCGACCACACGTGTTCTGTATCGACCTTTCATTCTAAAGTTCATTCTTTCATGTTTGAATCCTTTGGCTTACTATCATGGTCCATCCTATGATTGTTCTATGACTCATAACTATAATTTATACACAATTTCCATTGCCCACAATGATTTCCTCCATGGATTCCCTTGGAACTTGTCCATGGATGGATGATTTGGGTTTCTCCTAATCCTATGTTCTTTACAACTACTCTAGGCTCTCTTATTCAGGTAGGGAATTAGGTTCATACCTTAATTCAGAGGTTTCTCTGAACTTCCTCCTCTTTCTTAGTCTTCTTCTTCAAGTTTCCTTCTTTTCTTCTCTTCTTTCTCTTTCTTTTTCTCTCACTTTCAATTAGGGTTCTAAAGGAGCAAAATAGGCTAAGGGACGTCCTATTTATAGAGGAAAACACTCCATAATAAGCCCCAATGAGTTTAGGAAAGAACCCCCTCGGATTAGAATGGTTTCTTAATTTTTGGTTTCTGACTGTTCTCGTAGGGTCGCATGTAGGGTCGCAGAATTCGTCGACCCTACGATTTTTAGTCATGCGACCCCACGATAAAAAAGTCATGGGTTGGACTCTATTTGATGTGGGGTCGGTCATACCTATTTAGGCATGTGACCCTACCCTCATATTTGACTGTTTTGAGTTAATTTTCATACATGGTCTTGTGGTTTCTTCACACACTTGGTCCACTTGGCTCGACCATGATAGGTAGACCTGGTACAAGGTGGTAAGACCGGTTAGTTTGATACAGGTCTCACAACATCTTAGTATCCTTATATCCTCCACATCCATATCCATACCCATATTCATTATCCATATTCACTTCGATCCACATAGGCTATCTTTAGATTCAATCTCAATCATCATCAAGCATAAACTTCAACTTGAATAATTGAATCTAAGAAAGCTTAAGCATAAATCACATCCATAAACTTTAATCACATTTCATTCGAACTATGTTATGGACTTGATTTACAGGTTTAGAATATGTAGGCAATTTGAGATATCTTGGACATCTCAGAATCAATCCATCACCAAACCATCTTTGGTTTGGTTCACTATATATTATTTTTCTTGTTTATTTATTTTTGAAAACATGTTTGGTTAAACCTAGGTTAGAAGAACTTATCAACTTGGCATAGGATCCCCATGAGCCCTTATCATCATCCATTGACCATGAATAGTCAGAACCATAAAGCCTAAGGAAAGTAGAATCACATAGGAGGTCGATTTTTGGATCGGGCAGTTTTGGGTGCCTAACACCTTCCCAAACTATACATTGAACACTTACCAGTTCTCTGATAGATCAAAGCCAATATATTGGGTCCAATGAGTCATTAAAAGTCTTTTCTTTTGATGAGACTATATTTTATAGGTCCTAGACCTTAATCTAGGTGGCGACTCCATATAATTACCATCCATCAAAGATGGGTGGATATCCTTTGTCCTCACAGGTTGACCAGCTTGTTGTCCAGCTTTAGATGATGGTTATTTACCCTTGTTCTTGTTGTTTGAGTTTGGCTGGTCCTTCTTCAAGGCCTGGAGAATTTGTTTCTGCTTCATTTGGGCAGCTTGCAATCTGTTCTTCTCAGCTGGTACATTAAGAGGCTTCAAAATTCTTTCGATCAACATCAAAGTAACATTGATTTTTAGTACCGCCAACTAAAACATAAGTGTCATATAACCATGGCCTCCCCATTAATACATCAGTTAATATCATAGGGATTACATCACCCCAAATCGAATCAATGTAGGCACCCATTTGTAGTGGAATCAAACATCTTTGACTCACCTCCAAGGTATTTCCATTGAGGAGTGAGACCTTGTAAGGTAGAGGATGAGTTTTTGCTTTTAGTTTCGAATCTATTACAAAGGCTTGTGACATAACATTAATACTACTACCGCTTTCCACAATAATCTGAGCAAGATTAGAGCCACTAGACATGTGGGTGTTAAAAATACAATGACGATGCCAGTCTTCACCTTTTGATTCAACCACTAAGATGCGGCTCACTACATGTATTCCATAAGATTCTTCATCTTCATCAAAGTTATATTCTGGCTTGTCGTATAGGGTAGCATTATCATAAGAGTCATCTCCTTGTGGGTTACAAACTTGAAAGTTAGCATTGGCCTCAATAGAAGCCATTAAAGAGTTTCCTTTCGTCTTTCTCGGACAATCCTTGCATAATGACCATAGGCATTACAATGACAGCATTGAATATTATTATTAGAAGTCATCAGTCCTTTTCCCTTTTCATTCATTGTGGGAGTAGGATAGGGGGTAACCACCGTACTCTTGGGATTTGGCATGGGTCTCTTGCTATCATTATAGTTTGGGTTATACCTTCTGGTGGACTTTAGAAGCTCTTCAACTTGAAAAGCTTTATCCATACAATCGTTGATACTAACAATACCAATTACACTCAATTTTTCTCTAATTTTTGGTCGTAATCCCAAACAAAACTAGGATATCATCTGGTCATCTCTGTCACGTGATCCAGTACATGCACACAAATTGTTAAATTGATATACATAATCCTCCACACTCATGATTCCTTGGCGAAGGTTATTCAGTTGGTCATATAGCCTTTTTTTAAGGATTTTAGCATTTAACTCTTCTTTCATCTCTTCCCAAGTGGTGGGTTCCAACTACTTCCTCATTAGGCTATATTCATAATGACGTCACCAATCTCGGGCACCCCCCATAAGTTTGGAGGGGGGCAATTTTAATTTTCATGGTTTGGGAACATCGAACCAATTGAAATAATCATCTAAGGCACATAGCCAATCATGAAACATTTGTGGGTCTTGTTTCCCATGAAACTCTTTAAGCTCCATCCATACCTTATGAGTTTGGTAACGGTAGGGTTGACGTTCATCATATTCTTCATAGGGTTGTTCATGATATTCCTCTCTAGAGATTCATCGAGGAGTCCTAGTTTGGGGTTTTGGTAAAAGGCTGGCTAGAGGTGCCTCTCTCTTAGCCGGTAGGGTGTTAATTTTCTCTTCAATACCCTCTACCTTCATAGTTAATGCAGTCAATTGCTCTAGGATGATATTGAGTGGGTCATTAGGGTCTTTGGACTGATCAGGGGAGTTAAAACTCCCTTCAGCCAAGCTCTGATACCAATTGATGGCAAAGAGGAACTGAAAGCAAAATAAATCAATAAAGCCTCTTAGCTGCAGGATCTTAGTACAGCCAACCTAAACCAAAATTATAGGATAAGAGTAAAATTAACTTATTTGTAATCTCAGTCGTTAGAATCTCGTAAAACTTACAGGAGTTGTCCTTGAGAGTTGATCTGAACACACCAACCAAGGGAGCAACTGGAGAAGTTTACGATGTCCTTTGATGTCAGTAGCAAAGTCTGATCTCAATATGAAGTTTGAAAAAAAAATAGCCCAGCATTGTGAGAGATGGAGAATGGAGGATAAGATCAAGGATTTGAATAAACAAGCAACAATGACAATCGATTGAGTCTCACAACCATGAGGTTCAACAAAAAAATAGTCGATATTTTCTAGTTTGCTCAAGTTTGCCTCCCTTCTCCCATTCCATTCTATTTATAATGCTGAAAAGAATTACAAAAGTAGAAAGGACTGATTCTTTAAGGAGAATGTCCAAAAATAAAAAGGAGAAATCTTTCCTTTTTATCTATTAGGAAAGTTTCTAAACAAAAGAAACTTCTAAAAATTGATAGAATGAAAATAGTTTTGGAAACAAACTCAAGACTGATCTGTAGGAGAAGAGGACTTGCATTGGACAGATTTGGGACAGCTATCCATAGCTGTCAATATTAGCCCAAGCTGGACAGATTTGGTATAGTTATCTATAGCTTGTCAATATTAGCCCAAGCTAGACAGATTTGGGACAACTGTCCATAGCTTGTCAATATTCAATATTAGTCCCAAGCTAGACAGATTTGGGACAGCTGTCCATAGCTGTCAATATTAGCCAAAGCCATCGGCTTGGCTTTTTGTCTTTTTCTACCGCCTTGTATAGATTTTGACTACATCAGCTGGTACCACCAAAAACCTAACTAAACCCTTAACATGGTCACAAATAAAAGATAATCAGTGTAATACTAAGGCGTTCTCTATAAATATCGCGTTACATCTGGTCCCTAGAGTAGCAAAAAATGGGCTAGGGCCGCTGCATCACCTGAATGCGGTGAAAAATTAGATAGGGCTGCCGCATCGGTGCTTGGACGAGGTGATGAATGGGCAAGGGTTCTTGCACTGTGGACAAGTACAAGTAAAGAAGCTAGTCCATAAACGTAGGATTAGAATAGCATCTAGGATTAGAATAACACCTTGAAACATAGGATCTCTAATGGGTAAGAGTCTAGAATTGATAGATGTTATGAGGAGAAGAAGGATTAACATAGCTTACATTCAAGAGACTAGATGGAAGGGTAAAAAAACTAAGGAGTTGGATGACTTTAAACATTGGTATACAAGGGATAAAAATAATAGCAACGGAGTGGGTATAATAGTGGATAAAAATTTAGAGAATTATGTGGTAGAGGTAAAAAGATTGGGTGATAGGATTATAGCCATCAAGTTAGTGATGGGGAAAAAGATAGTCAATATAATTAGTACAACTCACCCTAAATAGGATGGAATGTGAATAGTACGTTACATTTTTGGGAACACATGGATAGAATAGTGTAAGGTTTATAACAAGGAGAAAATATTATAATGGGGGGGTGATTTGAATGGACATGTAGGAGGAGATCGTAGAGGTTATGAAGATGTGCATGGGGGATACGATTTTGGAGTGAGGAATGAGGAGGGGACTTCAATTTAAGATTTTTCTACTATTTATCATCCATCGTAAACACTTACTTTGGAAAATGAAAGGAGCATCTAGTCACCCTCAAAAGTGGGTATTATAAAAGCAAAATATATTTCTTTCTAACTAGAAGGTCTGATAAGTTGTTGTGCAAGGATTGTAAAGTTATACCTGGGGAGAGCCTGACCACTTAGCATAGATTACTAGTCATGGATATATGTCTCACTAAGTCGAATAATAGGAAAGGTATGGTTTTTGCCCTAAGATATGGTGGTTTGCTTAAAAGGAAATACCTTGAAAGCTTTTACTGATAATGTGGTCAAACAAGGAATGTGGAACTTTAAGGGAGACACTAATACAATGTGGAACAAGATGACTGCTTGTATTAAGAAAGTTCTTAAAGAGGTTCAAGGTGTATCGAAAGAAAAATATCATTCTCATAAAGAGTATTGGTGGTGGTGTAGGGACAAAGATTGAAATCTTGGAAGTCGCCACCTAGATTAAGGTCTAGGACCTTAGAAATGTGAAATCTCACCCAAGGTTAGACTTCGATTGACTCATGCCCTTAGATTGGATTTCTGGTCCATCAGAGAATGGGTAAGCGTCAGGTTACGATTATGGGAAGGGGTTAGGCACCCAAACCGTCCGATCGAAATCGGTCTCATATACCTTTCCTATGCTAGACTCTATTTGTTAAACCAAATCAAACCAAGTGGTTTGATATCATTGAACCGAATCTGTATCCATCAGATTGCCTACGTATCACAGAATTATTCTGAAAATCAGGTTCACCATCGTAGTTCAGGTGTGATCAAAGTTTATGACTATGATTTATGCTTGTACATGATTAAGTTTTTTGTTCAAGTTGAAGTTTATGCTTGAATGGATGAGAAATCCTATGGGTTAGGATTTGGATAGTCCATGTGGACTGATAGATAGTCCTAGTGGATCTAAGAATAACCTTATTTGGGTCAAAATATGGATAACCCTATCTAGGTTGGAATGTGGATAACCCTATTTGGGTTAAAATGTGGATAAATATCCTAGTGGATCTATGGATAGTCCGAGTGGACTAAGGTATGGATCTGAATTTGGATTTCTCCCAAATGGCCTACGTATCCTAGGGTTTGCCCTAGGAATCAGAATCTGCGTAGTTCGAGTCTGGATAACCCTTTTTGGGTAAAAATTTGAGAACCTATTCTAGGTTTAGGGTTTAGAACCTATTCTAGGTTTAGGATTTAGAACCTATTCTTAGTTTAGGGTTGAGAACCTATTCTAGGTTTAGGGTTTACCGAGGGGAAAAATCGTCTTGAATTTCCCTTTCCATCCTAAGTTCTAATTTTGGAAGGTTTGGCAAAACATTCTCTTTCTTTATTAAGATTTTTATTATTCTCATTATGCCCTTCCCAAGAATGTGGGTGCTTAAATGCACGTCCCCACGCCTAGATTGTCTTCTAGAAGTGTGCATATATGGTAGTTCGACAAAGGTGTTGCATAAATTAAATTATTGCCAAAAATAAAATATTCTATCTAAATATGGCATATAAAACATTCATGGCAAGAAATTCACATGTAGTAAGATTGTTTAAAATTTCTCAAATATGACATGTATTGCAAATAAGGCAAGAGCCTATATGGCATGATCTAGTATGCTATCAACTAAGCATGGCAAGACCTAATATGACAGTGAGCATTTAAACATGGCAATGGGCATCCAAACATGACAGTGAGCATCTAAACATGGCAGTGAACGTCTAAATATGGCAATGAGCATCTAAACAAGCCAGTGCATCTAAAAACACTCATGATGAAAAATTCAACGGTATAAATCACTATTGATGGTAATCTAACCGTTCAGATTCATTTAAAACATTCCCAAATATAATCCATGGTTCAAATCACTCAAGATGAAAATCCAACCGTTCAGATGCATTTAAATCAACCATAATCATCATCCGATCAAAATCAATGGCTCAGATTAAATTAAAATTAAAATCAATGGCTCAAATTAAATTTAACTGCATATCACATCATTATCAATATAGATTTAAAATTAGCAACTATGATGGGATAGATCAAGGGTTGGGAATGCCAATCAAGAGTAGAGATTGCAGATCAAGTGGTTGATAATGAGTGGATGGATTAACGGATCATGATGAGATTAGATGGGATAAACAATGGTTAAGATGATGACCAAAGATGGTGGGCTGATCACAACTTGTGATGATGGAGGTGCTGGATCGATGGGTACTATGATATGGGGTACCGGATCAGATGATTGAAGGTGAATGTGCGGTATTGGACAACAAGTTTGGTGGATGTAGTAATGGTAAACAGGTAGATGAGTTGCGGGGTTGTAATGGCGAGTTGGCTGGACCAGGTGGGTTGATGAGGTGGAATTAAAGAAGAATAGCATGGTGTAGCTGTCGAGTTGCATATGATACTGATGGATCGGCTGGGTTTATAAGGGAATCAATGGCAGGTGTATGTTGAGAGATGAAGTTGAAGGTGGTGGTGGTGGGTTGTGGTAGGAATGTGTTACAAGTGTGGGATGTTGCATGTGCATGTGAGTTGGAAAGTAAGTGAAGTGAACACCAGGTGGCAGCAAGGTGTTACGGTGGTGAGGTGCTGCATGTGCAGGAGTGCAATGGTGTGATAGAGGTTCAGGTGTTTGCAGCAAATTTAGCGGCAAGAGGATGCGGGTAGCATGGTGGTGTTCGGTTGCATTATTGGTGATGGATTTGATTAGGAAATTTGTAGACAGGAGTAGGTCGGTGATCAGATGAAGTAATGAGGCTAAATGGAATGGTTGCAGCATGAGGTGTTGACCGATTAACAAGGGAAATACAGTAGGAGGGATGCGATCTGCAGGAAGTGTATTGGTGTTGACAAGTGGATGTAGGTACTGCTGGCTGTGGTGAATGGCAGCTTAAGTTGCTGCAAATTGTAGTTCTCTCAGCCACGGTTTCTGGTTTTAAATAATGGTGGTTGGGTCTTGGACAGGTGAGGATTGGCTTGATGGTGGAGATATAGAGGACAGGTGTGGGTTTGTGCAAGCAGGTGTGATAGGAACCAAAGCAAAGAGAAGGGGCGGTGGTGGCTTACCCGAATCGCCGAGCCACCTCCAGCGGCTGCCTTCTCCTTCTTCTTCTTCTTGCTGCTGCCTCTTTTCTGATTTCTCCCTCTTCTTCTCAACGCCTTCTCTCTCTCTCTCTCTCTCTCTCTTGATTCTCTCTCATATCTCTCCCCCTCTTCTTCTTGCTGCCGCCTTTCTTTCTGATTTCTCTCTTTTTTTTTTCTCTCCCGATTCTTCTCGGAATTTTTCTCCCTTTTTTTCTCTCCTCCTTCTTTCTTCTGTCTGATTTTCTCCCTTTTCTACATTTTTTTTTCTTTCCTCGGTTTGGCCCAAAATCCTCTCTTTCTTCCTCCCGTTCTTCCCTTTATTCTCAATCTCAATCCCTTCTCCTCTTTTCCCTTCGATCTCCATATCTCCTCTCAATCTTTCTATTTTTTTTCTTTCCGTAATTAGTCCCTCTTGATCTCCCTCCTTCCCTCTCTCAGATCCCTTTCTTAATCTCTGCCTCCCTTTCCTTTTCTTCTCCAGATTTCCTTATTCTGTCCATCATCTTGGATTCTGCCTCCTTTATTTTTCTTTTTTTCCTTTTTTTTTCTTCTCCAAATTTTCTTTTCTAAATCTCTCTAGGTTTCTCTTTTCTCCTCTTTAAAATCTCGCCTCTCTCTCCGTTCTTTCCTTCTCTCGGACTCCCTCAATCTCTCAATCTCTTTCTAATTTTTCTTTCCTTTTCTCGGTCTCAAATTCTTTTCCCTTTCTTTTCCAATCTGATCTTATTTGCTTTTTTATATATAAAACATATATATAAATATATAATATATTAATATATATAATATAGTATACATATATGACATATGTATATATTATATGATATATTATAATATATTATACATTATATAAACATATAAATAATATATAAAAGAAATACATGCATATATGCCGACATGAATTGGTCCGGACCGGTCCGAGTTGGGTCAAGCAAGACTAGTCGAGATTGACAGGACTGGACTAGCTTAGGTAAACTGGCTTGGACCAAAGTTAACATTTCATAGTCCATTTCTGCCACCATTCCACATGGAATTTTCCGATAGCCTCTATTCTAAATTTTCTACGTTCACTTCCCTCCTCTTTTCTAGGCGAACCACTCTTTTCTTTTGTGCTGTGACATATGATTGTGAGGGCGTTAGCACGTCTGGTAAACAAAGGTAGCTAGTCCATAAACGTAGGATTAGAATAACATCTAGGATTAGAATAACATCTTGAAACATAGGATCTCTAATGGGTAAGAGTCTAGAATTGATAGATGTTATGAGGAGAAGAAGGATTAACATAGCTTACATTCAAGAGACTAGATGGAAGGGTAAAAAAGCTAAGGAGTTGGATGACTTTAAACATTGGTATACAAGGGATAAAAATAATAGCAACGGAGTAGGTATAATAGTGGATAAAGATTTAAAGAATGATGTGGTAGATGTAAAAAGATTCGATGATAGGATTATAGCCATCAAGTTAGTGATGGGGAAAAAGATAGTCAATATAATTAGTACATACTCACCCTAAATAGGATGGGATGTGAATAGTACGTTACATTTTTGGGAACACAAGGATAGATTAGTGTAAGGTTTATAACAAGGAGAAAATATTATAATGGGGGGGGGTGATTTGAATGGACATGTAGGAGGAAATCGTAGAGGTTATGAAGATGTGCATGAGGGATATGGTTTTGGAGTGAGGAATGAGGAGGGGACTTCAATTTAAGATTTTGCTACTACTTATCATCCATCGTAAACACTTACTTTGAAAAGAGAGAGGAGCATCTAGTCACCCTCAAAAGTGGGCATTATAAAAGCAAAATATATTTCTTTCTCACTAGAAGGTCTGATAAGTTGTTGTGTAAGGATTGTAAAGTTATACCTGGGGAGAGCCTGACTACTTAGCATAGATTACTAGTCATGGATATATGTCTCACTAAGTCGAATAATAGGAACGATATGGTTTTTGCCCTAAGATATGGTGGTTTGCTTAAAAGGAAATACCTTGAAAGCTTTTACTGATAATGTGGTCAAATAAGGAATGTGGAAATTTAAGGGAGACACTAATACAATGTGGAACAAGATGACTGCTTGTATTAAGAAAGTTCTTAAAGAGGTTCTAGGTGTATCGAAAGAAAAATATCATTATCATAAAGAGTATTGGTGGTGGTGTAGGGACAAAGATTGAAATCTTGGAAGTCGCCACCTAGATTAAGGTCTACGACCTTAGAAATGTGAAATCTCACCCCAAGGTTAGACTTCGATTGACTCATGCCCTTAGATTGGATTTCTGGTCCATCAGAGAATGGGTAAGCGTCAGGTTACGATTATGAGAAGGGGTTAGGCACCCAAACCGTCCGATCAAAATCGGTCTCATATACCTTTCCTATGCTAGACTCTATTTGTTAAACCAAATCAAACCAAGTGGTTTGATATCATTGAACCGAATCTGTATCCATCAGATTGCCTACGTATCACAGAATTATTCTGAAAATCAGGTTCACCATCGTAGTTCAGGTGTGATCAAAGTTTATGACTATGATTTATGCTTGTACATGATTAAGTTTTTTGTTCAAGTTGAAGTTTATGCTTGAATGGATGAGAAATCCTATGGGTTAGGATTTGGATAGTCCATGTGGACTGATAGATAGTCCTAGTGGATCTAAGAATAACCTTATTTGGGTCAAAATATGGATAACCCTATCTGGGTTGGAATGTGGATAACCCTATTTGGGTTAAAATGTGGATAAATATCCTAGTGGATCTATGGATAGTCCGAGTGGACTAAGGTATGGATCTGGATTTGGGTTTCTCCCAAATGGCCTACGTATCCTAGGGTTTTCCCTAGGAATCAGAATCCACGTAGTTTGGGTCTGGATAACCCTATTTGGGTCAAAATTTGAGAACTTATTCTAGGTTTAGGGTTTAGAACCTATTCTAAGTTTAGGATTTAGAACCTATTCTAGGTTTAGGGTTGAGAACCTATTCTAGGTTTAGGGTTTACAGAGGGGCAAAATCGTCTTGAATTACCCTTTTCATCCTAAGTTCTAATTTTGGAAGGTTTGGCAAAGCATTCTCTTTCTTTATTAAAATTTTTATAATTGTCATTATGCCCTTCCCAAGAATGTGGGTGCTTAAATGCACGTCCCCACGCCTAGATTGTCTTCTAGAAGTGTGCATATATGGCAGTTCGACTAAGGTGTTACATAAATTAAATTATTACCAAAAATAGAATATTCTATTTAAATATGGCATATAAAATATTTATGGCAAGAAATTCACATGTAGTAAGATTGTTTAAAATTTCTCAAATATGACATGTATTGCAAATAAGGCAAGAGCCTATATGGCATGATCTAGTATACTATCTTCTAAGCATGGCAAGACCTAATATGGCAGTGAGCATTTAAACATGGTAATGAGCATCCAAACATGACAGTGAGCATCAATACATGGCAGTGAATATCTAAATATGGCAATGAGCATCCAAACAAGCCAGTGCATCTAAAAACAATCATGATGAAAAATTCAACGGTATAAATCACTATTGATGGTAATCTAACCGTTCAGATTCATTTAAAACATTCCCAAATATAATCCATGGTTCAATTCACTCAAGATGAAAATCCAACCGTTCAGATGCATTTAAATCAACCATAATCATCATCTGATCAAAATCAATGGCTCAGATTAAATTCAAATTAAAATCAATGGCTCAAATTAAATTTAACTGCATATCACATCATTATCAATATAGATTCAAAATTAACAACTATGATGGGATAGATCAAGGGTTGGGAATGCCAATCAAGAGTAGAGATTGCAGATCTAGTGGTTGATAATGAATGGGAAGATTAACGGATCATGATGAGATTAGATGGGAAAATCAATGGTTAAGATGATGACCAAAGATGGTGCGCTGATTACAACATGTGATGATGGAGGTGCTGGATCGATGGATACTCTGATATGGGGTACCGGATCAGATGATTGAAGGTGAATGTGGGGTATTGGACAGCAAGTTTGGTGGATGTAGTGATGGTAAATAGGTAGATGAGTTGCGGGGTTGTAATGGCGAGTTGGCTGGTCCAGGTTGGTTGATGAGGTGGAATTGAAGAAGAATAGCATGGTGTAGCTGTCGAGTTGCATATGATACTGATGGATCGGCTGGGTTTATAAGGGGATCAATGGCAGGAGTATGTTGAGAGATGAAGTTGAAGGTGGTGGTGGTGGGTTGTGGTTGGAATGTGTTACAGGTGTGGGATGTTGCATGTGCATGTGAGTTGGGAAGTGAGTGAAGTGAACACCAGGTGGTAGCAAGGTGTTTGTGGTGTGATAGAGGTTCAGGTGTTTGCAGCAGATTTAGCAGAAAGAGGATGCGGGTAGCATGGTGGTGTTCGGTTGGGTTAATGGTGATGGATTTGATTAGGCAATTTGTAGACAGGAGTAGGTCGGTGATCAGATGAAGTAATGAGGGTAAATGGAATGGTTGCAGCATGAGGTGTTGACCGATTAACAAGGGAAATACAGTAGGAGGGATGCGATCTGTAGGAAGTGTATTGGTGTTGACAAGTGGATGTAGGTATTGTTGGCTGTGGTGAATGGCAGCTTAAGTTGTTGCAAATTGTAGTTCTCTCAGCCACGATTTTTGGTTTTAAATAATGGTGGCTGGGTCTTGGACAGGTAAGGATTGGCTTGATGGTGGAGATATGGAGGACAGATGTGGGTTTGTGCAAGCAGGTGTGATAGGAACCAAAGCAAAGAGAAGGGGCGGTGGTGGCTTACCCGAATCGCAAAGCCACCTCCAGCGGCTGCCATCTCCTTCTTCTTCTTCTTGCTGCTGCCTCTTTTCTGATTTCTCCCCCTTCTTCTCAACGCCTTCTCTCTCTCTCGCGATTCTCTCTCTCTCGCGATTCTCTCTCATATCTCTTCCCCCTCTTCTTCTTGCTGCCGCCTCTCTTTCTGATTTCTCTCTCTTTTTTTTCTCTCCCGATTCTTCTCGGAATTTTTCTCCCTTTTTTCTCTCCTCCCTCTTTCTTCTGTCTGATTTTCTCCCTTTTCTATATTTTTTTTTCTTTCCTCGGTTTGGCCCAAAATCCTCTCTTTCTTCCTCCCGTTCTTCCCTTTATTCTCAATCTCAATCCCTTCTCCTATTTTTCCTTCGATCTCCATATCTCCTCTCAATCTTTCCATTTTTTTTCTTTCCGTAATTAGTCTCTCTTGATCTCCCTCCTTCTCTCTCTCGGATCCCCTTCTTAATCTCTGCCTCCCTTTCCTTTTCTTCTCCAGATTTCCTTATTCTGTCCATCATCTCGTATTCTGCCTCCTGTCTTTTTTTCCTTTTTTTTCTTCTCCGATTTCCTTTTTAAATCTCTCTCGGCTTCTCTTTTCTCCTCTTTAAAATCTCACCTCTCTCTCCTTTCTTCCTTCTCTCGGACTCCATCATCTCCAATCTCTTTCTAATTTTTCTTTCCTTTTCTCGGTCTCAAATTCTTTTCCTTTTCTTTTCCAATCGGATCTTATTTGCTTTTTTTATATATAAAACATATGTATATATATATATATATATATATATATATATATATATATATATATATATATATATATATATATATATATATATATATATATATATATATATATATAGACATATATATATATATATATGATATATATATATATATATATATACATATATATAATATACATATAAACATATGTATATAATAGATATAATAAATATTATACATTATATAAACATATAAATAATATATAAAAGAAATACATGCATATATGCCGACATGAATTGGTCCGGACCGGTCCGAGTTGGGTCAAGCAAGACTAGTCGAGATTGACAGGACTGGACTAGCTTAGGTTAACTGGCTTAGACCAAAGTTAACATTTCATAGTCCATTTCTGCTACCATTCCATATGGAATTTTTCGATAGCCTGTATTCCAAATTTTCTACGTTCACTTCCCTCCTCTTTTCTAGGCGAACCACTCTTTTCTTTTGTGCTGTGACATATGATTGTGAGGGCGTTAGCACGTCTGGTAAACAAAGGTAGCTACCCGAGGATAGGCCGATGGACGAGAAATTTGATGATTTCAGTCTCATTTCGAAGATAATTTCACAACCTATTCATCCAAGTAGATAATAGCCCATGACCCTGCTGTGGGGTTCAGTAGAGAATCACAAATCTTTAGCTTAAAGGCCAGAAACCTGCCATATTGGTTCACTTATGCAGAGGGTGGCAAAAATGGGGTGCTTACAGGTGGAATGATGAGGTTCAAGGTGCCTTTAAAGCTAAGAAAGATAGTTTTAAGATATGGCAAAAGACTAAGGACATAGAGGATTTAAAAAGATACAAACTTGTTAGAAATGAAACCAAAAAGATTGTGGGAAAAGTAAGGGCAAAGAAATATGAAGATCTTTATAACAATTTGAGCAAAAAGAAATGAAAAAAAGCTATCTATAAAATATCTAAGATGAGAGAAATGAAGAGTAAAGATTTAGACCATGTTAGATGTATTAAAAGTGCTGATGGTAGAATTATAGTAAGGGATGAAAATATTAAAGAGAAATGGAACAATTATTTTTATAGTCTACTAAATGAAGACGTCTCGAGAAATAGTGTCCCAGACTACTACATACCCATAATGACACCACAGGTCATATGTATATAGGTAAATTTAGGGTGATAGAAGTGAAAGAAGCTTTAAGGAGGATAAATGTTGGCAAAGCACTAAGGCCAAATAAGGTCCCAATAGAAGTTTGGAAGAACCTAGGAATATATGGGGTATCTTAATTAACTAAGTAATTCAATAAAATTATGAGCACAAAGAAAATGCCAGATGAGTGGAAGAGAGGTTACAAAAATAAAGATTATATTCAGAGCTGTAATAACTACAAAGGTGTAAAACTAATGAGTCATGCTATGAAATTGTGGGAGAGAGTTATTAAAACCCGCTTGAGAAAAGAAACTACCATTATGAAGAATCAATTTGGTTTTATGCCAGATAGGTCCATGACAGAGGCCATTTACTTGCTTAAGAGACACATGGAAAGATGTAAAGAAGGCAAGAAGGACCTCCATATGATTTTTATCGATATAGAAAAAGCTTATGATAGAGTTCCTAGAGAGTTAATCCGACAAGTACTAGAGAAGAGAAGCAGTCTAAGCAAATATATGAACATAGTTAAGGATATATATTATAATGTGGTAACTAGTGTGAAAACCGTGGGTGGTCAAGTTCATGAATTTCCAATTACAACGGGGTTACATTAAGGATCAGCTTTACGTTCTTATCTATTTGCCCTCATTATGGATGATCTACATAGAGACATTCAAGATGAAGTTCCTTGGTGTATGCTTTTCACTGATGATATTGTTGCGGTGGATGAGACAAAAGTAGAGATTAATGCCAAGTTGGAGCTTTGGAGATCAACATTGGAATCAAAAAGTTTTAAGATAAGTAAAATGGACACGGAGTATATGGTGTGTAAATTTAGTCATTCAAGGACGGATAATGAGGTGGTGAACATTCGTGACAGGGAGATACAACAAAGTGATCATTTAGGTATCTAGGTTCAATCATAAGCAAAAAATGTGATATAGACAATAATGTTTCACAGAGGATTAGAATAAGATGATTGAAGTGAAGAAGTGCGTCTGGAATGTTGTATGATCGGCATATTCTTTTAGAACTTAAGGAAAAATTATATAGTCATTCGACCAGCTATGATGTATGGTGCTAAATGTTGCGCAGTTAAGAAGCAACATATAAATAAACTTAGTGTATCTGAGATAAGGATGTTAAGATGGATGTATGGCGAAACTAGGAAGGGTAAGGTAAGGAATAATCGTTTTAGAGTTGATGTGGGAGTAGCGTCGATACATGATAAACTACGAGAAAGTTTTTTGAGAAGGTATGGCCATGTTCAACGGAGGTCATTAGATGCCTTCGTACGGAGGAATGATTTGATTCAGATTGACGGATCTAAAAGAGCTAGGGATAGACCTAAAATGACTCTAGAGGAAGTAGTGAAGAAAGACATGTATAGCTTAGGCCTTGCTTTAAGTAAGACAACATTCAGATCCTTGCTTTAACCAATGTGAGAGTCTCTCCTTGTAGCAGGCTATAGATGTATAATGCATGTGTTTGAATATTTATAAATGCATGTTTATTGTCTTTCTTAAGTATTGGTTGATACAATGAGCTATTATAATATTAGTTTGAGTGATGAATGATGAATATGAGGTTGAGCATTAGTTTTGTTGTATATTGGGATGATTTAAAATGTTGTGACTACATTTTATGTAAGAGGTCATTGAGATAAATGAAATGTAGATTGTTCAACGGTATGTAAGGACAATATTGCTCTGATAAATTGGAGATCAAAAGGCTCTTGTATGGTGACCTTGTCCATCGACGCCAATGGACAGTGAAAATCTGGAGTCACTACCTAGATGAGGTATAGGACCTATAAGTTGTCTCTCACTTGTAGAGACACTAATGACTCATTGCTCAATGAGTCGGCTTTTGATCTCACCAAAGAAGGGTAAGCATCAATTTAAGAATTGGGAAGGTGTTAGGAACCCAACTTGCTAGGACCAGTCTCTTTCTATCCTATCCTTTCTTAAATTCTTAAGGCTTATGTATGTTTAGGTCATTCATTTTAGCCTAAGTAGGCAAGTATGGGAACCTTATACCAAGTTTCTAAGTCCCACTAACTTAGGGTGCTGCCACACAGATTTGGAAAATAAAATACAAATCCATTGACAATAAATGAATCAATGAATAAATGAATCAATAAATGAGTGACATAAGCATGGATAAACGAATAAATAATTAAAAGAATAAACAAACACAGATGGATGACCGATCTCGAGATCTATCTCAAGCTGCCTACGTATCCCTATGTAGCGGGAATCAGGCCAAATGTAATTCACGCGGGGTTGTGGTTGTGTGCGAGGTGCTCCCTTGACTAAGGAAGCATGTGTGACCATGCACGAAGTGATTATGTACTTCTTTCTACCTACGTATCTCCTCGGAGAATCAGGTCAAACGTAGTTTCCAACAGTTAATGGGCTGTTGGATCTCGAAATGGCATCACTCAAGAGGTGCCCGGACCTCGGCTCCCCGCAGTTAGCAAGGGTGAACTATCATTTGAAAAACGATGATGGTTTAATCAAATCCACCCACTTCACATCTACTTTTTGGATAGAGAGGAAGCAAATCACACCCGAAAAAGTGAGGCAAGTAAAATGAAATGAGAAAACAAAACTCAGCCCATTGCTGTTCCTGTTAGAAAATGAAGTAACAGTCAAGTAACTTCCTCCTATCCGAGACCAAATTCTAGCCAAAAGCTAAGCTCAGGAAATAGAGGATAAACTTCATCATCACCATCAAATTCTAATCAGACAAAAGAAGACATTAGAATAGCAATGATGTCTCAATCCAATCTAAGCTATCCCTAAGAAAGAATAATCAGCAAGAGATAATAACAACCATAACCCCAGCCAGCTCCAACCGAACCTATACATATGAATACAATAAATGAAAACTAAAACATAGCCTCTCAATAGGATGATATTAGACTGCTGAACTTACACACATAGAAAGGAGCGTAAACTAAACACGAGAAAGCTAATTCCAAAGAAGCAACAACAACAAAAAAGACAAAACAAACTAGAAGAAAGTAAAGAAATAAAACAGACCCCTATAACAACCATGCTTATCCCCACTGGGAAACAGCAAGAAGGACCATATCATATACCCTGATCGAATCCATCTTACAAGAAAGAAAAAAAAACAAAAAAACAAAAACAGAGCTCAAGAACCTGAATATCAACCAGAGGACATGGAATCAAGTAAGAGAAAAAGAAAAAAAAAGGAGAAAGTCGAAACCCAATCAATCCGATTTGAAGATTCAATGCTCTTTTGCTTATATACACACTTTTTTTGCAAAACAAAGCATCCAAAACCCATATCCACCGAGATCCATCCTTGGGATGGTAAAATAAAATGAAAGAAATGTGAAAAGGGTGGAGGAAGAAACAAATATTATTAGAGTTCGTGAGACACTCAATATGCGGTCAGTGGATCAACATTAGGCAAATATCAAAGAATCTAATTGCAACACCAATATGGGAATCAGAAGAGAGGAAGGGAAATGAGAAGCAAAAATTGCAATCAATTGATGCTGTCATCACAAGTATGGACAGATATAATTTAGAGAGGAAGGAGGGGGACTTACTTGTGACTGGTATTTCCTTTTTCTTCTTGCTCCTCTTCCTTTTTCTCATGGCTCCAGCTCCCATCGAAATCCACTCTCTCCTCCGTCTATCTCTCGGTTCTCTCAGTCTATCTAGCCGAGACACCTAGCCAATATCCTCTCTATTCTCCCCTTGTCGTTGTTTTCGTTATCTCTCTTCTCTCTCTCTCTCCACATGAATGAGATCCCCTTCACCTGTGGCTGTTGCCCCCTCTTGCTTCTTCTTTTACTCTTCTTTCAGTTCTTCCTCTCTCACTATTCTCTCCCAACGATAGCAGCTACCTCCCCTCTTTTCTTTCCCTGAAAATGAGGTCCCCTCTCCTCTAGGGTTTAGATTAATTAAATACCTTAATTACCTAGGTATCCCCCCTATTAAACCTTATGACCTAAAACCCCACTTAGCCTAAACCCATTAAGACTCTTAGCCTATTGGCCTTAATACCCACTAATACCTAAGCTAACCCATTAGAATAACAACCTAAAAATCCACTAACCTAAGACCAACATTATAACATAAAAAGAAGACCATCTAAGAAAATCTCTAGTTAACTAACCCTACCAAAAAAATCCATAAACTAGGGCCGGCACAACAAAACATTTTTTTTTTGTAATTTTGTATATATTTTTCATAATGATTTTCTTTCCCCCTTTTTTTTTCAACAAAACTTAAATGACCAAAGATGTGGGGAAATTCAAACATGATAAAAAATGATGAAAATGACAAAAATGCCCTTAATAGGAAAGGGGCCAAAAAAGGGTCTTATACTGTACTCGAAAAACTTTTAAAACAATCTATTATTAATGTTTAAGTGTTTTTCATGCCTATTACAGGCGTGGAAAGAATGTTTCCGGGGAAGCAGCTGAATCTCCCTGAACCTGAAGCAATGGCTTTTCAATCACGGGTTGGAAACTCTTCCTTCTTTTAAGACCAAAGAAAGCCAGAACATTTCTTCCTTTTCACCTTGCCTCGAGGGATTACGGGTCTGTGGTTGGATTGTTATAGTATCCAAATCCTCTCCTACGGTAGGTGGAAACTGGGGCTGATCCAAGGCCTAGAGTTCAGCCAGTGCACATACCAATACATCGGTATGTGTGTAGGCTGAAATCATGCCCTTGGCAGGCGAAAGTTCAACTGTTGGACAACAAGTTTCTGTAATATGAATTATGGATATAGTCAAGTTGCTTAAAGCCTCTATTAGATATTTATAAGTTGAAATGGACAGCAAAGGATGATTATGGACAGAAATGAATGTGATTTAGTATATGAACTATGTAAGAACAGTGATGCACATTTAGGATATATTAAAGCAAAGCATAGTGGGAGTACACCTTAGCAAGATTCATAGCCCAACCAGTGAGCTGGTGTACCACCCTAAAATGAAAGATAAGTATAATGAAAGACAAAATATGGGCGAACTGTTGAGTCTAAAAATGAAAGACAAGATATGAGTAAACCATTGAGTCTAGAAATGAAAAATAAGATATGGGTAAACCATTGAGTCTGGAAATGAAAGACAAGATAAGGGCGAACTGTTGAATCTAGAAATGAAAGACAAGATATGGGTGAACTGTTGTGTCACACCCTAATTCCGGCTGAACCAAAAGTGTGAGTGAACCGTCACTGAACCAACGGTTCACACCAGGATCTCAATAAGACCGTGTCCACTCATACAAACCATTGCACGTAACAATAATCAGAATATAATAAAATACAGTGGAAGTCTTAAATTAAATGAACTGAGTACTTCTATTGATAAATAAATTATCTAGTTATTCAAAATACCAAAACATAAATAATTATCCTTACATCCCAATTATAAATCCAACTGAAAATAAATAAAGAAACAAAACCAACATCCTAGAGGTACACGCAGAAAGGGCACTCACATGAAGCGTCATGCTCGTCCTCCCCTGCTTGCACTTCTAAAGCTGCAACACCTCCATATACTGGAGCGTCCATGTAGTCCTCTACAGTATAACCTACATTAACATCTAAAAACATGTATATATACAAGGGTGAGCTCACAACCTAGCTCAGTAAGAAAATCAGACAATGCAACAAACATATGCATGAGTCACATTCACATCATGGTCTGATTTTAAGTTTGCAATGTGCTATAGAAAGGATTGACGGCCACTGCACCTCTATACACGAGTGTGTGAAGCCGCCTGATGGATCAAACACCACTGTTGCCTCAAATGCACCCACCATAGAATAGGGATAGAGCTAAAGCGTTCGAATCAAACACCGCCAACACTTTCCTTGATACCCTACCCATGCCAACACGTAAGCCCCTATTGGCGAGGGCTTGCAAACTGGACTCGCAACTAACCAATACTATATGTCATCACAGTAGGCCCTATCCCAGCGTAGCTCCCTACGGCATAGAGATAGAGCTAGAGTCTAGTGGCCAGGCTGGAGACCATAGTACCACTTCCTCCCCTTGATACCCTACCCGCACCGAAAATGCTAAGACAGAATGATACGAAAAGGTGCTAGTGTGAGGAATGATCCTAGACCCTCGGCCCTTCCCATTCCATACACCAACGAAAACAATCACATGCCTAACAGTCACATCCTAGCATAGCAAGTACGAGTATGCATGAACAATAATAATAACTGAAAGTGAAGGATGACATGCGAGTATGCACAAACATCAGTCCACAAAATCATTGTTATTAACAACGTTTTACTGTTATTAAATTATTAGGGTTTAGGTCGATTCCCTTACCTGACGCTTGTTTGATAGCTTGCTTCACGTCACAGAATCCAAACTTGCTATCACAAGGTCCTACACGATGTTAGGGGTTGAGTTAGAATAGTTTTTTTTAGGGTTTACATTGGTCGAAAAATCAACAAGGTCAAAACACTTCTCACAGAGCAGACCGGTCGCAGGTACCGGTCACAGGTACCGGCTACGGCACTGTGGGGAAAGATGCAACCGGTATGGTCGACCGGTCCCCACAGACCAGTCTCTGAGAGATACCGATTGCAGGTACCGGTAGCATAAGGTGCGATCGATATGGTCAACCGGTATGTCTCTGGAAGACCATACATCCAGTTCTCACCTTTCGTCGGTCACCCCCCACTGATTCTAGGGTTTCTCCTACACATTCTAGGTCTGAGCACTGAGTTAGAGTTGTTTTCAACTCCATTCAAGTCCTAGTTTCGATGATCTTTAACCTAGAACTTGAATATAGGGTTTACCGACTACATTAGGGTTTGATGGCAAAAAATATGATTTAGATCAATACCTCGCTTTGCATGGTATTGATCCAAACATGACTAACCATTGTAGAAAGACTAAAGTAGAGGAAGGTTTAAGCACTTACCATTGGTTCGCGGTAACGTGTTCTTCGATCAACGGCAATGGCGGCTCTCCCCTCTCCTTCCTAGCTTCTTCTCCTTCTTCAATCTCTTTCTCCTCTCTAGGGTTTGTGAGGATTAATAAAAGGGATTTTAGGAGGTTTAGGAGTCCTTATATGGTCTAGGGTTGAGTTTAGGAAGCCTCCTAACATTAGGAAAGTCCTTTGGTTTGGAATTTGAAAAGTGGGACCCATAGAGATCCGTTTCTGGATCTAAGTGGTCTACTGCGCAGGCCATACCGATCGACCGGTACCATCGACCAGTACCATCGATTGGTATGAAATATTTCATACTTTGAGGTCTGTTTTCATACCTGATTGTCATCCGCTGGTCCCGTCTGGCCCGGTGATGATTGGAAGACCTGTTACGACATGAATGAAAGGTTTAGATCGGGTTCAAGAGTTAATTGTACTACAGGGTACAGTCCATAAGCCGGATAGTTACCCTGTTATAATAAAAACCATGCTGTGAGGAAGAGAAAATAAAAGATCTATCATGGGGATGGGGGCATAGGAGGAATAGGATCAGTGATGTCATAGTCATGCTCATAAGCTACCCTGAGCCAGTGCACCTACTCCTGCGTGACTCTGAGGCTGCGAGAAAGGCGCCCTAGGTCACGGCTCATCTCATGCTGGGCATCCTGAATCTCCATAAACATACCCATCACAGTATCGAGAGGAGGCTGGGATGGTCCAACCGCAGGTGTAGCCTGTGGTGCCGATGTTGGAACGTCCTCCATCTGATCATCATCATCATCACCATCATCCCCTGCCTCTCCGACATGAACCACATTGGCTGTTGCTACCGCTGCTGCTACCCTCATGAGCGGACGAGGGCGAGCCTCTAACTCCTCATCACTGATGGGCAGATTGTCCATCCTCATCCGGACAATGGTGTACCAGTCAATGACTGAGGTCATAGTGTCCTCGACCGCAATCTCACCCCTCATGTCCACCCGTAAGCATCGCAGAAGAGTAGTGATAAGCCGGCCATAAGGAAGGTTACTGATCTGATCGGGCAGAGTAGCTTGACGCATGGTCCTGATAATAATGTAAGGGAGATAGACCCGCTCCCTAGTGCAGACGTAGTAAGTCAAGTACTGGGTGAGCTGAGACAACTCACTGTAGTGGCCGCTCTGAGGAACAATGTCGTGCTGGATGATGCGGCAATATACCCGAGGAACAGGTCTCAAGCTAGCAGCTTTCATGGGCGCTCCTGGGTTAAGGATCCGCTCTGAAACCTCCTGGCGCAGATCATCAGTAAGAAAGCCCTTCATCTTGGGGGCGCAGTACACCAAGTCACCATAATTTGGTATCCCCAAAAGATCAGCAAGCTGATGAGTGTCAAAGGATATGGGAACGCCTTTGACAAAGCATGTGATGCAGAGGTCCCTGCCACGGCTGAAGTCGTTAACATTTCCCTCGACCTCCAGGTTGGCATAGAAATGTTTACCTAAGTTGGGCTGAGTGGTCACAGTGTAGGTAATGATGGGTAACCACCCATGATCACCGAAGACTGCTTCAACGTCAAATCGTTGTAGCTGCTCCAAGTTTACACATCGCCCTGACTCGATGTTCATCTCTTCTAACCAGGGAAAATGGGCTTGCGTCACCGCGGAACGAAACCACCACTCATCGAACTGCGGAACCGATGGATGCGGAAGGTTCATGCCAGGACCGAATGCATGTTTACAAGCACCATGGCATTGAGACATTTTGAACTACAAAACAAAAACAAATAATGAGAATTTGGTTAGAATTTCTGAAATTTCTATAGCATAACGACAGTAATGGAAGCAAAAGCCACGAAGTCACCCAAAATCTGGGGAGGAGGACTTACGTAACCATCTAACACCATATGGAAACTGAGCACCCATCAAACCAACAAGAAATTTAGAAATTACAAGAAAAAAATCGAATTTTACCAAAACATAGGCCAAAAACCTAAACATTTGATTTTTAGAGAAACCATACGGTGGAACCTCAAATAGATTGAGGGCTTTTGCTCATAGAGGTCCCTAAACTCATTCTAAGCCGAAGAAAAAGAGTTCTTACGGTTAGAATCTTCTAAACGAAGAAAAAACCTAGTATTTGGGCAAGAAACGATGTAGAAAGGGAGAAAGGAAAGAAGAACCTTACTTAGAGACGATGTTCAAGGTCTTGATCGGAATAAAATCGCTTCTAAGATCATCGGTCAGACTGTAGCAACTCACCAAGCCAGAGAGGAATCGCCACCGGAGAGAAAGTAAAGAAGAAAAGTGAGAAAAATCTCACTTTTTTACGATTTTAAAGACATTCTGGGCATACCGATCGACGGTTTGCCCTATACCGATCGACCGGTACCCCTTGGTACTTGTGACCGGTACCTCTTGGTCAAGAGAGTGGTGCTGACCGGTCAATCATACCGGTCGCACCACACTCTACAGTGTCGAGTAAAAAAATGATGAGAAAATTTTTAAAATTTGGATTAAAGCTTCCTTTACGATTTTCGCCTTGCAATTGTTAAAGACTAACACTATTATGACTATTCGATTGTACCTCATGTGTTATGTCTTCTTCTCAGATCCAAGCTGGAAAAACTAATCTGAGATGGCAGTGGGAATGGTCATAGAGGCTCACAAAAGCGTCACCACTCCAGGGTGCGCCAAGACGAGGATAATGTGGAAACAAGAACTATTGATGAGCAAAACTTGGACCCATAAGGTGGAGAAAGGCAGAGTCCCAGAGCACCAACAAATTTGCCAGGACCTCCTCACACTAACTTTGAAACAATTGTGATGAATCTGGTTTATTAGATGGAAGCTCAGCAGAAAGCACTCCTGAATGAAATGCTAAAGACGTTCAGGCCACCAGGATATATCCCTACAGAAGGTACACTTGAGTCTGGGAGAAATGATCCCACACTACCAATGGATGGTAGTACTGGGCCAATGGGCCAAGGACAGAATCTACAACCACCACACCAATTTTCAACGTCGTCTGCCTATCAAGGGATCTATCCGTACCCACCACCATGGTATGGAATGAATGCACAGGGGCAGAATGACCTAAGCCGAGCGGTAGATAGGTTTTTGAAATTGAAACCCCCTACTTTCACAGGGAAACCAGGGGTTTCTGAATTAGAGAAGAACTTTTGTCTGATGACTTCCACGGAGGATGAGAAGGTGCTATTTGCTATGTACATGCTCAAGGAAGATGCAAATGCCTGGTGGAATTCTACCTGGACATACTTGGAGACAAAGCACAATCAGATCAATTGGGAAATATTCAAGGGAGCCTTCTTTGATAAGTACTTTTCGAAGAGCTTTTGAGATCAAATGGAGAAGGAATTCTTAAATCTGCAACAATCCCAGTCGACTGTTGATGCGTACCTGTAGAGGTATGAAGAGCTGTTTTTCTTCGCTCCGGTAAGCATGCAAGAGGAGGAAACCAAAACCCGTAGGTTCACTATGGGATTGCGAGAAAATATCCGAGAGAATGTCTTGGATTTGGAGAAGAAAGTGTATAACAAGGTTGTACAGATTGCTAGGGTAATTGAATCAAGCCAAAGAGACAGCTTCTTTGCTCAAAACAGGGGGCGGAAGAGGCCTGCTACTGAGACTTCGGGTGGAGGGAACACTAGACCATTCCACCCATACAGGGCTCAGACTGCTACAGTGCCAACAAGGAATACTACTGCACCACCATCATCATAGTTAGCTGGACAAAACCCAAATGTCAAATATTTCAACTGTCAACAATTGGGTCATTATGCAAAGACCTGTACTCTACCTAAGAAGCAACTGCCACAGCAAGGAAAGATATTTGTAGTCACCACTGAAGAGACAGTCGCATCACCTGATGTGGTTACTGCTATGATTACATCCCTTATTATTTGGCTTACTATTTTGTTGTGTGTGAGCATGTAAAACTAAGGGATAATTAAATTTCAAGAACTGTAAATATAGCTGGTGTACCCGTCAGAGTACCCTTTGACTCTGGTGCTAAGCACTCCTTTGTTTCTATGTCTTTTGGGAAGCGAATGAAGTTACCTGTTAAGTATTTAACCCCAAGCTTGATAGTTCGCTCCCCATTGGGTGTAGAAGTGGCATTGAATGAATGCTATGGGCCGTGTACAGTTAATATTGAGGGCCGAAACCTAGAAGCAAATCTGGTTCAACTTGAGATGGCAGACTTTGACGTCATCTTAGGAATGGATTGGCTAGGCTATCATTCAGCTAGCTTATTATGTGGCGAAAGAAAACTTGTGTTTAATGATGAGAAGGAAAAAGAGTTTAGCTTCACTGGAACCAAGTTACCTAGGAAGCGGAAGCTGATCCTCTCTACCCTAAAAGCTAAGAGATGCTTAAAGAAGGGAGGAGTGGGGTACTTAGTATCTGTGGTCGACATCACTGCGGAGGTGCCAAAGATGGAAGATCTAGATGACGAGAGTTTCCAGATGTATTTCCAGAAGATCTACCAGGTCTACCTCCATATAGGGCTACAGAGTTTGTGATAGACCTCATGCCAGGGTCGGCGCCAGTGTCTAAGGCACCGTACAGGATGGCCCCTACAGAATTAAAAGAGTTGAAGACCCAGTTACAAGAGCTACTAGATAAGGGTTTCATATGACCAAGCATATCGCTAGGGGAGCCCCTGTATTGTTCGTGAAGAAGAAGGACGGTAGTGTACGACTATGTATCGACTACTGAGAGCTGAACAAGTTAACCATCAAGAACAGTTACCCTTTGCCTAGGATCGATGATCTGTTCGACCAGTTGCAGGGTGCAAAGGTTTTCTCAAAGATTGATCTTAGATCAGGGTATCACCAATTAAAGATCAAGGCCGGAGATATTCCAAAGACTGCTTTCAGGACAAGTTATGGGCATTATGAGTTCCTAGTAATGTCGTTCGGGTTGACTAACGCTTCAGCCTCGTTCATGGAACTGATGAACCGAGTGTTTCATGACATGTTGGACACTTCGGTCATCGTATTCATTGACGACATCTTGGTCTACTCAAAGGACAAGGAGACTCATGCAACACATTTGAGAGAAGCCCTACAACGGCTGAAAAGGGAGAAGCTTTACGCCAAGTTCAAGAAGTGTGAATTTTGGTTGAAGGAAGTGGCTTTCTTGGGTCATGTAGTATCTGCAGATGGTATCAAGGTAGATCTAAGCAAGATAGCAGTTATAGTAGATGGGATGCACCGAAATCAATTGCGGAGATTCGTAGTTTCCTTGGATTGGCTGGTTATTATAGAAGATTCGTAGAAGACTATTCAAGAATCACAGTTCCACTTACCAGACTAACCAAGAAAGGAGAAAAGTTCATATGGACAGATGAGTGTGAGAACTGCTTTCAGACTTTGAAGTCAAGACTAGTCTTTGCACCTATCTTGACCATACCAGCACCAGGCTTGTCGTTTACCCTTTATACGGATGCCTCAGGGTTGGGTCTTGGATGTGTGTAGATGCAAGGAGAACAGGTGATTGCCTACGCATCAAGACAGTTGAAAGAGCACGAGAAGAACTATCCTACTCATGATCTGGAGTTAGCAGTGGTTATTCACGCAATCAAGACTTGGAGGCACTACCTTTATGGTGAAAAGTTTCAGATTAAGTCGGATCACAAGAGTTTAACTTACCTTTTTACTCAGAAGGACCTGAATATGAGACAGAGCAGATGGCTGAAACTATTAAAAGATTATGATTGTGACATCTAGTACCATCTGGGTAAGGCAAAAGTTGTGGCTGATGCCTTAAGCATAAAGTGGGCATTGAAACCTGAGGCAGGACCTAGTACAAACGCTGCACTGTGTGCTGCAGCCTCAAGCTCAATAGAGAGTGATAAAGGGAATATATTAGAGACTGTAGGAGATCTAGTGAAACATGGCTTAATTCATAAGTTCACATTGATGTTTGTAGCTTTGAAGATCTCATCAGATCTCATAGATGAGGTCAAAGTAGCAATCCTACAGGATCCACACCTCAAGACTGTGCAAGAAGATCTAGAAAAAGGATAAAAACAACCCTGACTTTACCTTGGATTCAGACAAAGTACTCAGGTATCGTGGACAATTATGTATACCTGAGAGTGAGAACTCAAATATTAGAGATAGAGTTATGACAGAAGCTCATTACACCCCATATTCGGCACATCCAGGAAGCACCAAGATGTACCATGATTTAAGAAGATTATAGTTATGGGATCCCATGGAAAGTAAACGTATGTGCAAGTGAACTATTCTCATTCCTCTGCTCGAGAGGATGCACGAAAGATAGGTGGCTTATGTTGCATATATACTACCTTTACATTAACAAATTCAAGATGTGAATTAATATGGCTTTGTTTGGTTGCAAGTGGAATTGAAGGGAAGGGAAGTGAAAAATTTTAAGTTTAAATGGAAACTTTTATAACTTTATCACATTAAGATTGTATAAATTACCTAAATTTCTTACTGTATTTAGTAATTATACTTATAAGATGTAAAATTTATTTTTCTTTTCAAATGGGAGGGATTTGGATGCAAAATGAAGTGTAAGTTAATAACTAAATATGAAATAATTTGGAATTAATTACATAGTAATGTAATAGGATGTGTTGTAATCATTACAAAAGTTTCCGTTTAGAGTCTAAAAATTTCACTTCCCTTCCCTTCCCTTCAATTCCCCTTGCAACCAAACAAAGCCTATGTGAAACTAAGCACTCTTTCACAATTGTATGGCTCCAAAAAAAATTCTAACATAGAACACAATTGCGATACAATATTCTAGGGTATAACTGTAGTTTCAGTTTTAGGTATCGTACATAGTATTTGTCGGTGCCAATATTGATTCGATACCGTTCTCGATTGGATATTGTTTTAATGACTTGCTAACACATGGTTGATACAGATTAAAAAATAATTAAAAAAAGGAAAGACCGAATTGGGTGTTGGGGAAATCTGCCACGCCACCAATAAAACTGTAACACATAGGACTCAATCAACAAGCCACGTGGACGCTCCCGATTGGATATAAGAAAGCATCTTCATGAATCCGAACACATGAGCGAAGGGAAAAAGTGGCATTTAGGGAAGATGCACTATTCACTATAAATAGGTCAAAACCTGAGAAATCGGGTACAAGAACATTAAATATTCATCCTTGGGATTCTCGCTCTGACACCTAGGACGGAGAATCTCTCACTTACCCCACCTAAATACTTTTATGGGCTCGACACCGGGCCCACTAACTATTCATAGAGCCCTAACTTTGGCATCGGAGTGGACCCGGGGCCATAGGCCTGCCTCCCCCTTTGTCTTTGCTTGCCTTGCAAGTCTAGTCAGCGTGGTGGGCCTCCGAAACGGATCAGGGCCGAAACAGTTTGGCGCCCACCGTGGGGCCTTTAGAGATTTGACGTCAAAAGATAACGAGAAAGAAATCCTTAGATATGAGACCGTGGAGAACAAGAAGTCATATGGTCAATCCCGACCCCCATCTAATTGAACAGCGGTCGAACCCCGAAGATGGAGATAGGTCGAAACCCAGACCGCAGAAGGATAGAGGGAAGCGAGCAGCTGATTTGGCCGAGGAGGGTAGACAGAGCTCCAACCTAAATTGAGACCCATACGGCCAAAAGAAAGAAAGGCAACAGTTCTCCATTCATAAATAGGGGCTCCCCTTACAGCAACGACACCGAGGCACCCCATCAGTACTATACAAAAAAAGATGATAGTAGTTACATGGATAGATCCCTAGCTACTCTCTCCTTGGTAAACCACCTCGCCACTACCTGCTTCGCCAGCATTACGCGAAGGAGAACCACCTGGGGTGCGGGGAAGACCTATGGGTGAGGCAATACAGGCCCGAGGCATAAAAGGAGGCTCGCCATCGCCATCAGGGGAAGGGGGGATCCTCTCCCTCAAATACCTTTGCAAGCTGCCGAAGAATCTCTGCGTCATCTTCCTCGGCTATCTTCGCCGACACTTTAACAGGCCTCAAGCATTCGGCATCGGCATAGTCCACTCCTGGCACCCTTTCATCCACGTAGTCCTTCAACGCCTCAACACCCTGTGTGAAGCTGTGAAGAGAACATCTTCCCACTAACTCCTTGAAGGCTTCCGATTTCTAATATAATCGGATGGCCCCAGCAGCAATGGATCGAGCTTTCAGGAATGCCTCTTTGAACTTCATCGCCCGATTTTTAGATACTTTGCTGAGAGAGTTCAACTTGGCCATACGTTCCTTGCTCAGCCTCTCCACCTCCCGCTGATCAACCCTCTCCGCCCGTAGTGATTCCACCTCGGCTCGCAATTGATTGTTCTCGGTAGTAACGGAGGTGAAATCACGCTCTTTGGAGCGAAGCTGCGTCCTGGCATCTTCCCTTTGCTCCTCGGCCAAATGCAGCTTGTGTTCCGTCTCGCTCAAGTCCCGTCTTCTTGGCGCATTGCTTCAAAGTCTCCATATACACCCCAAGCTGCAATACCAAACAAAAAAAGAAGAATTAAAACAAAGCAACGAATAGGGATTCATGATCGCATAAGACTGGCATCAAGGCAAGACCAACAACTTACCAACGCGGCAAGTGCATCGGCTCCCGATATCAGGGACGGGGTTGGTAGATCCTGCACCAACTCTCAGTCTCGAGGCAGGATGGCCCCCTTCATCAATTCTAGGGCAGCACGAATATCACCCATGGCCGTATCATCATCGGTCAAGGCCCAATCAGGTCGGAAGACTTGCTTGTCACCCGTCTTTCCCCTAGGTAGGGGGCCAATGAGGGGGATGCAATGGAACTCGCTCATATCCCTACCTTGTCCCAGGTACTCCCTTGGTCTGGTGGATGGGGACGCGAACTGCTGTTGAGAACGTTGAGGGGTGGCATGCCTTTCCCCCCTATCCCGATTATTTCTGCAAGTACAAGGACCGCCTCAAGAGTGACGCCAGCCCCCTTCCCTGAAAAATCAAGAACAGAATACCAAGGCATCAAGGGCATGGCATAGATACGAGCTGCATCGGCTAAAGCAGAGTCAGGGGATGTCTTACGTGTTCTCTTTAATGTCTTTCGGGCCACCTCCCCCTGGCCACTGCGTCTCTCGGGCGCTTTCCGCTTGTCCTAGACGGCCGTTGACCTCTTATCCTAGTCGGCCGTTGACCTCTTATCCTCGGCCTCCCGTTCTTTTGTGGCTTCCTTCCTCCGCAGCTCCATCAGATACTCCTTCAACAACATCACTGCAACATACACAACAGAATCAGTTAGGGGTTAGTAGGTCGATATCAACATGCACTACATCACAGAAAATACTCACGCAGCTTGTTCTCATATAAAAATAAGGGGTTTCTCAGGTCAGTGACACGAAGAGGAGTTCCCTCCGACTAACGAGTGCGCCGCAGCAGCTCGGACTTGAATGGCTGCTGGGGCACATCGGTATTCAGTGTTTCCACATCTAGTTTTACCCAGACATTCTCCAGCACCACATTCTCGCCCCAGATGTAGAAGAATTTATTCTTCCAAAGTTTGATTGATGTGGGTTTGTCCGCCAGAATGTCACCGAAGTCCTGTCTCTTTGCGAAGTAATACCACACGACTTACAATTGTCGTTGAACGTGAACATGGCCCGAAACATGTTCAGCGTCGGCTTCGCCCCCAGATTCCTAAAGTATACTATGAAAGCTATCATGTTCTTCCACGAGTTCGGCATCAACTATATCGGGGCAACTTTGTAATATTCCAGAATATCGGCCACTAGTCGCGGTACCGGTACACGGAAACCGGCCTTGAACATCTCCAGGTTAACACAAAGCTCCGACCTTCAATTCCAGCAGGCCCTACCCCCGGGTCGAGCATCTGGATCTCCACATCGGTGGGTATTTGATACCGCTCCCGAAGGCTGGCAAATATGGCCTTGGTCAGCAGGCAGACTTCCTCCCTCGCATCAAATTCCGAAGGGGCATCAGCCTCCTCTGGGGCCTCAATAATCACCTCGGCACCTAATTCATGAGTCGAGACCCCTTGTCACACCCCAATTCTGATCCAACCAGAATGGTGTGAGTGAACCGTCATTGAACAAACGGTTCACACCAGGATCTCGAATAGGCCGTGTCCACCCATACAAACCATTACACATAACCACAATTAGAATATAAATATACAGCGGAAGACTTTAAATAGAATGAACTGAGTATCTATTGATAATTTAAATAAATATCCCATTATTCAAATTCAATCACATAAAATAATAATCTTTTACATCTCTTAATACCAAGCAAAAATAACTGAAACAAATAAATAAAAATCCATCACAGGTACACGCAGAAAGGGCACTCGCATGAAGCGTCATGCTCGTCCTCCCCTGCTTGTACATCCAAAGCAGCTACACCTCCATACGCCAGAGCGTTCACGTAATCATCCACAGTGTAACCTGCATCAACATCTAAAAACAATGTACGTACAAAGGGTGAGCTCACAACACAGCTCAGTAAGACAATCAGACAGTTTCACAATATTATGCATGAGTAACAATCAGTTTTATGCTATGGTCTGGTTTTAAATTTGCAATGTGCTATAGAAAGGTTTGGTGGCCCCCGCACCTCTATACACGAGTGTGTGACACCTCATGGATCACACCCCCATTGGCCCACATGCACCCATCATGGAATAGAGATAGAGCTAAGATACCCACGTACCTCCCCTGATACTCTACCCATACCAGTACCTAAGCCCCTACTGGCCAAGGCTCACAAACTGGGCTCGCAACTAACCAATCCTATATGTCATCAATGTATGCTCTATCCCAGCACAGCCATCTACGGCATAGAGATAGAGCTAAGGCATTCCCACACCTCCCCTGATGCCCTATCCGCAACTAACCCACTAGGATAGAAACAATACACAGGTAGACCCTATCCCAACATAACTCCCTACGGCATAGAGATATAGCTAAAGCATCGTGGACAAGACAACGTCGACCCGAAATCCTCAGAACCACATAACAATGGCCGGGACAACATCAATATCAGAGACCACCGTACCACGACCTTCCCCTGATACCCCACCCGTACCAAGCATGTTAAGACAGAATACTACAAAAGGTGCTAATGTGAAGAGCGATCCCCGGCCCATGCCCCACTCCACACACTAACAATCACATGCCTAACAATCACATCCCAACAATGCATGAACAGTAATAATAACTGAAAGTAAAGGATGGCATGTGAATATGCACAAACATCACATCATATTTATTTAAGTGATTAACAAAGATTTACTGTCCCTTAATTATTAGGTTTAGGTCAGATTCCCTTACCTGACGCTCGTTCGATAACTTGCTCCACGTCGCAAGGTCCAAACGATATGTCACAAAGTCCTACAATATTATTAGGGTTTCATTAAAATAACCTTCTTAGAGTCTCATGTTGATCGGACACCAACAGGGTTACAAATACCCTCACAGAGCTGACCGGTGGCATATACCGGTCGCAGCTCTGTGGGAAACACTGGCGACCGGTATGGTCAGCCGGTCCCCACAGATAACCTCCCGAGAGGTAGCGGTCGCAACATACCGGTCGCACTATGTGCAACCGGTATAGTCGACCGGTATGTCTCCGGAAGACCATACATGGGTTTTTCGACTGCCGACGATCACCCTCCATGGATTTTCAGGGTTTCTCCTATCCATTCTAAGTCTAGGCTTTGAGTTAGAGTTATCCCCAACTCATTCAAGTCTCGTTTCGATGAATATCATCTCGAAACTTGAATCTAGGGTTTGACGACAACTTAGGGTTTATTGGCCAATTTAGGATTTTAGATCAATACCTACTTTGCATGGTATTGATCCACCCACACAAGTAACATAGGATAAGAAGATTGATTCGAACACTTACCGTTGACAGGCGTAGCGTGAGCTTTGTCGAACGGTAATGGCGGCTCCTTCTTCTTCCTCCTAGCTCCTTCTCCTTTCCAACCTCTTCCTTTTCTCTAGGGTTTGCGAGAGACAATGGAAAGGATTTGAGGAGGTTTATGGGTGTATTTATAGGCTAAAAATAGGGTTTAGTAACCCTACTAGGATTAGGAAACTTCTAGGATTCGAAATCAGGAAAGTGGGACCCTCAAAAGTCAATTTCTGGCTTTCCGCACTTAGGCTGCAGACCATACCGGTCGACCGGTACCAAGACTGGTACCATCGATCGGTCAACCTGAAATCAGGTTTAATTGGTCATCTTTGGTCTGATTTCGTACCTGATTATCATCCGCTCGTCCCGTCTGGCCCGGTGATGATCGGAAGACCTGTCATGACACAAAACCAAGGTTTAGACCGGGTTTTCAGAGTGCGGGTCTTTCAACTCCACCACCCTTACAAGAAATTTCGTCCCGAAATTTACATGTAGGTTCTACAACTCCCCCACCCTTAAAAGAAATTTCGGCCTCGAAATTTAAACGTACCTTGATCGTCGAAAAGGTTAGGGTACTCCTTCCTCATCGCGCTCTCTTCTTCCCAGGTAATTTCCTCCACATTTTGGCTTCTCCAATGCACCTTCACATAGTGGATATCCTTGGTTCGAAGTTGCTGAACTTTTTGGCTTGAGAGCATTACAGGCACCACTTCGAAAGTTAAGTCTTCAGTCAAGTCTGGAGGATCAGCGATCAAGATATGCGATGGATCTCTGACATACTTCTTCAGTAATGATACATGGAACACATTATGAATGCTAGACATAGATGGTGGTAGAGCCAATTGATATGCTACATTACCACGTCGATTCAATATCTCATATGGTCCCACATACCTGGGGCATAGCTTCCCCTTCTTACCAAACCGTTTTAGACCTCGCACCGGTGACACCTTCAAGAATATTTTGTCACCCACTGCAAAGTCCAGATCTCGACGTCGATTATCCGCATAGTACTTCTGTCGGACTTGAGCCGTCTTTACTCTCTCTTTGATCTGATCAATCACTCGGCAAGTTTCTTCAACAAACTCCGGTCCTACAATTCTTCTTTCCTCCACTTCATTCCATAACAGAGGTGTACGACACTTCTTCCCATAGAGTGTTTCATACGGGGCCATCTGAATTGTAGCCTGATAACTGTTGTTGTAAGCAAACTCGATAAGTGATAGCTTCTCATCCCAAGCTCCTTTGAAATCTAATGTACATGCTCGGAGCATATCTTCCAAAATTTGAATAGTTCGCTCTGACTGTCCGTCCGTCTGAGGATGAAAAGCTGTACTGAACTTCAACTTGATTCCCATAGCTTTCTGTAATCCTTCCCAACTTTGAGGTAAAACGGGGAACTCTGTCAGATACTATACTCTCTGGAACGCCATGAAGTCTGACTATATTATCAACATATAACTTGGACAGTTTCTCCATGGTATACTGAGGTCTGACCGCAATAAATCGAGCTGTCTTGGTGAGTTGATCTACTATAACCCAAACTGCATCCACTGACCTTGGTGTCAAAGGTAGGCCAGTGACGAAATCCATGGTGATACAATCCCACTTCCAAGCAGGTTTTGGTAACGGCTGTAGTAAACCTGCGGGTCTTTGCCTTTCCGCTTTAACTTGTTGACAATTCAGACATTGGAACACGAAACGAGCTATATCTGCTTTCATACCCCTCCACCAATATAGTCTTCTTAGGTCATGGTACATCTTGGTACTTCCTGGATGTACCGAATATGGAGTGTAATGAGCTTCAGTCATAACTCCACCTCTGATATCGCAGTCTTCGCTCTCAGGTATACATAACCGTCCGCGATACTTGAGTACCTTGTCTGATCCAAGGTAAAGTCAGGATTGCACGTACCCTTCTCTAAGTCTTCCTGCACTGTCTTGAGATATGGATCACGTAGGATTGCTACCTTGACTTCATCAATTAGACCCGGTGAGATCTTCAATGCGGCGAACATCATAGTGAACTTATGAATCAAGCCTTGCTCGACTGGATCTTCTGCAGTTTCGATAATATGTTCTTCATCAATTTTCATTGAACTCGAGGCTGCAACACACAATGCAGCATTTGTACTTGGTCCTGCCTCAGGTTTCGATGCCCACTTTCTGCTTAAGGCATCAGCCACCACATTTGCTTTACCCGGATGGTACTGGATGTCGCAATCATAATCTTTTAACAATTCCAGCCATCTCCTCTGTCTCATATTCAGATCCTTCTGAGTGAAAAGATAAGTTAAGCTCTTGTGATCTGACTTGATCTGAAACTTCTCACCGTACAAGTAGTGTCTCCAAGTCTTGATTGCGTGAATAACCGCTGCTAGCTCCAAGTCATGCGTAGGATAGTTCTTCTCATGCTCTTTTAGCTGTCTTGATGCGTAAGCAATCACCTATGCATCAGAACACACCCGATTCCCAACCCTGAAGCATCCGTATATAAAGTAAACGGTATGCTTGGTTCTGGGATGGTCAAGATAGGTGCAGAGACTAGTCTTGACTTCAAAGTCTGAAAGCACTTCTCGCACTCATCTGTCCATATGAATTTCTCTCCCTTCTTGGTCAATCTGGTGAGTGGAACAGCGATCCTGGAGTAATCTTTCACGAATCTTCTATAATAATCAGCCAATCCAAGGAAACTACGGATCTCCGCAACAGATTTTGGTGCTTCCCATCCTACTATAGCAGCTATCTTACTTGGATCAACCTTGATACCGTCTTCAGATACAACATGGCCCAAGAAAGCCACTTCCTTCAGCCAAAACTCAAACTTCTTGAACTTTGCATAAAGCTTCACGTCTCTCAGCCGTTGTAGGGCTGCCCTCAAGTGCGCTGTATGAGTCTCCATGTCCTTAGAGTAAATCAATATGTCATCGATGAATACGATGACCGAAGTGTCCAACATATCATGAAACACTCGGTTCATCAGTTCCATAAACGACGCTGGAGCATTGGTCAACCCGAAAGACATAACTAGAAACTCATAATGCCCATACCTCGTCCTGAAAGCAGTCTTCGGAATATCTCCGGCCTTGATCTTCAATTGGTGATACCCCGATCGAAGATCGATCTTCGAGAAAACCTTTGCACCCTGCAGCTGATCGAACAGATCATCGATCCTAGGCAAAGGATACCGATTCTTGATCGTCAACTTGTTCAGCTCACGGTAGTCAATACATAGCCGTACACTTCCATCTTTCTTCTTGACGAATAATACAGGTGCTCCCCAAGGTGATATACTAGGTCGTATGAAGCCCTTATCCAGCAATTCTTGTAATTGGGTCTTCAACTCCTTTAACTCGGTCGGGGCCATCCTGTATGGTGCTTTAGACACCGGCATCGAACCTGGCATAAGGTCTATCACAAATTCTGTAGCCCTGTCTGGTGGTAAACCTGGAAGCTCCTCTGGAAACACATCTGGGAACTCCTAAACCACATCTATATCTTCCATCTTGAGTGACTCTGCCATGAGATCGACTACAGATACGAGATAACCCACTCCCCCTTTCTCCAAGCATCTCTTTGTTTTTAGGGCGGAGAGGATCACCTTCCGCTTCCTAGATAGATTGATCCCCGTGAAACTATATTCCCTTCCCTCTTTGTCAGTAAGCACAAGCTTCCTTTCACCACATAAAAGGACGGCCGAATAATGGCCTAGCCAATCCATCCCCAAAATGACATCAAAATCCGCCATCTCAAGTATTACTAGGCTTGCTTCTAAGTCTCGGCCCTCAATACATACAGTACATGGTCCATAATATTTGGTCAAAGCCACTTCGACTCCTAGTGGAGAGCGAACTATCAAGCTTGGGTTCAAATGCTTGATTGGTAACTCCATTCGCTTCCCAAAAGAAATAGAAACAAAGGAGTGCGTGGTCCCAGAGTCAAATAATACTCTGGCGGGTAAACCAGCTACATTTACAATTCCTGGAATATATTGCCCCTTAGTTCTACATGCTCATGCAACTGAAAGAATAAATCAAATAGTAAGGGATAGAGTCGTACCAGTTACCACATCAGGTGATGCGGCTGCCTCTTCAGTGGTGACCGCATACACTTTTCCTTGCTGGGGAGCTTGCTTCTTAGGTAGAGTGCAGTTCCTTGCAACATGTCCCAGCTGATGACAGTTATAACATTTGATATTTGGGTTGTGTCCAGCGAATTATGGCACAGGTGGTGCCGAGTTGTTTCTCGCAGGTGCTGTAGCGGTCTGTGCCCTGTATGGGCGGAATGGTCTAGTATTACCGCCACCCGAGCTCTCACCAGCAGATCTCTTCACTCCCCTGTTCTGAGCGAAGAAGCTGTCCCTCTGACTGGACCCTATCACCCTCGCAACCTGCACAACCTCGTTGTAGGTCTTCTTGTCCAGACCCAAAATGTGCTCTTTGATGTTTCCACGTAGTCCCATGGTGAACCTACGTGTCTTGGTCTCCTCCTCTTGCATACTGGCCGGTGCGAAGAAGAATAGCTCTTCGTACCTCTGCTGATAAGCATCTACGGTCGACTGAGACTGCTGCAGATTGAGAAACTCTCTCTCCATCTGATCCTTGAAACTCTTTGGAAAATACTTGTCGAAGAAAGCAGCTTTAAACACTTCCCAATCAACCAGTGTATACTTGGTTTCCAGATATGTCCGAGTAGAATTACACCAAGCATTTGCGTCTTCTTTCAACATATGAGGGGAAAATAGAACCTTTTCCTCCTCAGTACAAGTCATCAATCGGAAGTTCTTTTCCATCTCAGCAACCCACTGTGCTGGCCACAATGGTTTCCTTGACCTGCCCGTGAACGATGAAGGTTTCAACTTCAAGAATCTGTCCACTGACCTGCTCAGATCATACTGTCCCTGTGTGTCTGCTCCGTACCATGGTGGTGGATACGGATAAGCCCCCGGGTATGCAGAAGGCGACGGAAACCGATGCGGTGGTGGTACGTTCTGTGCTTGGACCCTCGGCCTTGGGCTACTCTGCATCGGTTGGGTAGTATTAATTCCTCCTGACTCGGGCGTATTTCCAGCGGGAACAGAACCTGTTGGCCTGAGCATCTTCAATACCTCGCTCAGAAATTCCTTTTGTTGAGCCTGCATCTGATAGACCAAGTTTGTAACAATGGTCTCAGAATTCCTGTGAGGTGGGCCAGGTAAATTTGTCGGCACTTCTGGGACCTGTTCCTCCTCCACATCAGGACTAGGTTCTCTAACCTGGTCTTGTTCAGCTTGCTCTTCTTCTAGGCGCATCCTGGCCTGATGACGCTTTCGCCCCCTTCGACCGTTTCCGCCTGCCATCTCAGACTATTTTATTTGGATCTGAGAAGAAGACATAACACGTGAGAAACATTTCAATTTACACAATTTTAGAAATTTTAAATTCAATTTTTCTGGCTCTTTGGTGCGTACCGGTCGCAACATACCGGTCGCACCCCTATGGGATATAGTGCGGCCGGTATAGTCGACCGGTCAGAATTAAAATTCTGACCGAGACATAGCGGTCGCAACATACCGGTCGACACTCTGTATACAGTGTTGCGACTGGTATAGTCGATCGGTATAGTTGACCGGTCAGAAAAATTTTTCTGACCGAGACATAGCGGTCGCACACCTGGGGTGATACCGGTCGACCGGTATAGGCATAACCGTCGACCGGTATGCCCAGAATTGACTTTAAAATCGCGAAAAGTGAGAAATTTTCTCACTTTTCTTTCTTTCTCCTCTCCGGTGGCGATTCTTCTCTGCCCAAGTGAGTTGCTACAGTCCGGCCGGTACCATTTGAAGCCGATTCCTTCCATTCCAAGTGTAGGACATCGTTTCTAGGTAGGTCTTTTCCCTCTCTCTCATGGTTTTAGATATTTTCCATATCGTCTATATGTAGAAATTTAGGTATTTCTTTGTTCGAGATGTTTCAACCGTAGGAACTCTTTTCCTTCGGCTAGGAAAGGGTTTAGGGACCCCCAAGAGCAAAAGACCTCAACTAATTTGGGGTTTCACCGAACGGTTTTGATAAAAATCGAATTTTTCACCTTTTTGACCTAGGTTTTCCATTTTTTTCGAAATTTCTTGATTTTCTTAATTTCTTGAAATTTCATGTTGTAAATGCTTGTGATTGGTTTGTTGAAGAGTGTGGGGGTTACGTAAGTCCTCCTCCCCATGATTTTGGGTGAGTTCGAGGCTTTTTCCCAAATTACTGTCGTTATGCTGCCGAAATTTCGACAAAATCTAACATTTTTCTTCTTATTTTCTTTTGTTTTGTAGTTTTTAGATGGCTCCTAGACGTGCTCTTGGCAAGCGTCCCCACGACTCAAGTTCACGTGCCCCCCAGCCACCAGTTCCCCAATTGGACGAGCACTGGTTTCGTTCTATAGAGGCACAAGCTCGATTCCCGTGGTTCGATAATAAGAGCATTGAATCAGGGAGACGGGTCAACGTGGAACAGTTAGACCGGTTCGACGTGCGAGCGGCGTTCGACAGGCTTGGTTGGTTGCCCGTCATTTCCTACACCTACACCACCCGTCCTAATCTGGTTAAGCATTTCTTTGCTAACCTGGAGCTGCACGGAGATGTGAACGATCCCAACCAAGGTAGGGATTTACGTATCTCCAGTAATGTTCGGGGTGTTCCCATTTCCTTTAACACCCATCAGCTGGCCGACCTTCTAGGGGTCCAAATGATGGAGACCTAGTATATTGCCCTTCCAAAGCGAAGGGCTATCTGACTGAGGACCTGCATCGAGAGATAGCTCATCAGATCCTTAACCCTGGGGCTCCTATGAAGGCGGCTAGCTTGAGACCTGTACCTCGGGTCTATAGTCGCATCATCCAGCACAACATCGTCCCCCAGAGCGGCCATTATAGTGAGTTATCCCAGCTCACTCAGTACATCACTTACTGTGTCTGCACTGGGGAGCGGGTCTCTCTCCCATACCTCATCATTAGGACCATGCATCAGGTGACCCCGGCCGATCAGGCCAGTAACCTTCCATATGGTCGTCTTATTACCTTCTTATTACGTCGTCTGGGCGTGAGCATGAGAGGCGAGGTGACCGTTGAGGATACTATGACGTCTGATATAGACTGGGACGCCATTCAGAGGATGCAGATGGTTGATCTGCCGGTTAGTGACGACGAGTTGGAGGCTCGCCCTCGTCCTCTTGGGAGAGTAGCAGCAGCAGCAGCAGCAGCAGCAGCAGCCGCGGCCAACGCGGCCCATGCGGCAGAGATGGGTGATGACGATGATGACGATGTAGCTGGGGAAGCACCAGTGCCTGCCCCACAGCCTGCACCTGCACCACCACCATTTGTCCCCACAGTTGGGCCATCTCAGCCCCCTCCCGACTCAGTGATGGGTATGTTCATGGAGCTCAGGGACGCTCAGCAGGAGATGAGCCGTGACTTAGCACAGTTGACTCGCAGCCTCCGGGTCACACAGGATCAGGTGCACTGGCTCAGAGTCGCTTACGAGCGGGACTATGATATAGCGGACCCCATACCTCCTAGGCCCCCTACCCCATGATTATCCCCTTTATTTCTTTTACTTATGACTGTTTATAATACAGGGTAACTGTCCGGTTTGTGGACTGTACCCTGTAGCACTAAATCATTTGCTACTTGTTTTCTTATTTAATGAAAGATTTTCATGGTTTTTCCTAACTAGTGCATCTGTAAATATTAAGTTCCACATTTAGAATAGTACATTATTCTCTTTCTTAATCAGTCTCAGGTATCAAACAATGCTTAGGGTGTGTTTGTATTAAGATTTTTAATTTTCTCCTAACTCAGTTCATCGACTCAGTTAAGTGCAACAAGGTTTGTTGGAACAGAGCCCGAGAGCTCTGATACCAAGTTGTCACACCCCAATTCTGATCCAACCAGAATGGTGTGAGTGAACCGTCATTGAACCAACAGTTCACACCAGGATCTCAAATAGGCCGTGTCCACCCATACAAACCATTACACATAACCACAATCAGAATATAAATATACAACGGAAGACTTTAAATAGAATGAACTGAGTATCTATTGATAATTTAAATAAATATCCCATTATTCAAATTCAATCACATAAAATAATAATCTTTTACATCTCTTAATACCAAGCAAAAATAACTGAAACAAATAAATAAAAATCCATCACAGGTACACGCAGAAAGGGCACTCGCATGAAGCATCATGCTCGTCCTCCCCTGCTTGTACATCCAGAGCAGCTACACCTCCATACGCCGGAGCGTTCACGTAATCATCCACAGTGTAACCTGCATCAACATCTAAAAACAATGTACGTACAAAGGGTGAGCTCACAACACAGCTCAGTAAGACAATCAGACAGTTTCATAATATTATGCATGAGTAACAATCAGTTTTATGCTATGGTCTGGTTTTAAGTTTGCAATGTGCTATAGAAAGGTTTGGTGGCCCCCGCACCTATATACACGAGTGTGTGGCACCTCATGGATCACACCCCCATTGGCCCACATGCACCCATCATGGAATAGAGATAGAGCTAAGATACCCACGTACCTCCCCTGATACTCTACCCATACCAGTACCTAAGCCCCTACTGGCCAGGGCTCGCAACTAACCAATCCTATATGTCATCAATGTATGCTCTATCCCAGCACAGCCATCTACGGCATAGAGATAGAGCTAAGGCATTCCCACACCTCCCCTGATGCCCTATCCGCAACTAACCCACTAGGATAGAAACAATACACAGGTAGACCCTATCCCAACATAACTCCCAACGGCATAGAGATATAGCTAAAGCATCGTGGACAAGACAACGTCGACCCGAAATCCTCAGAACTACATAACAATGGCCGGGACAACATCAATATCAGAGACCACCGTACCACGACCTTCCCCTGATTCCTCACCCGTACCAAGCATGTTAAGACAGAATACTACAAAAGGTGCTAATGTGAAGAGCGATCCCCGGCCCATGCCCCACTCCACACACTAACAATCACATGCCTAACAATCATATCCCAACAATGCATGAACAGTAATAATAACTGAAAGTAAAGGATGGCATGTGAATATGCACAAACATCACATCATATTTATTTAAGTGATTAACAAAGATTTACTGTCCCTTAATTATTAGGTTTAGGTTAGATTCCCTTACCTGACACTCGTTCGATAACTTGCTCCACGTCGCAAGGTCCAAACGATATGTCACAAAGTCCTACAATATTATTAGGGTTTCATTAAAATAACCTTCTTAGAGTCTCATGTTGATCGGACACCAACAGGGTTACAAATACCCTCACAGAGCTGACCGGTGGCATATACCGGTCGCAGCTCTGTGGGAAACACTGGCGACCGGTATGGTCAGCCGGTCCCCACAGATAACCTCCCGAGAGGTAGCGGTCGCAACATACCGGTCGCACTATGTGCAACCGGTATAGTCGACCGGTATGTCTCCGGAAGACCATACATGGGTTTTTCGACTGCCGACGATCACCCTCCATGGATTTTCAGGGTTTCTCTTATCCATTCTAAGTCTAGGCTTTGAGTTAGAGTTATCCCCAACTCATTCAAGTCTCGTTTCGATGAATATCATCTCGAAACTCGAATCTAGGGTTTGACGACAACTTAGGGTTTATTGGCCAATTTAGGGTTTTAGATCATTAGCATCGCCGTATTGCCATTACTTTAGCAGAACTATTATGTCGTAGAGTATCAGGGGAGGTGGTCTCGGTCCTTGTAGTCTCTGACTCTACCGGGGGGCCTTAGCTCTATCTCTATGGACATTCTGAGGGATGCTGGGGTGAGGCCTTGGATACACTTTTTGGCATTAGGATTGGTTAGTTGCGAGCCCAGTTTGCAGCCCTCGCTAACAGGGGCTTACGTGTTGGTATGGCATACTTTGCATGGTATTGATCCACCCACACAAGTAACATAGGATAAGAAGATTGATTCGAACACTTACTGTTGACAGGCGTAGCGTGAGCTTCGTCGAACGGTAATGGCGGCTCCTTCTTCTTCCTCCTAGCTCCTTCTCCTTTCCAACCTCTTCCTTTTCTCTAGGGTTTGCGAGAGACAATGGAAATGATTTGAGGAGGTTTATGGGTGTATTTATAGGCTAAAAATAGGGTTTAGTAACCCTACTAGGATTAGGAAACTTCTAGGATTCAAAATCAGGAAAGTGGGACCCTCAGAAGTCAATTTCTGGCTTTCCGCACTTAGCTGCGCAGACCATACCGGTCGACCGGTACCATCGACCAGTCAACCTGAAATCAGGTTTAATTGGTCGTCTTTGGTCCGATTTCGTACCTGATTGTCATCCGCTCGTCCCATCTGGCCCGGTGATGATCGGAAGACCTGTCATGACACAAAACCAAGGTTTAGACCGGGTTTTCAGAGTGCGGGTCTTACACCCCTGCCGTTAATTCATGCCGAGACAGGCTAGATGAAGTTCCCGCCCTGCTGATTGTCCAAGATGGGCTTCGGTTTTGTTCGACAGACTCCTCTATCCTTAACTCCGTCTCTGCACCACCCTCGAATACCCGACCTGTAAAAGCTCCTTCCGATGATGTGCTAGCAGTGGACCCGCTGCTCGACTAAGTGGAACTACTACTACTGGACGACGATAATCCCACGGTCTCGATATCTACGTCTACATTGGTATCTCTCCCACTACCACCCATTGGCTAAGAAAATAGACTGACAACCTGTTTAAGGAAAGCAAACTTACTGAAACTAGCTGAAAAATTCTTGAGCCGAGCCGATGTCAAAATGCAGACGTGATGTCACACCCCAATTCCGTACCATTCAGAACGATGTGATGAACCGCTAATAAACCAACGGTTCAACCAGGATCTCTAATAGGCTATGTCCTTTTAAATTAAACCATACACATCCACAACCATAATCAGAATAAATACACAATAACGGAAGTCTTAATATTAAATGAACTGAGGAATCTAACTTTGATAATCATAAATAAAATATCAAATTATGTTGTATCAACCGAGACATAAGTAAATAAAATATCAATTATATTTCCTTAATAGTTCAAATAAAAATCTAATCGAAAACGCATGAGTTCCATTCACATGAGGAGTCATGCGTCTCCACTATGTCTTCAGTCTCCATTGCAGCCACGTGCCCGTACACAGAAGCATTCATATAATCTTCTACAGTGGTACCTGCATCATCAACTAAAAATATTCGACGTCGAAAGGGTGAGCACACATCACGGGTCAGTAAGCAAACAAAACAATGCAACAAACATATGCATGCATTCAATTCATATCTGTGGTCTGGTATATAAGTTTACAATGTGCTATAGAAAGGTTTGGAGGCCGCCTCACCTCTATACATGAGTTTGTGAAGCTGCCCAATGAAAACGGCACTGTCGACCCCACATGCACCCACTATGGCACAATATACCCCAATGAAAACGGCATTGGAGTACCGGTTGATACCATACCAACACGTAAGCCCCTGTTGGCGAGGTCTTGCAAACTGGGCTTGTAACTAACCAATCCTAATGTCAAACAATGTATCCAAGGCGTCACCCTAGCATCCCTCAATACATCCATGGAGATAGAGCTAAGGCTCTCCGACAGAGTTGAAGACTACACAGTCCGAGACCACCTCCCCTGATGCCCTACGACGTAATAGTTCTGCTAAGGTAATGGCGATACGACGATATAAGTGGACAAAACTTATGGCATAATATACCCAATGAAAACGGCATTGAAGTACCGGTTGATACCATCCCCTATTCGCATCAAGTACACCAACAAACACAAACATTCACATGCCTATTCCTATCATCATCATCATCATCATGTTATAAACAATGAAATTAAATATGCATGAATAGTAATAATAGAAATATTGGATGACATGTTGAATGCACATTACAAGCATACACGCATAGAATCAGTCATGGCATTGGACTCAAGAAATAAAACTGTTTATTATTAGCCAATTAGTTTAGGTCTTGTTCCCTCACCTTTGCTTGAGTGTAGATCCTCTTTTAAGCTTTAAGAATCACTTTTATATCAATAAAAAAACCTAACAAGTCGATAGATTGTAGTTAGAATTCATTCCAATAATTTAGGCTTGGTGTTAAGCTAGGGTCGCAGGTAGGGTCGCAGGTTTCTGCGACCCCAGGGTGTAGGGTCGATGCTAGGGTCGGATGTTCCATCGACCCTAGGTACGACCACAGCTTCCCTGGACTTTTCGAAAGCTGGGGGTCGATCCTGTAGTCTGGTAGGGTCGATTCCCAATCGACCCTATGTGCGACCCCACGTGGTTTGAGTCGACCTTTTCATTCTAGAGTCTAATCTTTCAAGTTTGGGTCCTATGGCTTACTTCCACAGTCCATTCTATGCTTCTTCTATGGCTTAAAACTCCAGGTTACTTCCTTACTTTGCCTACCATGATTTCCTCCATGGATTTCATTAAAATCATCCCATGGATGGATGATTTGGGTTTCTCCTAGATCATACCCTCTTCATGAACTATTCTAAGGTCTTAAATTATTAATGGAAGCATACCCATACCTTAGGTTTGCTGAGATTCAGAGGTTTCTCTGAATTCTTCTCTTTAGTCTTCTTCCCCAACTTTTCTTTTCTTCTCCTTCTCTTCTCTTTCAATTAGGGTTTTAAAAGGAGTGAAAGAGGCTAAAGGACGTCCTATTTATAGAGGAGAACCTCCCAAAATAAGTCTCATTGAGATTAGGAAAGAATCCCCTTGAAATTTAGAAAGTTTCCTATATACGATTTCTGTCGGTAATGAGGGGGTCGATGAGGGGGTCGGAGATCCCGTCGACCCTAAGGTCTAAATTATCCGACCCTAGGTCTAAAATTTAAGGGTCTGACTCCCTAATGAGGGGGGCCCGACCCTGCCTATTTGGGTATGCGACCCTACCCCCTATTTTACTATTTTTGGGTCAGTTTAATACCTGGTCTCGCTATTTCCTTCTCGCACTTGGTCCATTTGGCTCGACCATGATAGGTAGACCTGGTACAAGGTGGTAAGACCGGTTAGTTCAATACAGGTCTTACAACTCCCCCCTGCTTATAAAATTTTGTCCTCGAAATTTGTACATACCTTCCAAGTCGAATAGATGAGGGTATTGCTTTCGCATAGCATTCTCTTCTTCCCATGTGATTTCTTCTATATCTCTGCTTCTCCAGGTGGCATTAACATAATAAATGTCATGATTGCGTAGTCGTTGCACCTTTCGGCTAGTGATTTTAGTTGGTGCTACTTCAAATATCAAATCATCAGTTAAATCAGGTAGATCTACTGTCAAAACGTACGTTGGATCTTTGACATACTTCTTCAATAAGGAGATATGAAATACATCATGCACACTTGACATAGATGGTGGTAGTGCTAACTAGTAAGCCACTTTTCCACGTTTAGTTAGAATCTCATATGGTCCGACATATCTCGGACTTAGTTTCCCTTTCTGTCTGAACCATTTCAAACCTCGCATAGGTGACACTTTGAGGAATACCTTATCAGCTACGACGAATTCAAGGTCTCGGCGTCTAGTATCTGCATATTGCTTCTGAAAATTATGAGCCGTTCTTACTCTTTCATTGATAATGTCGACTACTCGACAAGTCTCTTCAACAAATTCTGGTCCAACAATACTACGTTCTCCAACTTCATTTCAAAACAAAGGAGTTCGACACTTCCTTCCATACAGTGCTTCATAGGATGACATCTGTATAGTAGCCTGATAGCTATTGTTATAAGCGAACTCAATCAGTGGTAACTTTTCATCCCATGATCCTTTAAAATCAATTACACAAGCTCGGAGCATGTCTTCTAGAATTTTAATGGTGCGCTCCGATTGTCCGTCTATCTGAGGATGGAATGTAGTACTGAACTTCAATGTTGTATCCATAGCCTTCTACAATCCTTCTCAATACTTTGAAGTAAATCGTGGATCTCTGTCGGACACAATGTTTTCAGGTACACCGTGTAATCTGACAATATTATCCACATACAACTTTGCTAACCTCTCCAGTGTACATTGAGGTCATATAGCTATAAATCGAGCCGTTTTAGTCAGTCGGTCTACAATCACCCAAACTGCGTTAACTACTCGGGGAGTCAATGGTAACCCTGTGACGAAGTCCATAGTGATGCAGTCCCATTTCCATGCTAGTTCCGGTAACGACTGTAACAGTCCTGCTGGTCTTTGTCGTTCAGCTTTCACCTTCTGACAATTTAGGCATTGAGACACGAACTTGGCTATATCTGCTTTCATTCCTCTCCACCAATATAATTTCTTTAGGTCATGATACATTTTTGTACTTCCAGGGTGTATCGAATAGGCGGTGGTATGGGCTTCCTTCATTTGTCGATGTCTAATGTCCAAACTTTTTGTTTCAGGTACACATATTCTTCTTTTGTACTTCAGTACCTTTTCATCATCTAAGGTGAACTCAGGAATAGTCCTACCTTTTTCGATGTCTTCTTGTACCGTTCTTAGATAAGGGTCTGATTTAATCGTTGTTTTCACTTCATCAAGTATATCGGGTATAATCTTCAATGTGGCGAACATATTTACAAACCGATGGATAAACCCTTGGTTGGTTGATTCACCCGGTGCATCTATCACAAACTGCTCATTACCATAATTGAATACTTTTCCGATAGTACACAGTGCAGCAGTGGTCCTAACCTCCCCTTGAGATTTTATCATTGCCTTTCTACTCAGAGCGTCAGCAACCACATTAACTTTTCCCGTGATACTGGATATCACAATCATAGTTTTTCAATAGTTGCAGCCATCTTCTTTGTCTCATATTCAACTCCTTCTGATTAAAGAGGTAAGTAAGACTCTTATGATCTGATTTAATCTTAAATTTCTCTCCATACAAGTAATGTCTCCTTTTTTTGACAGCATGTACTACTGCTGCTAATTCCAAATCATGAGTGGGATAGTTCTTCTCATGTGTCTTCAATTGTCTTGAGGCATAAGCAATTACTTGTTCTCCTTGCATAAGTACACATCCTAATCCCAATCCTGACGCATCAGTGTACAAAATAAATGGCTGTCCTGGAATCGGAATGGTCAAGATTGGAGCAGATATCAATCTAGCCTTCAATGTTTGGAAACCCTTCTCGCATTTATCAGTCCAAACAAATTTTTCGCCCTTCTTAGTCAAACTGGTGAGAGGTATGGCAATTCGTAATAGTCTTCCATAAATTGTCGATAATACCTAGCTAGACCCAAGAAACTTCTAATTTTTGCAACGCTCTTCGGTGCTTCCCACTTCACAATAGCTTCGATCTTGCTAAGATCCACTTTAATTCCTTCAGCGGATACAACATGGCCTAGAAAAGCGACTTCCTTTAGCCAAAACTCACACTTTGTAAATTTGGCGTAGAGCTTTTCCTTCCGTAATCGCTGTAGAGCGGCGTTTAGATTCTTAATATGAGTTTCCTTGTCCTTGGAGTAGACTAATATATCATCGATGAATACAATAACCGACGTATCCAACATATCGTGGAATACCCAGTTCATAAGTTCCATAAAGGTTGCTGGTGCGTTTGTCAATCCCAAAGACATGACCAAAAATTCATAATGTCCATATCTGGTACTGAATGCTGTCTTGGGAATATCCCCGTCCTTAATCTTCAACTGATGGTAGCCTGACCGAAGATCGATCTTGGAGAACACTTTGGCACCTTGCAACTGATCGAATAGATCATCGATCCGAGGCAATGGGTACCGATTCTTGATTGTCAGTTTATTCAGTTCTCGGTAGTCTATACACAGTTGAATGCTACTGTCCTTCTTCTTTACGAATAATATTGACGCTCCCCATGGTGATATGCTAGGTCCGATGTAGCCCTTGTCCAGCAGTTCTTGTAGTTGTACTTTTAATTCCTTCAGTTCAGTAGGAGCCATTCGATAAGGTGCTTTAGATACTGGTGCGGCTCCTGGTATCAGATTTATAACAAACTCTGTAGCGCGGTTGGGTGGTAGTCCTGGTAGTTCTTCAGGAAATACATCTGGATAGTCATGCACGACATCAATATCCTCCATTCGTAGTGCTTCTTTAGTAAGATCGACCACAGATACTAGATACCCAACTACTTCTTTCTCAAGGCACTTCCTAGCCCTTAATGCAGAGAGTATGAGCTTTCATTTACGGAGAAGTTTGGTTCCTGCAAAACTGAACTCTGCTCCTTCCTTGTCTTTAAATATCAGCTTCTTTTCAACACATAATAGGTTTACAGAATGTCGAGCTAACCAGTCCATTCCCAAGATGACGTCAAAGTCTGCCATCTCAAGTTGGATCAAGGTTGCATCCAAAGTCTTCTCGTCAATAAGAACTGGACATGGTCCATAACCCTTTTCTAATTCCACTTCTAGTCCCATTGGCGATCGTACAAGCAGTTTGTAGTCTAAAGATTTGAGGGGTAGATTTAGCTTCTTTCTAAATGACATAGATATAAAAGAATGAGTAGCTCCAGAATCAAAGAGTACTTTGGCGGGAATGCCATTAATAGGTACGATACCTGTGATTTGTTTTAATTTAGTCTACATGCTCATACAATGTAACACAAAATGAAAAGGTTCAGGTCATATCGATGACCACATCAGGCAATGCGGTAGCATCCTCAGAGGTAACAGCGTAAACTCTTCCCTGCTGTAGTTGTTTTCTGGGCTTAGTACACTCTCTTGAGACATGCCCTACTTGATTGCAGTTAAAACATCTTATTTCTTCACCATTTTGCTTTGGTTGCGGTGGGGCTGCTGAAGTGGTCTTGGCTACAGCATTGAAGCCTTGAGTTCGGAAGGGTTTGAATACCTTGGTGTTCCCTCCGTTGTAAGAATTTCCATTAGGCCTTTTGATTCTCCTATTTTGAGAAAAGTAGCTCTCTTTCTGGCTCGACTCTATCACTCGAGCAATTTGTACAGCTTCATTGTAGATTTTCTTCTCAAGTCCCAAAACATGTTCTCGTATGCTTCCCCTAAGTCCCATGACAAACCTTCGGGTCTTTGTATCTTCCACTTGCATACTGACTGCTGCAAAGAAGAACAGCTCCTCATAACGCTGTTGATATGCATCGACAGTCATCTGTCCCTGATATAAACTCAGGAACTCCTTCTCCATGGAATCTTTGAAACTCCTAGGAAAATACTTCTCAAGGAATGCATCCTTATATTTATCCCAAGTCAATTGAGTGTGCTTTGTCAACAGATACGTCCGTGTGGACTTCCACCAGTGGTGTGCATCGCCTTTCAGCATGAATGTTGCACATAATACTTTCTCTTCTTCATTCACTGTCATCATCGTGAAGTTTCTCTCCATCTCATCGATCCAGTGTGCTGGCCACAACGGATCAACTGGCTTACCACTATACTCCTTGGGCTTCATCTTCAGAAAACGCTCATTAGTCTGCAGTGGTCTAGTTGATGAGGAACATAAGCCCCACACATAGGTGGTTGGTATTGATATCCACCTGGAGCTATTTCAGGGTTTTGTACCTGAGCCTGCATGATGGGAGTCTGAGGTGCGTGGGGTACTTGTTACTTCCCCCTGGTACTGTGCTTGCCTGTCCTGCTGGCATCGTTGTCGTCTGTGCAGCTGGAAAAGCCATGCCTATGACAGCTTGCATAGTAGCTTGTACCTGTTGTATTTGCTGCAGCTGTTGTGCCAATTTCATTACGGCTGTAGCCAGGTTTGTAGGTGGCGCTGGCAGATTTGTAGGATTTGTCTGCCCATTAACTATGGACGGTGCCGTGTTCAGATTTTCCTGTGTTTCAGGGTGTATATGGTTGTCTTCCCCCACAGGTGGTGGTGGTAGAATAGAGTTACGATTTTATCTGGTCACTCTGCGTCTAGCCATTATCTGTTCTAGTAGTGGTGATGCCTGAAAATCATAGAATACGTGAGGCAATCATTATATATTTCATTCTCATATTTAAATCCACTAATCAATGATATTTTCAAATTTTTCAGATCATTCTGTCAAAAATAGTGTATTTTCCATCGTAGGGTCGATGGTGGGGGTCCATGGATGTCCGACCCTAGGGTATGCGACCCTGAGAATCACTGATACTTACCGAGAGCCGAGGGTCGATGGTGGGGTCGATGGATGTCCGACCCTGGGATCGACCCCTAGTTCTCTATCAGATCACCGAGAGGCTAGGGTCGATGAGGGGGTCGATGGATGTCCGACCCTGGGATTGACCCCTAGTTCTCTGTCAGGTCACCGAGAGGCTAGGGTCAATGAGGGGGGCGGAGGGAGGGTCGGATGTTTTGGTCGAATTCTCCGACCCTAGGACTAAAAATCAAGTTTTTAATCCCGATTTTGAATCCATTTCTCATTCTTTCTCCTCCTTTCCGACTCGGCTCGTTCCTCTGAGTTGCTACAGTGACAACTCCGACCCATTGGTGATTTTTTCTTCTCTTTTTGACGTCTACTCCTCGTCTACAGGTATGTTCTCTACGGTTTCATGTTTTAAGGTTTTCTTAACTAAGTTTTTGTTTGTTTATATCGTTTTCTTCAAATTAAATTTTTTCCAACAGTAAAAATTCAATTTTTTTTGGGGGCTTTTGTTGTTGGTGACTCAATGGACGAAAGCCCTCAAAAATATTTGAGTTTCATCGGTTGGTTATCGAGAAAATTGAAATTTCTCATTTTTTGCCCTAATTTGTCGAGATTTTTGAATTTCTTGAAATTTCTTCAAATTCAATCTCCTTAGATAAAATTTTCAACTGTATGAGTCTTACAGGATCATTTAGATCTATATAAGTCCTCCTGCCCATGTGTATGGGTGAAAAGTGAGGCTTTTGACCAATTTATGTCGTTATATTGTCGAAACTTTTGGGTTTTTCATCTTTACTAAGCCAGTATCTATTTTTCTTTGTTTTTGCAGATAGTTTGGCTCGTACCAAAGTACCCAGGGTTCATGACCCAGTCCGCTTCCATTCTAACGAGGCTAAGGCGTAGTATGCCTACTACGCTCGTAAGAAGCCAGAGGGAGGTCGTCGGGTGGACTTGGCTAGCCTGACCTTGTTTGATGTGGAGAGAGTTTTTGGTGACGTGGGCTGGCTTCCTGTGATCACCTACGATGCTTGTACTCGTCCAGATTTGGTGAGATAGTTTTATTGTAATCTCCAAGTGGTGGGGGATTACAATGATACTGAGAGGGGTAGAGAGCTCAGGATCACTAGCTACGTCAAGGGAGTCGAGGTTTCCTTTGAGTATCGGCAGCTAGCGGATCTCTTGGGCATTTCATACGATGGCCCCTTGGTGTTCTATGCTCCCGGAGAGCCCCAGTTCTTTTCCTTGGAGATGAGGGCTGAGATAGACCGTCAGCTCATCAGAGAGGATCGTTTGGGAGATGAAAGGCGATCTACCTACGTCCGAGCCTTGGGTGTCTTGTAAGATCATTCAGCACAACCTGATACCTCTGAGTGGGCACTACGAGAGGATCTCCTAGTTGACCCAGTTCTTGCTATACTGTATCTGCACTAGGCAGCCTGTCTGCCTTCCTTATATTATTATGCGGACGATGATCAGTGCCACACTGCCCGATCATGTTGGCAACCTGTCTTATAGACGCATGATCACTACACTGCTTACCCACCTGGGTGTTGACTTGGTGGATGAGAGGATTCAGGAGAAATCCTTCTCATCACCTCTGGATTCAGAGGCCATCTGTAAGATGGGCATGCGAGATGCTCAGGTCAGTGACGATGAGAGGAATGCTCTGGTGCGTTCGTGTACTCGAGTGGAGATGGCTGACGCTGAGACAGCAACAGCAGCTGCTGGAGCAGGGGTTCATGGGGGTGATGCTGGGGATGATGATCATTTGTACATGGATGTGGATTCCATACCTCCTCCATCACCTACACATGCTACAGGAGCTGGTCCTTCTTATGCAGCTGGTCCTTCACATGCAGCTGGTCCTTTACACTCACCTTCTGATGACATGATGGGGATACTGTGTGAGATTAGAGAGGCTCAATGCATGTCTGATCTGAGGGTGGGAGAGCTTCTAGATACTCAGCGCATGACTGGTCAACAGGTGGCTGATCTCACAATTAGTCTTCAGACAACCCAGACTCAAATAGCTTAGTTGATTAGAGTCTATGCTGAGGATTATGACAGAGACCGCGAGGCACCGCCTCCCCCATCCCCTCCAGCTTCCTGATGTATTTTCTTTTTATTTTTCTTTTTGTACTTCAAAGTAACTGTCCGGGTTATAGACTGTACTCTGCTTTAGACTTGTGTATATACGTTTGTTCTTCCTTCGAGTGTATATAAATTTGTTGCTCATTTAATAGATGCCTTATTCTCTTTCAATTTTTGTCTCAAACAACATAGATGCTTATGGTGTATTATTATTACAGCTTTTAAATTTTTATCCTATCTCAGTTCACAAACTTTTGTGGTAGTATACTGGTTTAAAAGATAGGACTGAGAGCTCTGATACCAAGTTGTCACGCCCTAATTTTGCACCATTCAGAACGGTGTGATGAACTGCTAATAAACCAACGGTTCAACCAGGATCTCTAATAGGATGTGTCCTTTTAAATTAAACCATACACATCCACAACCATAATCAGAATAAATACACAATAGCAGAAGTCTTAATATTAAATGAACTGAGAAATCTAACTGTGATAATCATAAATAAAATATCAAATTATGTTGTATCAATCGAGACATAAGTAAATAAAATATCAATTATATTTTCTTAATAGTTCAAATAAAAATCTAATCGAAAACGCATGAGTTTCACTCGCATGAGGAGTCATGCGTCTCCACTATGTCTTCAGCCTCCATTGCAGCCACGTGCCCGTACACAGAAGCATTCATATAATCTTCCACAGTGGTACCTGCATCATCAACTAAAAATATTCGACGTCGAAAGGGTGAGCACACATCATGGCTCAGTGAGCAAACAAAACAATGCAACAAACATATGCATGCCTTCAATTCATATATGTGGTCTGGTATATAAGTTTGCAATGTGCTATAGAAAGGTTTGGAGGCCTTCTTACCTCTATACACGAGTGTGTGAAGCCGCCCAATGAAAATGGCACTGTCGACCCCACATGCACCCACTATGGCACAATATACCCCAATGAAAACGGCATTGAAGTACCGGTTAATACCATACCAACACGTAAGCTCCTGTTGGCGAGGGATTGCAAACTAGGCTTGTAACTAGCCAATCCTAATGTCAAACAATGTATCCAAGGCCTCACCCTAGCATCCCTCAATACGTCCATAGAGATAGAGCTAAGGCCCCCCGGTAGAGTCAAATACTACACGGTCCGAGACCACCTCCCCTGATGCCCTACGATGTAATAGTTCTGCTAAGGTAATGGCGATACGATGATGTTTGTAAGACCCGTATCGAACTAACCGGTCTTACCACCTTGTACCAGGTCTACCCATCATGGTCGAGCCAAATGGACCAAGTGCGTGAAGGAAATAGCGAAACCAGGTACTAAACTGACCCAAAAATAGTAAATTGGAGGGCAGGGTCGCATACCCAGGTAGGCAGGGTCGACCCCCCCTCACTAAGAAGTCAGACCCCTGATATTTAACTGGGGGTCGGACAACTTAGAAACTAAGGGTCGACGGGATATTCGACCCCCTCATCGACCCCCTGTTTGCCGACAGAAACCGTAAATAGGAAACTTTCCAAATTTCAATGGGATTCCTTCCTAATCTCAATGGGACTTATTTTGGGAGATTCTAATCTATAAATAGGATATCCCTAGGCCTCTTTCACTCCTTTTGAAACCCTAATTGGGAGTGAGAGAAAGAGAAGAGAAGAAGAAGAGAAGGAAAGTTGGAGAAGAAGACCTAATTGAAGAATTCAGAGAAATCTCTGAATCTCAACAAACCTAAGGTTTTGGAAAGTTTCCATTGATTATTTAAGACCTTAGAATAGTTCATGAAGAGGGTATGGTCTAGGAGAAACCCAAATCATACATCCATGGGAAGATTTCATTGAAATCCATGGAGAAATCATGGTAGGCAAAGTAAGGAAGAAACCTAGAGTTCTAAGCCATAGAACAAGCCTAAAATGGATTGTAGAAGTAAGCCATAGGACCCAAACATGAAAGAATGGATTGTAGAATGAAATTTTTGACTCAACCTACAAGGGGTCGCACGTGGGGTCGATTGGGAATCGACCCTAACAGACCACATGATCGACCCCCAGTATTCGGGAAGTCCAGGAAAGGGGTGGTCGCATCCAGGGTCGATGGAACATCCGACCCTGGCATCAACCCTACCCTGGGGGTCGCAATAAACTGCTACCCTACCTGCGACCCACCCTGCTACCCGTACTTAAAAACATGCCTAAAAGTTTTGGAATGACTTCTAACCAAAATCTATCGACTTGTTATGTTTTCCTATTGATATAAAAAGTGGGTTTTAAAGCTTGAAAGAGGATCAACACTCAAGCAAAGGTGAGGGAACAAGACCTAAACTAATTGGCTAATAATAAACTGTTTTTATTTTCTTAAGTCCAATGCCATGCCTGATTCTATGCGTGTATGCTTGTAATGTGCATTCAACATGTCATCCAATATTCCTTCTATTAAAGTTCATGCATATTTAATTCTATTTTGTTTATAACATGATGATGATGATGTTGATGCCAGGAATAGACATGTGAATGTATGTGTGTGGTTAGTGTGCTTGATTCGAGTGGAGTGTCAGGGGGGAATGTGACATTGTGGTTTAGCCTGATCACTAGACTTTAGCTCTATCTCTACTCAAGTCTTGTCTACTGACATCGTAGTATCGCCATTACCTTAGCAGAACTATTACGTCGTAGGGTATCAGGGGAGGTGGTCTCGGACCGTGTAGTATTCGACTCTGCCGGGGGGCCTTAGCTCTATCTCTATGGACGTATTGAGGGATGCTGGGGTGAGGCCATAAGTACACTGTTTGACATTAGGATTGGTTAGATGCGAGCCCAGTTTGTAAGCCCTCGCCAGCAGGGGCTTACGTGTTGGTATGGGTAGAGTATCAAAGGAAGTGTGATATGGTACGGTCCTAAGCACTTTAGCTCTCTCTATATTCCATAGTGAGTGCATGTGGGACGACAATAAACGTTAACCTTTGGGCGGATTCACACACTCGTGTATAGAGGTGAGGCGGCCACCGAACCTTTCTATAGCACATTGTAAACTTATAAACCAGACCACAGATATGAATTGAATGCATGCATATGTTTGTTGCATTGTTTTGTTTGCTCACTGAGCCATGATGTGTGCTCACCCTTTCGACGTTGAATATTTTTAGTTGATGATGCAGGTACCACGGTGGAAGACTATATGAATGCCTCTATGTACGGGCACGTCGCTGCGATGGAAGCTGAAGAGTTAGTGGAAACGCATGACTCCTTATGCGAGTGCAACGCATGCATTTTTTATTAGATTTTCATTTGAATTATTAAGAAAATATAATTGATACTTTATTTACTTATGTCTCGATTGATACAACATAACTTGATATTTTATTTATGATTATCACAGTTAGATTCCTTAGTTCATTTATTATTAAGACTTCCGCTATTGTGTATTTATTCTGATTATGGTTGTGGATGTGTATGGTTTCATTTCAATGGACACAGCCTATTAGAGATCCTGATTGAACCGTTGGTTTATTAGTGGTTCATCACACCATTCTGAATGGTATAGAATTGGGGTGTGACAACTTGGTATCAGAGCTCTCAGGCCCTGTCTGTGAAACCAGTATACTTCCATAAAAGTTCATGAACTGAGATAGGATAAAAATTTAAAAGCTGTAATAATAACACACCATATGCATCTGTGTTGTTTGAGACAAAAATTGAAAGAGAATAATGCATCTATTAAATGAGAAACAAATTTATATACACTCGAAAGAAGAACAAACGTATATACATACAAGTCTAAAGCGGAGTACAGTCCACAACCCGAACAGTTACTCTGAAGTACAAAAGAAAGATAAAAAGAAAATACATCAAGAAGCTGGAGGTGATGGGGGAGGCGGTGCCTTGCGCTCTCTGTCATAATCCTCAGCATAGACTCTAGTCAACCAAGCTATCTGAGTCTGGGTCGTCTGGAGACTAGCTGTGAGATCAGCCACCCGCTGGTCAGTCACGCGCTGAGCATCCTTTAGCTCTCCCACCCGCTGATCCGATAAGCGCTGAGCATCCAGAAGCTCTCCCACCCACTGATCTGACATGCGCTGAGCAACCAGAAGCTCTCCCACCCGCTGATCGGACAAGCGCTGAGCATCTAGAAGCTCTCCCATCCTCAAATCAGACATGCACTGAGCCTCTTGTATCTCATGCAATATCCCCATCATGTCATCAGAAGGTGCATACGAAAGACTAGCTGCATGTGAAGGACCAGCTGAATAAGAAGGACCAGCTCCTGTAGCATGAGTAGGTGATGGAGGAGGTATGACATCTACATTCATGTACAAACGATCGTCATTACCCCCATGAACCCCTGCTCCAGCGGCTGCTGCTACTGCCTCAGCGTCAGCCATCTCCACTCGAGTACGTGGACGCACCAGAGCGTTCCTCTCCTCGTCGCTGACCTGGGCATCCTGCATGCCCATCTTGCTGATGGCCTCCCAATCCAAAGGTGATGAGAAGGATTTCTTCTGAATCCTCTCATCCGTCATGTCAACACCCAAGCGGGTCAGTAGCATAGAGATCATGCGTCCATAAGGCAGGTTGCAAGTATGACCGGGCAACGTAGCGCTGATCATCGACCGCATGATGATGTAAGGAAGGCCGCCTAGTACAAATATAGTACAACAGATATTGGGTTAGTAAAGATGAAAAACCCAAAAAATTTTGACAGTATAACGACATAAATTGGTCAAAAGCCTCACTTTTCACCCATACACGTGGGCAGGAGGATTTATAAGGGTTTTAAACAATCCTGCAAGACTCATACAGTTGGAAATTTCATTTAAAGAGATCGAATTTGAAGAAATTTTAAGAAATACAAAAATCTCAAAAAATTAGAGCAAAAATGGGAAAATTCAAGTTTCTCGATAACCAACCGATGAAACTCAAATATTTTTGAGGGATTTCATCCACTGAGTCACCAACAGCAAAAGCCCCCAATAAAAATCAAATTTTTACGGTTGGAAAAAGTTTAATTTGAAGAAAACGAGTTAAATGAGCAAAAACCTAGTTAAGAAAACCTAAAAACATGAAAATGTAGATAACATACCTATAGACGAGGTGTAGACATCGAAATAAGAAGCAAATAGCATCAATGAGTTCAAGTTGGCACTGTAGCAACTCAGAGGGATGAGCCGAGTCGAAAAGGAAGAGGAAGAATGAGAAATGGATTCAAAATCGAGAATAAAAACCTGATTTTTAGTTCGAGGGTCGAAGAATTCGACCAAAACATCCGCCCCCCTTCCGACCCCCTCATCGATCCTCGGCTCTCTGTAATCTGACAGAGAACCAGGGGTCGAACCCTGGGTCGGACATATCGACCCCCTCATCGGCCCCCGACTCTTGGTAAGAATCAGTGATTTCTTAGGGTTGCATACTGAGGGTCGGACATCCATCGACCCCCACCATCGACCCTGCAGTGAAAATACAATATTTTTGACAGAATGATCTGAAAAATTTGAATTTTGCATTTGTTAGTGGATTTAAAATATGAGAATGAAGTATGTAATGATTGCCTCACATATTCTATGATTTTCAGGCATTCCCACTACCAGAACATATAATGGCTGGACGCAGAGTGACCAGACAAAGCCGTAACTCTATCCCACCACTACCACCTGTGGGGGAAGACAGCCAAACACACTCGAAAACACAGGGGAATACGAACACGGCACCGTTCATAATTAATGGGCAGACAAATCCTTTAAATCTGCCAGCTCCACCTACAGACCTGGCTACAGTAGTAATGAATTTGGCCCAACAGCTGTAGCAAATACAACAGGCACAAGCTACTATGCAAGCTGCCATAGGCATGACCTTTCTAGCTGCACAGACGACATCGATGCCAGTAGGACAGGCAAGCACAATACCAGGGGGAAGTAACACAGTACCCCACGCACCTCAGACTCCCATTATGCAGGCTCAAGTACAAAACCCTGAAGTAGCTCCAGGTGGATATCAATACCAACCACCTATGTATGGAGCTTATGTTCCGCATCAACTGGACCACTCCAAACTGGTGGAGCATTTTCTGAAGATGAAGCCTAAGGAGTATAGTGGTAAGCCAGCTGATCCATTGTGGCCAGCACACTGGATCGATGAGATGGAGAGAAATTTCACGATGATGACAGTGAATGAGGAAGAAAAGGTATTGTGTGCAACGTTTATGCTAAAAGGCGATGCACACCACTGGTGGAAGTCCACACGGACATATCTGATGACAAAGCACACCCAATTGACTTGGGATATGTATAAGGAAGCATTCTTTGAGAAGTATTTTCCTAAGAGTTTCAGAGATTCCATGGAGAAGGAGTTCCTGAGTTTCTATCAGGGACAAATGACTGTCGATGCATACCAACAACGTTATGAGGAGCTATTTTTCTTTGCACCAGTCAGTATGCAGGTAGAAGATACAAAGACCTGAAGGTTCGTCATGGGACTTAGGGGAAGCATGCTCGAACATGTTCTTGGACTTGAAAAAAAAATCTACAATGAAGCTGTACAAATTGCGAGTGATAGAGTCGAGCCAGAAAGAGAGCTACCTTGCCCAAAATAGAGGAATAAAAAGGCCAAATGGAAATTTTTACAATGGAGGGAACACCAAGGTATTCAAACCCTTCCGTACTCAAGGTTTCAATGCTATAGCCAAGACTATTTCAGCAGCTCAACCGCAACAAAAGCCAAATAATGAAGGGCTAAGATGTTATAACTGCAATCAAGTGGGACATATGGCAAGGGAGTGTCCTAAGCCCAAGAAGAAACTACAACAAGGCAGAGTTTACACGGTTACATCTGAGGATGCTGCCGCATTGCCTGATGTGGTCACAAGTATGACCTGAATCTTATCATTTTGTGTTACATTATGTGAGCATGTAGACTAAATCAAAACAAATCACAGTTATCGTAGCTATTAATGGCATTCCCGCCAGAGTACTCTTTGATTCAGGAGCTACTCATTCTTTTATATCTGTGTCATTTGAAAAGAAGCTGAATCTACCCCTCAAATCCTTAGACTACAAACTGCTTGTACGATCGCCTATGGGGTTAGAAGTGGAATTAGAAAAAGGTTACGGACCATGTCCAGTTCTTATTGATGAAAAGACTTTGGATGCAACCCTGATCCAACATGAGATGGCAGACTTTGACGTCATCTTGGGAATGGACTGATTAGCTCGGCATTCTGCAAATCTATTGTGTGCCGAAAAGAAGCTGACATTTAAAGACAAAGAAGGAGCAGAGTTTAGTTTTTCGGGAACCAAACTTCCCCATAAACGAAAGCTCATACTCTCTGCATTAAAGGCTAGGAAGTACCTTGAGAAAGGAGCAGTTGGGTATCTAGTATCTGTGGTCGATCTTACCAAAGAAGCACCAGAATGGAGGATATTGATGTCGTGCGTGACTATCCAGATGAATTTCCTGAAGAACTACCAGGATTACCACCCGACCATGCTATAGAGTTTGTTATAGATTTAATACCCGGAGCCGCACCAATATCTAAAGCACCTTATCGAATGGCTCCTACTGAATTGAAGGAATTAAAAGTACAACTACAAGAACTGCTAGAGAAGGGCTACATCCGACCTAGCATATCACCATGGGGAGCGCCAGTATTATTCGTGAAGAATAAGGACGGTAGCGTTCGATTGTGTATAGACTACCGAGAACTGAATAAACTGACAATCAAGAATCGGTATCCATTGCCTCGGATCGATGACTTGTTCGATCAGTTGCAAGGTGCTAAAGTGTTCTCCAAGATCGATCTTCGGTCAGGCTACCATCAGTTGAAGATTAAGGACGGTGATTTCCCCAATACAGCATTCAAGACCAGATATGGACATTATGAATTTTTGGTCATGTCTTTTGGATTGACGAACGCACCAGCAACCTTTATGGAACTTATGAATCGGGTGTTCCACGATATGTTGGATACGTTGGTTATTGTATTCATCGATGATATATTGGTCTACTCCAAAGACGAGGAAACTCATATAAAGAATCTAAACGCCGCTCTGCAGCGATTAAGGAAGGAGAAGCTCTACGCCAAATTTATAAAGTGTGAGTTTTGGCTAAAGGAAGTCGCTTTTCTAGGCCATGTTGTATCCGCTGATGGAATTAAAGTGGACCCTAGCAAGATCGAAGCTATTGTAAAGTGGGAAGCACCGAAGAGCGTTATAGAAATTAGAAGTTTCTTAGGTCTAGCTGGGTATTATCGACGATTTGTGGAAGACTATTCCCGAATTTCCGTACCTCTTATCATTTTGACTAAGAAGGGTGAAAAGTTTGTGTAGACTGATAAATGCGAGAAGAGTTTCCAAACATTGAAGGCTAGATTGATATCAGCTCCAATCTTGACCATTCTGATTCCAGGATAGCCATTTATTTTGTATACTGATGCGTCAGGACTGGGATTAGGATGTGTACTTATGCAAGGTGAACAAGTAATTGCTTATGCCTCAAGACAATTGAAGACACATGAGAAGAACTATCCCACTCATGATTTGGAATTAGCGGCAGTAATACATGCTGTCAAAATATAGAGACATTACTTGTACGGAGAGAAATTTTAGATTAAATCAGATCATAAGAGTCTTACTTACCTCTTTAATCAGAAGGAGTTGAATATGAGACAAAGAAAATGGCTGGAACTATTGAAATACTATGATTGTGATATCTAGTATCATCTGGGAAAAGCTAATGTGGTTGCGGACGCACTGAGTAGGAAGGCAATGATGAAATCTCAAGAAGAGGTTAGCACCACTACTGCACTGTGTACTACCAGAAAAGTATTCAATTATGGTAATGAACAGTTTGTTATAGATGCACCGGGTGAATCAACCAACCAAGGGTTTATCCATCGGTTTACAAATATGTTCGCCACATTGAAGATTGTACCCGATATACTTGATGTAGTGAAAACAGCGATTAAATCAGACCCTTATCTAAGAATGGTACAAGAAGACACCGAAAAAGGTAGGACTACTCCTGAGTTCACCTTAGATGAAGAAAGGGTACTGAAGTACAAAGGAAGAATATGTGTACCTAAAACAAAAAATTTGGACATTAGACACCGACTAATGAAGGAAGCCCATACCACCGCCTATTCGATACACCCTGGAAATACAAAAATGTATCATGACCTAAAGAAATTATATTGGTGGAGAGGAATGAAAGAAGATATAGCCAAGTTCGTGTCTAAATGCCTAAATTGTCAGAAGGTGAAAGCTGAACGACAAAGACCAGCAGGACTGTTACAGCCATTACCGGAACCAGCATGGAAATGGGACTGCATCACTATGGACTTCGTCATAGGGTTACCATTGACTCCCCGAGTAGTTGACGCAGTTTGGGTGATTGTAGACCGACTGACTAAAACGGCTCGATTTATAGCTATACGACCTCAGTATACACTGGAGAGGTTAGCTAAATTGTAAGTCGACAACATTGTCAGATTACACGGCGTACCTGAAAGCATTGTGTCCGACAGAGATCCATGATTCACTTCAAAGTTTTAGGAAGGATTACAGAAAGCTATGGGTACAACATTGAAGTTCAGGACTGCATTCCATCCTTAAACAGATGGACAGTCTGAGCGCACCATTCAGATTCTTGAAGACATGCTCCGAACTTGTGTAATTGATTTCAAAGGATCATGGGATGAAAAGTTACCACTGATTGAGTTCGCTTATAACAACAACTATCAGGCTACTATACAGGTGTCACCTTATGAGGCACTGTATGGTAGGAAGTGTCGAACTCCTTTGTTTTGGAATGAAGTTGGAGAACGTCGTATTGTTGGACCAGAATTTGTTGAAGAGACTTGTCGAGTAGTCAACATTATCAAGGAAAGAGTAAGAATGGCTCAGAATCGTCAGAAGCAATATGCAGGTACTAGACGCCGAGACCTTGAATTCGTCGTAGGTGATAAGGTATTCCTCAAAGTGTCACCTATGCGAGGTTTGAAACGGTTCAGACAGAAAGGGAAATTAAGTCCGAGATATGTCCGGGCCCTCTGGGTTCCTTCCCCGCGGGGGGAGGGGGCCCCCCCCCGGCAAACACCACCACATCTATGTCAAGTGTGCAGGTGACGTATTTTATATCTCCTTATTGAAGAAGTGTCTAGCTAAGCGTGGATTTTTTATTTTTTTAAAGTAGCAAAAAAATCACCAGCCGGAAGGTGCAACGACTACGCAGCTAAAACAAAAAAAAAAAAAAAAAAAAAACAAAAAAGAAACAACAAAAAAAAAAAAAAAAAAAAAAACAAAAAAGAGGAGAATCCAATGCGAAAGCAATACCCTCATCTATTTGACTCGGAAGGTATGTACAATTTCGAGGACAAAATTTTTATAAGTAGGGGGAGTTGTAAGACCCGTATCGAACTAACCGGTCTTACCACCTTGTACCAGGTCTACCCATCATGGTCGAGCCAAATGGACCAAGTGCGTGAAGAAAATAGTGAAACCAGGTACTAAACTGACCCAAAAATAGTAAATTGGAGGGCAGGGTCGCATACCCAGGTAAGCAGGGTCGACCCCCCCTCACTCAGAAGTTAGACCCCTGATATTTAACTGGGGGTCAGACAACTTAGAAACTGAGGGTCGACGGGATCTCCGACCCCCTCATTGACCCCCTGTTTGCCGACAGAAACCGCAAATAGGAAACTTTCTAAATTTCAATGGGATTCCTTCCTAATCTCAATGGCACTTATTTTGGGAGATTCTACTCTATAAATAGGATGTCCCTAAGCCTCTTTCACTCCTTTTGAAACCCTAATTGAAATTGAGAGAAAGAGAAGAGAAGAAGAAGAGAAGGAAAGTTGGAGAAGAAGACCTAAGTGAAGAATTCAGAGAAATCCCCGGATCTCGACGAAACCTAAGGTATGGGCAAGTTTCCCTTGATGATCTAAGACCTTAGAATAGTTCATGAAGAGGGTATGGTCTAGGAGAAACCTAAATCATACGTCCATGGGAAGATTTCAATAAAATCCATGGAGAAATCATGGTAGGCAAAGCAAGGAAGAAACCTAGAGTTCTAAGCCATAGAACAAGCCTAAAATGGATTGTAGAAGTAAGCCATACGACCCAAACATGAAAGAATGGACTGTAGAATGAAATTCTTGACTCAAACCACAGGGGGTCGTACGTGGGCTCGATTGGGAATCGACCCTACCAGACCAAAGGATCGACCCCCAGTATTCGGGAAGTCTTGGACAGGGGTGGTCGCACCCAGGGTCGATGGAACATCTGACCCTGGCATCGACCCTACCCGGGGTCGCAAAATTGCTACCCTACCGCGACCCACCCTGCGACCCGTGCTTAAAAACAAGCCTAAAAGTGTCGGAATGACTTCTAACCAAAATCTATCGACTTGTTAGATTTTCCTATTGATATAAAAGTGGGTTTTAAAGCTTGAAAGAGGATCAACACTCAAGCAAAGGTGAGGGAACAAGACCTAAACTAATTGGCTAATAATAAACTGTTTTTATTTTCTTGAGTCCAATGTCATGCCTGATTCTATTGGTGTATGCTTGTAATGTGCATTCAACATGTCATCCAATATTTCTGCTATTAATGTTCATGCATATTTAATTCTATTTTGTTTATAACATGATGATGATGAAGTTGATGCCAGGAATAGACATGTGAGTGTATGTGTGTGGTTAGTGTGCTTGATGCGAGTGGAGTATCAGGGGGGGAATGTGACATTGTGGTTCAGCCTGGTCACCAGACTCTAGCTTTATCTCTACTCAAGTCTTGTCCACTGACATCGTCGTATCGCCATTACCTTAGCAGAACTATTACGTCGTAGGGTATCAGGGGAGGTGCTCTCGGACCGTGTAGTCTTCGACTCTGCCGGGGGGCCTTAGCTCTATCTCTATGGACGTATTGAGGGATGCTGGGGTGAGGCCATAGGTACACTGTTTGACATTAGGATTGGTTAGTTGCGAGCCCAGTTTGCAAGCCCTCGCCAGTAGGGGCTTACGTGTTGATATGGGTAGAGTATCAGGGAAAGTGTGATACGGTACGGTCCTAAGCACTTTAGCTCTATCTCTATTCCATAGTGAGTGCATGTGGGTTGACAATAAACGTTAACCTTTGGGTGGATTCACATACTCATGTATAGAGGTGAGGCGGCCACTGAACCTTTTTATAGCACATTGCAAACATATAAACCAAACCACAGATATGAATTGAATGCATGCATATGTTTGTTGCATTGTTTTGTTTGCTCACTGAGCCGTGATGTGTGCTCACACTTTCGACGTCGAATATTTTTAGTTGATGATGCAGGTACCACGATGGAAGACTATATGAATGCTTCTGTGTACAGGCACGTCGCTGCGATGGAAGCTGAAGACTTAGCGGAAACGCATGACTCTTCATGCTAGTGCAATGCATGCGTTTTTTATTAGATTTTCATTTGAATTATTAAGGAAATATAATTGATACTTTATTTACTTATGTCTCGATTGATACAACATAATTTGATATTTTATTTATGATTATCACAGTTAGATTCCTTAGTTCATTTAATATTAAAACTTCCGCTATTGTGTATTTATTCTGATTATGGTTGTGGATGTGTATGGTTTAGTTTACATGGACACAGCCTATTAGAGATCCTGATTGAACCGTTTGTTTATTAGCGGTTCATCACACCGTTTTGAATGGTGCAGAATTGGGGTGTGACAAATGCTACAACTGAACTCACATTGTTACAATAGCTACTTGGCGAATTGTAGGTTTGTCGGGTTCTGTTCCAATTCCGGTGTAACAACTTAGGGGCTACATACTTATCTGTAAATCCGAGGTTTCAAGCTCACACAAAACATGTTGCCTTAGATTTTCATTTCGTCTGAGAAAAGCTTAGTGCAAAAGATCTTGAAGTCCACCTACTATCCACCGAGGACAAAATTGTGGATATTTTAACAAAGCCATTAGCAACACAGTGGTTCACCACTCTTCGAAACAAGCTGACCGTGCAACTATCCCCGGTGTGCTTGAGGGGGAATGATAAGATATTGATAAGATCCAGTCAGGATACACAAGGTGATAGGGTAAGATCCAACCAGGATATACAAGGAGGTAAGATAAGATCCAGGGAGATAAGAAGATAGGGTAAGATCCAACCATGATATACAAGGAGTTAAGATAAGATCCGAGGAGATAAGATAAGATCCAGCCAAGATATACAAGGAGATAAGATAAGATAAGATCCAGCCACGATAGCATTCCTGAAATAGGATAACTCAACAACCCAATACGTTATAGTTTTGGAATATTTTTTATTTTATTTACAACTCATGTATATCCAATCTTTGTATCCTTTGATTCTCTCCCTGATATCGTGGACAAACAACTCATGTATATCTCAAATTAGTCTATAAATACAAACGCTCTGCATACAAAAATTATATCAGAGAAAAACTTCTCAAATCAAAACATTTTCACTTCTTTATTCTGAGCCTTACAGTAGTTGAATCCTAAGAGTTTGAGAGGATGAAGACGAAGGTTCCTCCTTACTTTGTAGTGGTGTGTGTCCTGGTAATGCTGCTATTGGGTGGAGGCCCAGCTCCGGTGGTAGCGGTTACTTGTGACGGGACAGAACTGAACGTTTGTAAGGATGCACTGTCCACAGGAGTACCTAGCAAGATCTGTTGCGACAAGCTTAAGGAACAGGAATCATGCCTTCCAATCTATTTCAAGGACCCTAAATACCAGATTATCTTTCAAAATCCCAACGCCAAGAAGATAGCTGACACCTGTGGTGTCCACTTCCCCCTTTCTTAAATCTTAGGACAAAATAATAATGGAAAGTATGGTTGTCTTCCCGTACTTTCCTCTGTATTGCTTTGTAATCTTTAGGTTGCAATAAAGAGTATTATGACTCATCAAAATCATCACTCATCTACCTTTTTTTTATTTATTTATTATTTTTTAATATTTAAGTTTTCCTTATTAGCATGGATCTTTGATATTGTCCATCGTATCTCTCAAAAACCCAAAAACTATTCCCATCTCAAATATCAGAAATACCTTTATATATTGGAAGTATCCACGATGGCCTAATGATATTCCATGAAAAATAATCATTGCCAATGGGTCGGTCGAAGTTTTTTTTTTTTTTTTTTCCTAACCAACCGATCCATTTGGGACCTATAAAAGAGGAATAATCAAGATGGATTAATCATTTTCGATTGATCTATGATGAATGGCATTGTAGTTCTTCCTACTTGTAGATTTTTAAGGGACGAAGATTGAAGACCAATTCTTCTGGAGTTTGAATCACCTACATGTACTTGTATTCTTCATGGGATTCAATAACCATTCAAGGATGGGGATCTACCATCGGAGTTTGGGACCCATTAGTTATGGGATCCCGTGGAAAGTAAACGAATGTGCAAGTGAACTATTCTCGTTCCTCTGCTCTAGAGGATGCACGAAAGACAGGTGACTTATGTTGCATATATACTACCTTTACATTAACAAATTCAAGATGTGAATTAATATGGCTTTGTTTGGTTGCAAAGGGAATTGAAGGGAAGGGAAGTGAAAATTTTTAAGTTTAAATGGAAACTTTTATAGCAATAACACATTAAGATTGTATAAATTACCTAAATTTCTTACTATATTTAGTAATTATACTTATAAGATGTAATATTTATTTATTTTTTCAAATAGGAGGGATTTGGATGCAAAATGAAGTGTAAGTTAATAACTAAATATGAAATAATTTAGAATTAATTACATAGTAATGTGATAGGATGTGTTGTAATCATTACAAAAATTTTCATTTAGAGTTTAAAAATTTCACTTCTCTTCCCTTCCCTTCAATTCCCCTTGCAACCAAACAAAGCCTATGTGAAACTAAGCACTCTTTCACAATTATATGGCTCGAAAAAAAATTCTAACATAGAACACCATTGCGATACAATATTCTAGGGTATAACTGTAGTTTTAGTTTTAGGTATCGTACACAGTATTTGTCGGTGCCAATATCGATTTGATACCATTCTTGATTGGATACTGTTCTAATGACTTTCTAACACATGGTTGATACAGATTAAAAAGTAATTAAAAAAAGGAAAGATCAAATTGGGTATTGTATCGGATCAGCCACGGCCATAATTGATTCAAATCGACCGATCCGATATGATTGTTAAACCATGGTTATTGATATATCATTCTCATACACTTAGTTCGTTGGCGTTCCTAGATCAAATCTATGGATGTTATTGGGTCATTCAGTCTTTTATACTGAAGCCTCAATTATTAAGGATGTAAATGGATCAAATTCGGATTAGATTAAAATCGGATACACCACTATACGAATCCGAATCCGAATCCATCTACCAACTACCTTATCCGAATCCGATGCGAAATCTAACGGATGTATAAAACAAAATTCGAATTCAAAATTTAATCGGATAACTGGTTAAAATTCGATTCAAATATGGAAATTGGAATTAAATCACAAATTGTATGGAAAATGAAAGAAAACCTTAGTTTAAAACAAATATATAACCTTAGTTCATCCATATTAGGACTGCTAATCCCTTATCACCTCCAAAAGTCGAAGTCGAGAGCAAAAATTGCAGATTCAATTCTTCTTCTTCCCTTAATCCCCTTTTCTTAAGGAGGCTACTACCCTCGAAGTAGCAAACACGATCCAAACCCACAACAAATTTGTACTAGTTTCCTTTTTGCTTTGTCAATTGCAACAGACCATCGGAACGGGAGTCACATTGCAACGAAGAACCGTTGAACATGGGAGTGCCGCCGCTGCTGCATCACCGGCATTTCAGACACTAGAGAGAGAACGAAATAAGAGGAAGGAAGAGCTCCAATGGTAACCCATTTTTAATGTCTCGTACAAAAACATAACAAGTTTACCGGATTCAAATCGGTGCGACAAGACAACATAATAGAGGTTGTCAGATCTTACAATATAGGAAAACATCAAAAGATAGGATTCTTCTTGTTTGTGAGCAATGTCAAACCCTATTTGTCAAGTTGTCTTTCCAATCTCTTCAATCATTCTCCTATTCTGGTTCTAGGAAAATCTATATTTTTTAGGTTTGAAAAACATCCTCTTACATTATTTTTCTTATTAAATTGTCGCTTATCGAAAGCTATTTCTGAAATTTTTCCAAGTGTCAACCAAAGGATTTGTTGTAGGCACCTTTACAACAACTATGCAAGACAATGGCAACCCTTGACAATAATATAATGATGGGTCACTTTCAATTTTTTTTGAAAAGTCCATTTTACCCTTAACTTTTTTTTTTTTTTTTTTTTTTTTTTTTTGTGAAGAGGATTTCTATAAAAATGTTTTGAGTAAATATGATGATTGATGATATTATTAAAGATATGTATAAGTTATAATGTATGTAATGACTAGTTTAAGAATTATGGGGGATAGGGTAGTGAAATTCCAATAACAATTGGATTACATCTTGGTTCAGCTCTATGCCCGTATTTGTTTGTGTTAATCATGGCTAAGCAGACTAAAGACATTTAAGATTAGGACCATTGGTGTGTTTGCTTTTGTATGGATGATATTGTTTTGGTGGAAGAAACAAAGATGGTATAGATGTAAAGTTGGATTTTGTATAGATGTAAAGTTGGATTTTGTGGAGACCAACTTTGGAAATCAAAAGGTTTTAAGATAAGTAGAACAAAAATAGAATATTTGATGTGTTACTTTAGTAACAATAGGACTGAGGGTGGGGTGGTGAAAGTTGTTGATAGGGAGTTACCACAAAGTGATAACTTTAGGTACTTAGGTTCAATCATGAATAAAAGAAGAAAAAATAGAAGAAGATATTGTACAAAGAATGAGAATAGGGTGGATAAAATGGAGGGGGAGTGCCCAGAGTGTTGACTATTGTGTGATCGACGTATCCCTCTAATACTCAAAAGGGAAATTTTATAGAAACAGTTATACGACAACCAATGACATATGGGGCTAAATGTCGGTAGTAAAGAAAAATTTAGACAAAATTAGTGTGGCTGAAATGAGAAATTTGAGGTGGATGAGTGGTAAAACTAAAAAATAAATAAATAAATGATCAAATTAGAAGAAACTTAAGAGTTGCCCTAATTCATGATAAGTTGTGAGAAACTCGTTGAGATGGCATGTACTTGTGCAATGGAGGCATTTGAATTCTCCAATACAAAAAAATAATTCATATCAAATTAAAGAAACTAAAAGAGCTAGAGTTAGGCCTAAAATGACCATGGTTGAGCAGCGAGGAAAGACGTGTAGTTTTTGTATTGGAATCTTGTATGGCTTTAAACGGAGTTGATTGGGGAAATTGGAACCCTATAGCCGTCGACCCCATTTAGTTGGGATAAACTGAGTTGAGTTGAGTTGCCATTGTTGATTTTGAATAAAGAATATTTACACGTAAAAGGGAGGGTATTGAGTCCCATTTGACTTACGCTGTGCATATGCAAGAAGACAATGCATATTCATTTGTGCTTTATAGAATTGTTTATGTAGTATCTTACACCATTTGTGGGTGTTTGGCATAATTTGTGACCCTATTTTTTATTTAAAATAAAATAAAATAAATTAGAATTTTCAAAATAAATCAGGAGTTGATTATGCATGCATTATGGTCATAAATGCATTACTGGCTATTTGTGCACTCATCATTGATAAGCATGTGCTCAGACGGACAAAAAACGAAGGGTAAGAAAGTAATTTCGTCTATTTTAATAAAATCTTCTTCCAAACGCCCTGCAAACCTATTGCGAGTCCTTCTCTTTCGCAAAAGATACGATTCTTCTTGCTTGCGAGCAATCTCAAACCCTATTAGTCAAGTTATCTTTCCAATCTCTTCAATCATTCTTCTATTTTGGTTCGAGAAAATCTCTGTTGTGTAGCGATTTTGTCTGCTGTGACTCTTTTATTCCAGTTTAGGTATCACTTTTAGAGCTCCCTCGCCTCACTGTTGTTCCTTTTCTTGTGGCTTGCCACCGTTCACATGGTCCTGTAAGTTACTCTTTTTACTTCTCTTATGTCTAAAATTAAAAAATTAATCTGTTTGAAAGATTTCAGTTCAAACTAAACTTAAATTCGTAAGGCAAAACATTTGGAATAATCATTAACAAATGATTCAATTATGGTCTTCACAGCATTAAGCTTCGTTGGATGGTGAAATGCAAGATGATGATGACGGGATTGTGAATAAGGATAGTCTCTTGGAACACCATGATTTGTAGGTGTTTGGGAAACGATTTTCCTTGGAAATTAAAGCATTGGATTTTTTTTTCCCCTCAAAAATGCCATCTTCTTGCTTGGAACCAGATGAAACCTCCATTAGGAGTTTGCTCACAGCTGGGCGAACTTGAGGATAGGTTGGGATTGCATTGCCATGTGATAAAAACATGGATTTTTGTCGCTTGTTCCTCTTGGGACTGCTATTCTGAGAATGTATGCTGAGTTTGGCGATGTCGGCTCAGTCAAGATTTTGTTTTCCTACTTCCATGAGAGAGATCTTATTGCCTGGAGAAGATAAAGATGAGGCAGATTTTGATCCTATATTTTGCTCTTCACTATCCAATAACATAACTAGTTAGGAAAACTGACGGTTCTATTTAATGCTCTTAGGTTTGCTGATTCTTCCTTTACATAAAAATCTCAAAACTCTATGTTACATTGTCGTTGATCTCCTTTGTTCTTCTCCCTTTTTTTCATTTATGCCCCCTTCCCTTTCTCTCTTTTAGCTTCCTTTTTTTCTGCAACTTGCGGTACTTGCAGCCCGTAGAGTTTGAGTTCCAGATTACCCAAATCCAAACCTTTGGGTCTGAAATTTTGTAGCGTGAATCACAATCCCAAAGGCCGAAGCTATCTGGACGGTTAAGGATCAAACCAATCTCTCGGTTGTAAAATTTGAGTTTCTGAAGTCAAATCTGGTTATGTATACCACCAGATTCAATTTCAGACCTCTAAAACTCTTTCAGTACAGAATATTTTATTCTCTCGTTTTTGTGTTCCTGCATGCTAAAAATCTCTACTAACCAAACCCAGCACATCACTACATAGCTTCTTCTATTCTGTAAGATTGATGGCAAGGTTCTGTTTTATTGGTTTCAGAACCATAGACCTGAGAACGATAGAAACACTGAACCATTGGAACCAGCAGCTGCTGGGAACAACGGTAACAAGGAAGTGGGGGCGGAGAGAGGGGGAATAAAGTCCTACCCTAGTTAAACTTATTCTGATTCAGGTACTTCAAATATAATATCTAAAACGTTAGGTAACTTAGCTACAGTTTCTTGAAACGTTAGATACCTAGACTGTAATTTATCCTATTCATTTTTACAATCGTGTGAAATGTTTTTTTTTAGTGAACGTATTTGGGCTATATTGCAAATTATGTTCAATCTTGAAGCTTTCTTTGTATGGCTTTTGTAAAATATTCAGTCTTGAAGCTTTCTTTGTATGGCTTTTGTATCTTTTTTTACTTTCTGTTTAGTTTAATTTTACTCATCCATATTTTGTGAACACAATCTAAACAGGCCCTAACTGAACCTATTCTGTTAGTAAGCAACCAGAAGAAAAATAACAAATTCACATCCTAAACCCGCTGAGAAGATGAACAGCAAAAGGATCATAAACATAACCTGACCAAAACCAAAAATGAAAGAAACAGAATATACACAAAAAAAATAAATAAATAAAAAGAAAAAGAAAAAAAGAAGAAGGATCCACGTCTGAATCTATTGGGAAGAACAAGAGAGAAAAAAAAAATGGAATCTGGCTCTAATCCAAACTGCTAAGAATAATATAGAAGAAAATTAGATGTGAAGCCCCTCCCAGCTCCCACTTAACGTCTAACTTGTTGGATAGAGAGGAAGAAAAACGCACCGGAAAAAGTGAGGCAAGTAAAATGAAATAAGAAAACAAAACTCAGCCCATTGCTGTTCCTGTTAGAAAATGAAGCAACAATCAAGTAACTTCCTCGTATCTGAAGACCAAACTTTAACCGAAAGCTAAGCTCAGGAAATAGAAGATAAACTTCATCATCTCCATCAAATTCTGATCAGACAGAAGAAGACATGAGAATAGCAATGATGTCTCAACCCAATCTAAGCTATCCCTGAGAAAGAAAAATCAGCAAGAGATAATAACAACCATAACCCCCAACCAGCTCCAACCGAACCTATACGTATGAATGAAAACTAAATCATAGCCTCTCTATAGGACGATATTAGACTGCTGAACTTACACACACAGAAAAGGAACATAAACTAAACATGAGAAAGCTATTTCCAAAGAAGCAACAACAAATGAAAAAGACAAAACAAACTAGAAGAAAGTAAAGAAATAAAACAGACCCCTATAACAGCCATGCTTATCCCCACTGGGAAACAGCAAGAAGGACCATACATATACTCTGATCGAATCCATCTTACAAGGAAAAAAAAAACAAAAACAGAGCACAAGATCCTGAATATCAACCAGAGGACACGGAATCAAGTAAGAGAAAAAAAAAAAAAAGAAAAGAAAGTCAAAACCCAATCAATCCCATTTGAAGACTGAATGCTCTTTTGCTTATATACACACTTTTTGCAAAACAAAGCATCCAAAACCCATATCCATCGAGATCCATCCCAAGGATGGTAAAATAAAATGAAAGAAATGTGAGAAGGGAGGAGGAAGAAACAAATATTATATGAGTTCGTGAGACACTCAGCATGCGGTCAGTGGATCAACATTAGGCAAATATCAAAAAATCTAATTGCAGCACCAATATGGGAATTAGAAGAGAGGAGGGAAATGAGAAGCAAAAATTGCAGGCAATTGATGCTGCAATTGATGCTGTCATCACAAGTATGGACAAATATAATTTAGAGAGGAAGGAGGGGGATTTACTTGTGACTGGTATTTCCTTCTTCTTCTTGCTCCTCTTCCTCTTTCTCTTGGCTCCAGCCCCCATCGAAATCCACTCTCTCCTCCATCTGTCTCTCGGTTCTCTCAGTTTATCTGGCCGAGACACCTGGCCAATATCCTCTCTATTCTCCCCTTGTCGTTTTTCTCTTTATCTTTCTTCTTTCTCTCTCTCTCTCCATATGAATGAGATCCCCTTCACCAGTGGTTGTCGCCCCCCTCTCTCTTCTTCTTTTACTCTTCTTTCAGTTCTTTCTCTCTCACTATTCTCTCCCAGGGATAGCAGCTGCCTCCCCTCTTCACTTTCCCCGAAAATGAGGTCCCCCTCTCCTCTAGGGTTTAGATTAACTAAATACCTTAATTACCTAGGTGCCTCCCTATTAAACCTTATGACCTAAAACCCCACTTAGCCTAAACCCATTAAGCCTCTTAGCCTATTGGCCTTAATACCCACTAACACCTAAGCTAAACCCATTAAAATAACAACCTAAAAATCCACTAACCTAAGACCAACATTATAACATAAAAAGAAGACTAAACCTATCTAAAAAAATCCCTAGTTAACCAAACCTACCAAAAAAAATCCATAAACTAGGGCCGGCACAACAAAACATTTTTTTGTAATTTTGAATATATATATATATATATATATATATATATATATATATATATATATATATATATATATATATATATATATATATATATATTTCATAATGATTTTCTTTCCCCCTTTTTTTTTTCAAAAACACTTAAATGACCAAAGATGTGGGGAAATTCAAACATGATAAAAAAAATAAAAAAATGACAAAAATGCCCTTAATAGGAAAGGGGCCAAAAATAGGGTCTTGCACGGTACTCGAAAGACTTTTAGAACAACCTATTATTAATGTTTAAGTGTTTTTCATGCCTATTACAGGCGTGGAAAGGATGTTTCCGGGAAGTAGCTGAATCTCCCCGAACTTTAAGCATTGGCTTTACAATCACGGGTTGGAAGCTCTTCCTTCTTTCAAGACCAAAGAAAACCAGAGCATCTCTTCCTTTTCGCCTTGCCTCGAGGGCTTACGGGTCTGGGCGGGATTGTTATAGGATCCAAATCCTCTCCTGCGGCAGGTGGGAACTATGGTTGATCCAAGGGATGGAGTTCAGCCAACGCACATACCAATACATTGGTTTGTTTGTATTGTTATAAGCATAAGAGTGGACAACAAGTTTGTCAAGTTGCTCAAAGCCTCTATTGGATATTTATAAGTTTAAATGGACGACAAAGGATGTTTGTGGACAAAAAGGAATGTGATTCAGTATATGAACTATATAGGAACAGTGATGCACATTTAGGATATATTAAAGCAAACCATAGTGGGAGTACGCCTTAGCAAGATCCATAGCTCAACCAGTGAGCCGATGTACTACCCTAAATGAAAGATAAGTATAATGAAAGACAAAATATGGGCGAACCGTTAGTCTAGAAATGAAAGACAAGATCGGGTAAACCATTGAGTCTAGAAATGAAAAAAAAAAAAGATATGGGCGAACCATTGAGTCTGGAAATGAAAGACAAAATATGGGCGAACCATTGAGTCTAGAAATGAAAGACCCTTGGGCGAACCGTTGAGTCTAAAAATGAAAGACAAGATACGGGAGAACCATTAAGTCTAGAAATGAAAGACAAGATATGAGCAAACAGTTGAATCTAGGAATGAAAGACAAAATACGAATAAACCATTGAGTCTAGAAATGACGGACAAGATACGAGAAATCTGTTGAGTTTAGAAATTAAAGAATAAGAAATAGAAAAAACTGTAAAGTGAAAGAAAATTATGGCATAAGATTAGATATGGAAATGGAAAGATGATTGGTAAGGAAAAGAAGCACCTAAGTAAGCAAATGTGAACTAGCTTATGTTACCCTGATATGTTTACTTTGAATTATCCATGATATGATATGTCAAATTACAAAATTAGGTATCTTATAAAATGTCTTATGTATCATGAGTGCTTGAATGCAATCTTGCCAAGGTGGAATTTCATTAACTGAGTTTTGGCTCGTTAAAGTTGTTGTAAATGTTTTCAGATGATGACAGTGAAAGTAGGGAGGATGTAGAATGCAAGTGAAAATCCAAGTGGGAGTTTAATAGTCCTTGGCAAAGCTGATTATATTTTTGTTTATATTCTGATTTTTTGTTATCTTTAGACAATGTATTTAATGTAAGCATCAAGTTTTTGAGTTGTAATGCCCACACCTTTTTGTAAAGTTATGGTGAAAACTCTTGTTTATTTTGTAAAGATCTTTTTGCCACTAGTTGTATATCTTATTATGGTTAAAGTCTTCCATTGTTTTGGAGTTATTGAATGTGATGGCATGATATATATGGCAGATTTTCAAAAAAAAATTTTAAATAAAAATTTGATGAGCATGTATTTCCTTTTGAGCGGGCGATTCCATTACATCATCTCCTCGGTGGTTGGCCATTTCAAAACCCACAAATGTGAATGAACTTGATATGACACCGAGAGGGGGGGTGAATCGGTTTAAACTAAATAATTTTCCCTATAAATTCAATGCTGTCCGGAGTTGTTGGATACCCGATTTGTCAATACACACAATTATATGCAAATCCACCTCGCTACCACTCAGTGGCCAGGTCTACCAGATTTGCACACCCATCCTGCAAACCATTCCACACACTCCAAAATATATCAAAAAAATAAACACACAGAACACAAGATATTACATGGTTCACCACCACAGTATGTGATGGCTAATCCACGGAGTAATGCCCCACGGGCTCCGTACTTACTCAATACTCAACTTTTAGTTTCTTACAGACAAGGATACTAACCCTAAATTTTCCCAGCATAAAACTGAGAGGGTGTAACAACACCAAAATTCAGGCATAAAGCCAGTGTCCAGCACCCACTGAACACACCACAACTAAAACAATTTTTGGGGCTTATAGAATTGCCCTACAATGAAACCCATAAGCTAGATAGGTATTCTACTATTTTTCTTTCACCTATACTAGCATACAGTGCATAAAAATTATTTAAAAAGATAGGGAATGAGAAAATCTCACAACCAATAGTCTTGAATTACCAGCGATAATCTTTGATGCTCCACACTGCCTTGAGAACCTCTGAACAGCCTTCAATGATAGTAAATCTTGAAACATCGATCTCGTCTTGATCATAGGCTTCCCATCTCCTTCAACATCACCATGAATGAGTAATACGCAGCATATCAACCTCTCTCAGGGTTTCAACAATCCATTGATGCACAGAGAATAGGTGGATAGTGATGAATCCCCTCACTGGAAACTCCGACAGGCAAAATCCCTCTTCTGTAGCTTCAAAACACACTTTTCAATTTTTTCCAGCCCTTTCATGACTTCCAACGGCGCCCAATAGATAGGGCATCGAAAAATATGAATGCTGCAATTTAAACGGACCGATTTGGAGCTCGGATGAAGAAGATATGGCAATTTGAAAATCGGCTAATCTCGGATAAGGAAAGAGAATCTTTCCTTATATAACCTACACCTGCGCCGCACCGTAGCCGAGCCGCGCCGCGCCGCTGTCACATTCTGATTGGTTTAGAGAGGAATCTAGGCCATCTGCCGTTGGATCTGAGAAGAAATGGCGGGATCTTTTGATGTCCGTCGGATCCGAACAAATCGCGTCAGCGAACCTCGGATCCCATATTAAGCGTAGGATCTGGATCAATGGTGCCGCAGCACCGTAGGAGCGTCACACTGGATCGCGGCTACACTTGCATGTACCGCGGTGCATGATTATAGGTTGCGTCTGGCCACTCACTAACAGCGCGATGGAATCTAACGCGGCCGACTCATATGTACACAATCCCGCGTCTTTGTGGGCTGTCAGATGCGAATCTGAGAGGTGAGGATCAATCCTCGCCGCGGATCTTGGATCTCCTTCTCTTTTTCTTGACGAAAAAGCCCCTATACAACTTGTGAAATGCCGAAATTGCCCCTAAACAACTTATGAAATGACTTTTTCGAGCGATTCGACAGAAACTGTGATATCTCTCTCATCCGACGTCAGAATTGAGTGATTCAAGTTGCGTTGGAAAGCTAACTCGATGCTCTACATCTTTCCAATGCCGGATTTCCATGAACCTGTTGCGGGACCCACCAAAAATAGACCCAAAGTTAAAACTCTGTCAAACCTTGGAATTTGAACCCGAAACTTTGTGTGCATGCATGCCAAGTGCCGTGGGCTGCCGTGTTGGCATGTCACCTTGCCACCATACCTGTGGGTCCCACTCACAAATTTTTTCTCTCTCCTCTTTCTCTCTCTTCTGATTCTCTCTCTTCTTTCTCTCTCTTGAATTTCTCTCTTTAATTGCATGACGAACCACAAGACTACAACCGGTATCAATCTACAACCAGTATCAATCTCCCTCATCAGACTTGGTCCGAGTTGCCGACAATGACAATCCAAAGTGCAACAATCTCCCCCTTTGGAATTGTTGGCAACTCACTCCGTGCATAAATATTTCTCCCCCTTTGACAACAAGAACAAAGGGATATGCCACATAGGAGTGCCCACCGCATCTTCCCAATCCTATGGAAGCTCCAAAACATAAACTCAACACCATAGTAACACAAAAAAAATACCAATAGACTCCCCTTGAGTCCTACATGGGGAGCAAAAAAAATAGAACAAGCAAACACTGCTCCCCCTCACTCCAAGCTCCTCAATGCTTGGGGAAGATAATCACTCCCAATTTCTGTCGCAAGTAATCAAACTGATCTCTGGGAAGTGGCTTTGTGAAAATATTTGCAATTTGCTCTGCTGTGGGAATGAACTCTAACTGAACTTCTCCTTCGAGAACTTTCTCTCTCAAGAAGTGATATCGAATGGCTATGTGCTTCGTCCTGGAGTGCATAACGGGATTTTTAGATATATTTATGGCACTAGTGTTATCACAAAACATAGAAATAGGTTTCTTTGACTCAATGCCGAGATCCTTCAACATCTGCTTCATCCATAATACCTGTGTGCAACATGAGGTAGCTGCAATGTATTCTGCCTCTACCGTAGATAATGATACTGATTCCTGTTTCTTACTGTGCCAAGCCACCAAATTTCTTCCAAGATAAAAAACACCGCCACTAGTGCTCTTCCTATCATCAACACATCCTGCCCAATCTGCATCTGAGTAAGAAGATAATTCTAGATCCTTGCTTTTTGCATACCAAAGACCATAGTCCATAGTCCCCTTTAGATATCTGAAAATTCTTTTCACAGCTACAACGTGTGTCTCTTTTGGGCCAGCTTGATATCTAGCTACCATGCAAACAGACTGTAGAATATCTGGCCTTGTAACAGTTAAGTAAAGTAGACTTCCAATCATTGACCTATACATAGTGTGGTCAACTGATGGAGAGTCATCCTCTTTGCTTAGCTTACAGCTTGTCATCATTGGAGTGCTCATTGGTGTACAGTCTTCCATTGTGAATTTCTTCAACATTTCCTTCACATATTTAGTCTGAGATAAAAAGAATCCATTCTTTAACTGGCTGATCTGCAGACCTAAAAAATAAGATAACTCTCCAATCATAGACATCTCAAACTCATCTTGCATTTTCTGAGCAAAGTCTTGACATAATTCATCCTTTTGGCCTGCACAGATGATATCATCTACATATACAACCACAACTGTCTGATTGCCATCTATAGATTTAACATACAAATTGCTATCAACTAAACCTTTCTTGAAGCCCAACTTACAAAGATAAGTATCCAGTCTGGAATACCATGCTCTTGGTGCTTGCTTCAACCCATACAATGCTTTCTTCAGTTTACACACAAGTGTAGGGTCCTCACTCCGTTGAAATCCTTCTGGTTGCTCTATATACACCTCTTCTTCCAAGTCTCCATTCAGAAAAGCTGACTTGACATCCATCTGATAAACCTTGAAGTTCTTATGCACTGCAAAAGCAAGAAACATCCTGATAGCTTCCAGCCTAGCCACAGGAGCAAATGTTTCTTCAAAGTCAATTCCCTCAACCTGAGCATATCCTTTGCAAACTAATCTGGCCTTGTTTCTTACAATTTTTCCATCTTCATTGAGCTTGTTCTTGTAGACCCATTTAGTGCCAATGACATTCTTGTCTGTAGGCCTTGGCACCAATTCCCAAGTTTTGTTTTTCTCTATTTGGTCCAACTCTTCATTCATTGCTTTGAGCCAACTTGCATCTTCACATGCCTCTGCAACTGATTTTGGTTCAATATGAGATAGTAAAGAAAACATTTGTTTTGGTTGTCTCACCTTTCTTGTTTGCATACCAGCCGATGGATCACCAAGAATTAATTGCTCAGGATGATTTTTTTTTACTCTGCTTGAGCCACTTTTGTTCTGCCTATCTGCCTCTGAATCTGACTGCTCTTCTCTTTCTTCTGTTTCAACCACTGTTCTCTGTTCTGGCACATTTGTCACATTTTGCTCTTTTTCTATTTCACTGTCATTTTCTCACTATCCAAATCTTCAAAAATATGAGGATCACTGATTGACTCTGGACTTGAATTTTTATGCTCATCTACTCTCACATCTGCACTCTCAACGATTTTACCAAGCTTCTTGTTGTAACATTTATATGCTTTGCTTGAGGTAGAGTAGCCAAGAAAAATTCCTTCATCTGCTCGATCATCAAACTTCCCTAAATCATGATTGGTGTTTTTTATATACCATTTACTACCAAACACTTTGAAGTGCTTTGCTGTGGCCTTTTTACCAAACCATAATTCATAGGGAGTTTTGTCTTCATGTTGTCTCAACATACACCTGTTCTGAACATATACTGCTGTATGCACTGCTTCTCTCCAGAATTTGTTCCCCATGTCATTTTCTGTCAACATAGTCCTGGCCATCTCTTGAACAGTTCTATTCTTTCTTTCTGCAACACCATTCTGTTGTGGTGTTCTAGGAGCTGAAGTCTGTCTCTTGATGCCATTCTCAGAACAAAAATCTGCAAAATTAATCCAGGTGTATTCTCCTCCCCTGTCAGACCTTAAACATTTAATTTTCTTTCCTGTCTCATTTTCAACTTGAGCTTTGAAGATTTTAAACTTTGCAAGAGCCTCTGACTTATTTTTCAAGAACATTACCCAAGTCATTCTGGAGTAGTCATCTATGAATAGAATAAAGTACCTCTCTCCTGAGATGCTCTGAGTTCTCACTGGCCCACATAGATCTGTGTGAATAATCTCAAGTGGTTGAGTAGTATGGTGATCTTTTGGTTTAAATGACACTCTTGTCTGCTTCCCTTTCTGACAAGATGGACATATGCCATTGGTTGGCTTCTTCAAAGATGGGATATCTCTCACAGCATTTTTATTGAAAATCTTTACTAAATTTTCAAATCCAATATGCCCTAGTCTTTTGTGCCATAGCCATATTTCTTCTTCTGGGCTCAACATGCAATTTTCTTGAAAATCTTCAGACAATGTATAAAGATTTCCTAAAGTTCTCTTTCCAATTGCCATCAATTTGCCACTGTCAGTTCTTCGAATCTCACATCCTTGATCACTGAAAATTAATCTGTGGCCCTTATCACAAAGCTGACCGACACTCAATAGATTATGTTTCAAGCCCGAAACATAGAGAACCTCATGAGATTTTACCTTCCCATTGTTGAGGCTAATGCTTCCTTTCCCAATAATCTTTGCACCAATATCATTACCAAACTTGACCGAGCCTCCTTCATAATGTTGAAGTTTGAAGCCTCTTACTATCTCCTGTCATATGACTTGAACATCCACTGTCAAGAATCCATGGTGTAGAATTATTTTGTGCCTTGAAAGTTGTCTGTACAACCAAAGAGCTATTTTTCTGAACCCAGACCCTCTTATTTGATTTAGATATTTCATCTTGCTTCTATCTTGGAATCTTGCTTCTAATTCCGTCATCTTGTCTCTGTGAAGGTGGCATAGGGGGAAAGATGGTTCTACGGTTCCTTGCTATATGCCCAAAATTGTTACAGATTATAGCATTCAACAAAATTTTCTTCAAGAGGGGCAAACCGATTTACGCTTTCAAATTTAACTTGACTCAAATTGAACTTGCGGGTAGCTATTCTGTGACCATAAGTATTGCATTTATAACAGTAATCATGAAAATAAGATCTTGGCCTAGAAGGAGCCACATACCTCATCTATCTCTGCAATGCATTGGGATAATTTATTTCATAGATGTTAGTTTTTTCAACTTTCCTACCTTGCCTTGCATTGTTGGTCGAGGAGTAGGAACATGATTTTCTTTTTGATCATAAACCACAGGCACCCTTGCCCTTTTCACTCTCTTTCACAAAAAGAGATGGAACCTTTTCTATTTGAGTTTGCATTATTTGAAGTCTCTCCCTTATCAAAACCAAGACCAAATTTTACATTGGAAGGTCTTTGAGAATTTATAATCCCATCTAGCTTTCTGCTACTAGGATGTATTGTAGTGTTGCTTGGCTCATCAGATTTGTTCAATTTTTGTTGTCTTTCAAACTCTTCTATTTCATATTCATTCACCTTTGCTTTTAACAAAATAAATTCCTTCTCAAGCTCTTCAAATTTACTCATCACAGGGGCTTGTGTTTCAAGTTGAGCTCTCAAACCTGTATTCTCAGTCATTAGTTTGGAGTGGTCTATAGATACCTGTCCAATCTGAGTCTTGAGATCTTCAACAATTTTCTTGGATTCAACAACTTGAATTCTCAAATCTTGAATTACCTTTTTCTGTTTTTTAACTTCTTGTGAGGCAAGCTTGTTATATTTTCTTTCTTTCTTGAGTTCCTTCATAGCTGCGAAGAAACTCTTCTTCAAAATTTACCTCACCTTCTTCTTCATCACCGAGCTTGAAATTTCATTCTCTTTTTCTTCTTCACTACTAGAGATAGATTTCACAATGCCTTCTTCATTGCTTTTTGAGGAGAATTTTTCTTTAGCTGTGTTCTTCTCTTGATCTTCAATGTAAACCATGAACAAAGCCTCACTAGGCTCATCTTTTGAGATTTCATCAGAGTCATCATCTGAGGATTCAATGCTTCTCTTAGAGATAAAACTCTTTCTGTTTGACCTGTTTTTCTTGAAGTTGTAGTTTTTCTTTCCCTTAAACTTGCTTTTTCTATCATCTTCATCATCACCTGACAAACAATATGACCTTTTAAATCTTCACCAAGTCCTCTAATGGAATTGACCACTTCATTAACCCTGTTCATGTATTGATCAATGGTCTCATCTTCATTCATCTTCAGATTCTCAAACCGACCTCGAATGTTTGTAGCTTGACTGTCTTGATTTTCTTATCTCCTTCATATATGTTGATCAGTCTGTCCCATACTTCCTTTGCTGTCTTGCAGTCCATGATTTTAGCCAGCTCACTATTTGTCAGTCCCCCTTGAATGGCATTGAGAGCCTTTCTATTGTTCTCAAAATTCTTTTTGTCTACAACTGTGGGAGCATTTGTATCATGTGGAGTGTAGCCATTCTCTACAGAAGCCCAAACAACATAACCAAGAGATCCTACATAGACCTCCATTCTTCTTTTCCAAAAGACAAAATCCGTCCCATCAAACAAAGGGGGCTTGTTTGAACCTTCTCCTGGTGCCATATCTTTTATTCTGATCTTCTCAGTTGCTGATTAAGCTGTCACTGAACCTGGGGCTCTGATACCAATTGATGAACTTGATATGACACTGAGAGGGGGGGTGAATCAGTGTCTGAAACTTTTTCCCTATAAATTCAATGCTGTCCAGAGCTGTTGGATACCTGATTTGTCAATACACACAATTATATGCAAATCCACCTCGCTACCACTCAGTGGCCAGGTCTACCAGATTTGCACACCCATCCTGCAAACCATTCCACACACTCCAAAATATACCAGAAAAATAAACACACAGAACACAAGATATTACGTGGTTCACCACCACAGTATGTGATGGCTAATCCATGGAGTAATGCCCCACGGGCTCCGTACTTACTCAATACTCAACTTTTAGTCTCTTACAGACAAGGATACTAACCCTAAATTTTCCCAAAGATAAACCGAGAGGGTGTAACAACACCAAAATTCAGGCATAAAGCCAGTGTCCAGCACCCACTGAACACACCACAACTAAAACAATTTTTGGGGCTTATAGAATTGCCCTACAATGAAACCCATAAGCTAGATAGGTATTCTACTATTTTTCTTTCACCTATACTAGCATACAGTGCATAAAAATTATTTAAAAAGATAGGGAATGAGAAAATCTCACAACCAATAGTCTTGAATTACCAGCGATAATCTTTGATGCTCCACACTGCCTTGAGAACCTCTGAACAACCTTCAATGATAGTAAATCTTGAAACATCGATCTCGTCTTGATCATAGGCTTCCCATCTCCTTCAACATCACCATGAATGAGTAATACGCAGCATATCAACCTCTCTCAGGGTTTCAACAATCCATTGATGCACAGAGAATAGGTGGATAGTGATGAATCCCCTCACTGGAAACTCCGACAGGCAAAATCCCTCTTCTGTAGCTTCAAAACACACTTTTCAATTTTTTCCAGCCCTTTCATGACTTCCAACGGCGCCCAATAGATAGGGCGTCGAAAAATATGAATGCTGCAATTTGAACGGACCGATTTGGAGCTCGGATGAAGAAGATATGGCAATTTGAAAATCGGCTAATCTCGGATAAGGAAAGAGAATCTTTCCTTATATAACCTGCACCTGCACCGCACCGTAGCCGAGCCGCGCCGCGCCGCTGTCACATTCTGATTGGTTTAGAGAGGAATCTAGGCCATCTGCCGTTGGATCTGAGAAGAAATGGCGGGATCTTTTGATGTCCGTCGGATCCGAACAAATCGCGTCAGCGAACCTCGGATCCCATATTAAGCGTAGGATCTGGATCAATGGTGCCGCAGCACCGTAGGAGCGTCACACTGGATCGCGGCTACACTTGCATGTACCGCGGTGCATGATTATAGGTTGCATCTGCCCACTCACTAACAGCGCGATGGAATCTAACGCGGCCGACTCATATGTACACAATCCCGCGTCTTTGTGGGCTGTCAGATGCGAATCTGAGAGGTGAGGATCAATCCTCACCGTGGATCTTGGATCTCCTTCTCTTTTTCTTGACGAAAAAGCCCCTATACAACTTGTGAAATGCCGAAATTGCCCCTAAACAACTTATGAAATGACTTTTTCGAGCGATTCGACAGAATCTGCGATATCTCTCTCATCCGACGTCGGAATTGAGTGATTCAAGTTGCGTTGGAAAGCTAACTCGATGCTCTACATCTTTCCAATGCCGGATTTCCATGAACCTGTTGTGGGACCCACCAAAAATAGACTCAAAGTTAAAACTCTGTCAAACCTTGGAATTTGAACCCGAAACTTTGTGTGCATGCATGCCAAGTGCCGTGGGCTGCCGTGTTGGCATGTCACCTTGCCACCATACCTGTGGATCCCACTCACATTTTTTCTCTCTCCTCTTTCGCTCTCTTTTGATTCTCTCTCTTCTTTCTCTCTCTTGAATTTCTCTCTTTAATTGCATGACGAACCACAAGACTATAACCGGTATCAATCTACAACCAGTATCAATCTCCCTCATCAGACTTGGTCCGAGTTGCCGACAATGACAATCCAAATTGCAACAAAATGAAATACCACTGGTTCCACTTCATGCTTCATCATCAACTCTGGCCGCACCTACCTCTATTACTCTTGCAGAATCACGCCCTTTGCCTGGTTCTAGAGACACCGATCTTGCTGCCCCTCAAATTGAAATTGGTTTGGGGACATGATGTGGCTCCATCACCAACACCCCAACCAACTGGTCTTACAGTCGTTATAAGGAAAAGCAATTGATTTTGGAAGCAAAAAGCATTTCACGATCATAATCTGTTCATTACCACAAAACATCCCTTAGCTCCACCAACATGTGCACATGTAGAACTTACATGCTTCATAGAGGCAAACCAACCCAGCTAATGGTGTGATGCAATAATGGAAGAATTCAATGCATTAATACAAAATGTAACCTGGAGCTTAGTTGACCTGCCCTCTAACAAAAATGTTATTGGTTGTAAATGGGTGTTTCTTCATCAAACAAAAACCTGATGGAACAATGGACCGATTTAAAGCTCGATTGGTAGCAAAATGACACAATCAAACTGAAGGGCTCGATTATAGAAAACATTTAGCCCCGTTGTAAAACCCGCTATAATTCGGGTTGTCTTCACAATAACCCTTTCTCATGGGTGGACAATCCAATAATTGGATATCCATAATGCTTTCCTTTATGGCCACTTAGAAGATGAGGTATACATGACTCAACCCCCTAGATTTTACAGATGACACTCAACCTACTAAACTCTATAGACTGCATACGGCCTTATATGGCCTCAAATAGGCTTCTAGAGCTTGGTATTCACGGTTCAATCATGAGCTACAAATGATGAGTTTTCGAAGTACACAGTCTGATAAATCACTCTTCTTGCGTATGGTTAATGGTCATAGTACATTCATTCTTGTCGACGTAGATGACATAATCATTACGGGTAGTAATCCTATGCGAGGTTTGAAACGGTTCAGACAGAAAGGGAAATTAAGTCCAAGATATGTCAGACCATATGAGATTCTAGCTAAGCGTGGAAAAGTGGCTCACCAGTTAGCACTACCACCATCTATGTCAAGTGTGCATGACGTATTTCATATCTCCTTATTGAAGAAGTATGTCAGAGACCCAACGTATGTTTTGACAGTAGATCTACCTGATTTGATTGATAATTTGACGTTTGAAGTAGCACCAACTGAAATCACCAGCCGGAAGGTGCAACGACTACGCAGCCATGACATTTATTATGTTAAGGTCACCTGGAAAAGCAAAGATATAAAAGAAATCACATGGGAAGAGGAGAATCCTATGCGAAAGCAATACCCTCATCTATTCGACTCGGAAGGTATGTACAATTTCGAGGACGAAATTTTTATAAGTAGGGGGAGTTGTAAGACCCGTATCGAACTAATCGGTCTTACCACCTTGTACCAGGTCTACCCATCATGGTCGAGCCAAATGGACCAAGTGCGTGAAGAAAATAGTGAAACCAGGTACTAAACTGACCCAAAAATAGTAAATTGGAGGGCAGGGTCGCATACCCAGGTAAGCAGGGTCGACCCCCCCTCACTAAGAAGTTAGACCCCTGATATTTAACTGGGGGTCAGACAACTTAGAAACTGAGGGTCGACGGGATCTCCGACCCCCTCATCGACCCCCTGTTTTCCGACAGAAACCGCAAATAGGAAACTTTCTAAATTTCAATGGGATTCCTTTCTAATCTCAATGGGACTTATTTTGGGAGATTCTACTCTATAAATAGGACGTCCCTAAGCCTCTTTCACTCCTTTTGAAACCCTAATTGAAAGTGAGAGAAAGAGAAGAGAAGAAGAAGAGAAGGAAAGTTGGAGAAGAAGACCTAAGTGAAGAATTCAGAGAAATCCCTGGATCTCAGCAAACCTAAGGTATGGGCAAGTTTCCCTTGATGATCTAAGACCTTAGAATAGTTCATGAAGAGGGTATGGTCTAGGAGAAACCTAAATCATACGTCCATGGGAAGATTTCAATAAAATCCATGGAGAAATCATGGTAGGCAAAGTAAGGAAGAAACCTAGAGTTCTAAGCCATAGAACAAGCCTAAAATGGATTGTAGAAGTAAGCCATAAGACCCAAACATGAAAGAATAGACTGTAGAATGAAATTCTTGACTCAAACCACAGGGGGTCGCACGTGGGCTCGATTGGGAATCGACCCTACCAGACCAAAGGATCGACCCCCAGTATTCGGGAAGTCCTGGACAGGGGTGGTCGCACCCAGGGTCGATGGAACATCCGACCCTGGCATCGACCCTACCCTGGGGGTCGCAGAAAATTGCTACCCTACCTGCGACCCACCTTGCGACCCGTGCTTAAAAACAAGCCTAAAAGTGTCGGAATGACTTCTAACCAAAATCTATCGACTTGTTAGATTTTCCTATTGATATAAAAGTGGGTTTTAAAGCTTGAAAGAGGATCAACACTCAAGCAAAGGTGAGGGAACAAGACCTAAACTAATTGGCTAATAATAAACTGTTTTTATTTTCTTGAGTCCAATGTCATGCCTGATTCTATTGGTGTATGCTTGTAATGTGCATTCAACATGTCATCCAATATTTCTGCTATTAATGTTCATGCATATTTAATTCTATTTTGTTTATAACATGATGATGATGATGTTGATGCTAGGAATAGACATGTGAGTGTATGTGTGTGGTTAGTGTGCTTGATGCGAGTGGAGTATCAGGGGGGGAATGTGACATTGTGGCTCAGCCTGGTCACTAGACTCTAGCTTTATCTCTACTCAAGTCTTGTCCACTGACATCGTCGTATCGCCATTACCTTAGCAGAACTATTACGTCGTAGGGTATCAGGGGAGGTGCTCTCGGACCGTGTAGTCTTCGACTCTGCCGGGGGGCCTTAGCTCTATCTTTATGGACGTATTGAGGGATGCTGGGGTGAGGCCATAGGTATACTGTTTGACATTAGGATTGGTTAGTTGCGAGCCCAGTTTGCAAGCCCTCGCCAGTAGGGGCTTACGTGTTGATATGGGTAGAGTATCAGGGAAAGTGTGATACGGTACGGTCCTAAGCACTTTAGCTCTATCTCTATTCCATAGTGAGTGCATGTGGGTTGACAATAAACGTTAACCTTTGGGTGGATTCACATACTCGTGTATAGAGGTGAGGCGGCCACTGAACCTTTTTATAGCACATTGCAAACATATAAACCAAACCACAGATATGAATTGAATGCATGCATATGTTTGTTGCATTGTTTTGTTTGCTCACTGAGCCGTGATGTGTGCTCACACTTTCGACGTCGAATATTTTTAGTTGATGATGCAGGTACCACGATGGAAGACTATATGAATGCTTCTGTGTACAGGCACGTCGCTGCGATGGAAGCTGAAGACTTAGCGGAAACGCATGACTCTTCATGCGAGTGCAATGCATGCGTTTTTTATTAGATTTTCATTTGAATTATTAAGGAAATATAATTGATACTTTATTTACTTATGTCTCGATTGATACAACATAATTTGATATTTTATTTATGATTATCACAGTTAGATTCCTTAGTTCATTTAATATTAAAACTTCCGCTATTGTGTATTTATTCTGATTATGGTTGTGGATGTGTATGGTTTAGTTTACATGGACACAGCCTATTAGAGATCCTGATTGAACCGTTGGTTTATTAGCGGTTCATCACACCGTTTTGAATGGTGCAGAATTGGGGTGTGACAAATGCTACAACTGAACTCACATTGTTACAATAGCTACTTGGCGAATTGTAGGTTTGTCGGGTTCTGTTCCAATTCTGGTGTAACAACTTAGGGGCTACATACTTATCTGTAAATCCGAGGTTTCATGCTCACACAAAACATGTTGCCTTAGATTTTCATTTCGTCTGAGAAAAGCTTAGTGCAAAAGATCTTGAAGTCCACCTACTATCCACCGAGGACAAAATTGTGGATATTTTAACAAAGCCATTAGCTACACAGTGGTTCACCACTCTTCAAAACAAGCTGACCGTACAACTATCCCCGGTGCGCTTGAGGGGGAATGATAAGATATTGATAAGATCCAGTCAGGATACACAAGGTGATAGGGTAAGATCCAACCAGGATATACAAGGAGGTAAGATAAGATCCAGGGAGATAAGAAGATAGGGTAAGATCCAACCATGACATACAAGGAGTTAAGATAAGATCCGGGGAGATAAGATAAGATCCAGCCAAGATATACAAGGAGATAAGATAAGATAAGATCCAGCCACGATAGCATTCCTGAAATAGGATAACTCAACAACCCAATACGTTATAGTTTTGGAATATTTTTTATTTTATTTACAACTCATGTATATCCAATCTTTGTATCCTTTGATTCTCTCCCTGATATCGTGGACAAACAACTCATGTATATCTCAAATTAGTCTATAAATACAAACGCTCTGCATACAAAAATTATATCAGAGAAAAACTTCTCAAATCAAAACATTTTCACTTCTTTATTCTGAGCCTTACAGTAGTTGAATCCTGAGAGTTTGAGAGGATGAAGACGAAGGTTCCTCCTTACTTTGTAGTGGTGTGTGTCCTGGTAATGCTGCTATTGGGTGGAGGCCCAGCTCCGGTGGTAGCGGTTACTTGTGACGGGACAGAACTGAACGTTTGTAAGGATGCACTGTCTACAGGAGTACCTAGCAAGATCTGTTGCGACAAGCTTAAGGAACAGGAATCATGCCTTCCAATCTATTTCAAGGACCCTAAATACCAGATTATCATTCAAAATCCCAACGCCAAGAAGATAGCTGACACCTGTGGTGTCCACTTCCCCCCCCTTTCTTAAATCTTAGGACAAAATAATAATGGAAAGTATGGTTGTCTTCTGTACTTTCCTCTGTATTGCTTTGTAATCTTTAGGTTGCAATAAAGAGTATTATGACTCATCAAAATCATCACTCATCTACCTTTTTTTTATTTATTTATTATTTTTTAATATTTAAGTTTTCCTTATTAGCATGGATCTTTGATATTGTCCATCGTATCTCTCAAAAACCCAAAAACTATTCCCATCTCAAATATCAGAAATACCTTTATATATTGGAAGTATCCACGATGGCCTAATGATATTCCATGAAAAATAATCATTGCCAATGGGTCGGTCGAAGTTTTTTATTTTTTTTTCCTAACCAACCGATCCATTTGGGACCTATAAAAGATGAATAATCAAGATGGATTAATCATTTTCGATTGATCTATGATGAATGGCATTGTAGTTCTTCCTACTTGTAGATTTTTAAGGGACGAAGATTGAAGACCAATTCTTCTGGAGTTTGAATCACCTACATGTACTTGTATTCTTCATGGGATTCAATAACCATTCAAGGATGGGGATCTACCATCGGAGTTTGGGACCCATTAGTTATGGGATCCCGTGGAAAGTAAACGTATGTTCAAGTGAACTATTCTCATTCCTCTGCTCGAGAGGATGCACGAAAGACAGGTGACTTATGTTGCATATATACTACCTTTACATTAACAAATTCAAGATGTGAATTAATATGGCTTTGTTTGGTTGCAAAGGGAATTGAAGGGAAGGGAAGTGAAAAATTTTAAGTTTAAATGGAAACTTTTATAGCAATAACACATTAAGATTGTATAAATTACCTAAATTTTTTACTATATTTAGTAATTATACTTATAAGATGTAATATTTATTTATTTTTTTCAAATGGGAGGGATTTGGATGCAAAATGAAGTGTAAGTTAATAACTAAATATGAAATAATTTAGAATTAATTACATAGTAATGTGATAGGATGTGTTGTAATCATTACAAAAATTTTCGTTTAGAGTCTAAAAATTTCTCTTCTCTTCCTTTCCCTTCAATTCCCCTTGCAACCAAACAAAGCCTATGTGAAACTAAGCACTCTTTCACAATTGTATGGCTCCAAAAAAAATTCTAACATAGAACACCATTGCGATACAATATTCTAGGGTATAACTGTAGTTTTAGTTTTAGGTATCGTACACAGTATTTGTCGGTGCCAATATCGATTTGATACCATTCTTGATTGGATACTGTTCTAATGACTTGCTAACACATGGTTGATACAGATTAAAAAATAATTAAAAAAAGGAAAGATCAAATTGGGTATTGTATCGGATCAGCCACGGCCATAATTGATTCAAATCGACCGATCCGATATGATTTTTAAACCATGGTTATTGATATATCATTCTCATACACTTAGTTCGTTGGCGTTCCTAGATCAAATCTATGGATGTTATTGGGTCATTCAGTCTTTTATACTGAAGCCTCAATTATTAAGGATGTAAATGGATCAAATTCGGATTAGATTAAAATCGGATACACCACTATACGAATCCGAATCCGAATCCATCTACCAACTACCTTATCCGAATCCGATGCGAAATCTAACGGATGTATAAAACAAAATTCGAATTCAAAATTTAATCGGATAACTGGTTAAAATTCGATTCAAATATGGAAATTGGAATTAAATCACAAATTGTATGGAAAATGAAAGAAAACCTTAGTTTAAAACAAATATATAACCTTAGTTCATCCATATTAGGACTGCTAATCCCTTATCACCTCCAAAAGTCGAAGTCGAGAGCAAAAATTGCAGATTCAACTCTTCTTCTTCCCTTAATCCCCTTTTCTTAAGGAGGCTACTACCCTCGAAGTAGCAAACACGATCCAAACCCACAACAAATTTGTACTAGTTTCCTTTTTGCTTTGTCAATTGCAACAGACCATCGGAACGGGAGTCACATTGCAACGAAGAACCGTTGAACATGGGAGTGCCGCCGCTGCTGCATCACCGGCATTTCAGACACTAGAGAGAGAACGAAATAAGAGGAAGGAAGAGCTCCAATGGTAACCCATTTTTAATGTCTCGTACAAAAACATAACAAGTTTACCGGATTCAAATCGGTGCGACAAGACAACATAATAGAGGTTGTCAGATCTTACAATATAGGAAAACATCAAAAGATAGGATTCTTCTTGTTTGTGAGCAATGTCAAACCCTATATGTCAAGTTGTCTTTCCAATCTCTTCAATCATTCTCCTATTCTGGTTCAAGGAAAATCTATATTTTTTAGGTTTGAAAAACATCCTCTTACATTATTTTTCTTATTAAATTGTCATAGGGCTTATCGAAAGCTATTTCTGAAATTTTTCCAAGTGTCAACCAAAGGATTTGTTGTAGGCACCTTTACAACAACTATGCAAGACAATGGCAACCCTTGACAATAATTTAATGATGGGTCACTTTCAATTTTTTTTGAAAAGTCCATTTTACCCTTAACTTTTTTTTTTTTTTTTTTTTTTTTTTTGTGAAGAGGATTTCTATAAAAATGTTTTGAGTAAATATGATGATTGATGATATTATTAAAGATATGTATAAGTTATAATGTATGTAATGACTAGTTTAAGAATTATGGGGGATAGGGTAGTGAAATTCCAATAACAATTGGATTACATCTTGGTTCAGCTCTATGCCCGTATTTGTTTGTGTTAATCATGGCTAAGCAGACTAAAGACATTTAAGATTAGGACCATTGGTGTGTTTGCTTTTGTATGGATGATATTGTTTTGGTGGAAGAAACAAAGATGGTATAGATGTAAAGTTGGATTTTGTATAGATGTAAAGTTGGATTTTGTGGAGACCAACTTTGGAAATCAAAAGGTTTTAAGATAAGTAGAACAAAAATAGAATATTTGATGTGTTACTTTAGTAACAATAGGACTGAGGGTGGGGTGGTGAAAGTTGTTGATAGGGAGTTACCACAAAGTGATAACTTTAGGTACTTAGGTTCAATCATGAATAAAAGAAGAAAAAATAGAAGAAGATATTGTACAAAGAATGAGAATAGGGTGGATAAAATGGAGGGGGAGTGCCCAGAGTGTTGACTATTGTGTGATCGACGTATCCCTCTAATACTCAAAAGGGAAATTTTATAGAAACAGTTATACGACAACCAATGACATATGGGGCTAAATGTCGGTAGTAAAGAAAAATTTAGACAAAATTAGTGTGGCTGAAATGAGAAATTTGAGGTGGATGAGTGGTAAAACTAAAAAATAAATAAATAAATGATCAAATTAGAAGAAACTTAAGAGTTGCCCTAATTCATGATAAGTTGTGACAAACTTCGTTGAGATGGCATGTACTTGTGCAATGGAGGCATTTGAATTCTCCAATACAAAAAAAATAATTCATATCAAATTAAAGAAACTAAAAGAGCTAGAGTTAGGCCTAAAATGACCATGGTTGAGCAGCGAGGAAAGACGTGTAGTTTTTGTATTGGAATCTTGTATGGCTTTAAACGGAGTTGATTGGAGAAATTGGAACCCTATAGCCGTCGACCCCATTTAGTTGGGATAAACTGAGTTGAGTTGAGTTGCCATTGTTGATTTTGAATAAAGAATATTTACACGTAAAAGGGAGGGTATTGAGTCCCATTTGACTTACGCTGTGCATATGCAAGAAGACAATGCATATTCATTTGTGCTTTATAGAATTGTTTATGTAGTATCTTACACCATTTGTGGGTGTTTGGCATAATTTGTGACCCTATTTTTTATTTAAAATAAAATAAAATAAATTAGAATTTTCAAAATAAATCAGGAGTTGATTATGCATGCATTATGGTCATAAATGCATTACTGGCTATTTGTGCACTCATCATTGATAAGCATGTGCTCAGACGGACAAAAAAACGAAGGGTAAGAAAGTAATTTCGTCTATTTTAATAAAATCTTCTTCCAAACGCCCTGCAAACCTATTGCGAGTCCTTCTCTTTCGCAAAGATACGATTCTTCTTGCTTGCGAGCAATCTCAAACCCTATTAGTCAAGTTATCTTTCCAATCTCTTCAATCATTCTTCTATTTTGGTTCGAGAAAATCTCTGTTGTGTAGCGATTTTGTCTGCTGTGACTCTTTTATTCCAGTTTAGGTATCACTTTTAGAGCTCCCTCGCCTCACTGTTGTTCCTTTTCTTGTGGCTTGCCACCGTTCACATGGTCCTGTAAGTTACTCTTTTTACTTCTCTTATGTCTAAAATTAAAAAATTAATCTGTTTGAAAGATTTCAGTTCAAACTAAACTTAAATTCGTAAGGCAAAACATTTGGAATAATCATTAACAAATGATTCAATTATGGTCTTCACAGCATTAAGCTTCGTTGGATGGTGAAATGCAAGATGATGATGACGGGATTGTGAATAAGGATAGTCTCTTGGAACACCATGATTTGTAGGTGTTTGGGAAACGATTTTCCTTGGAAATTAAAGCATTGGATTTTTTTTTTCCCCTCAAAAATGCCATCTTCTTGCTTGGAACCAGATGAAACCTCCATTAGGAGTTTGCTCACAGCTGGGCGAACTTGAGGATAGGTTGGGATTGCATTGCCATGTGATAAAAACATGGATTTTTGTCGCTTGTTCCTCTTGGGACTGCTATTCTGAGAATGTATGCTGAGTTTGGCGATGTCGGCTCAGTCAAGATTTTGTTTTCCTACTTCCATGAGAGAGATCTTATTGCCTGGAGAAGATAAAGATGAGGCAGATTTTGATCCTATATTTTGCTCTTCACTATCCAATAACATAACTAGTAAGGAAAACTGACGGTTCTATTTAATGCTCTTAGGTTTGCTGATTCTTCCTTTACATAAAAATCTCAAAACTCTATGTTACATTGTCGTTGATCTCCTTTGTTCTTCTCCCTTTTTTCATTTATGCCCCCTTCCCTTTCTCTCTTTTAGCTTCCTTTTTTTCTGCAACTTGCGGTACTTGCAGCCCGTAGAGTTTGAGTTCCAGATTACCCAAATCCAAACCTTTGGGTCTGAAATTTTGTAGCGTGAATCACAATCCCAAGGCCGAAGCTATCTGGACGGTTAAGGATCAAACCAATCTCTCGGTTGTAAAATTTGAGTTTCTGAAGTCAAATCTGGTTACGTATACCACCAGATTCAATTTCAGACCTCAAACTCTTTCAGTACAGAAAATTTTATTCTCTCGTTTTTGTGTTCCTGCATGCTAAAAATCTCTACTAACCAAACCCAGCACATCACTACATAGCTTCTTCTATTCTGTAAGATTGATGGCAAGGCTCTGTTTTATTGGTTTCAGAACCATAGACCTGAGAACGATAGAAACACTGAACCATTGGAACCCGCAGCTGCTGGGAACAACGGTAACAAGGAAGTGGGGGCGGAGAGAGGGGGAATAAAGTCCTACCCTAGTTAAACTTATTCTGATTCAGGTACTTCAAATATAATATCTAAAACGTTAGGTAACTTAGTTACAGTTTCTTGAAACGTTAGATACCTAGACTGTAATTTATCCTATTCATTTTTACAATCGTGTGAAATGTTTTTTTTAGTGAACGTATTTGGGCTATATTGCAAATTATGTTCAATCTTGAAGCTTTCTTTGTATGGCTTTTGTAAAATATTCAGTCTTGAAGCTTTCTTTGTATGGCTTTTGTATCTTTTTTTACTTTCTGTTTAGTTTAATTTTACTCATCCATATTTTGTGAACACAATCTAAACAGGCCCTAACTGAACCTATTCTGTTAGTAAGCAACCAGAAGAAAAATAACAAATTCACATCCTAAACCCGCTGAGAAGATGAACAGCAAAAGGATCATAAACATAACCTGACCAAAACCAAAAATGAAAGAAACAGAATATACACAAAAAAAATAAATAAATAAAAAGAAAAAGAAAAAAAGAAGAAGGATCCACGTCTGAATCTATTGGGAAGAACAAGAGAGAAAAAAAAAATGGAATCTGGCTCTAATCCAAACTGCTAAGAATAATATAGAAGAAAATTAGATGTGAAGCCCCTCCCAGCTCCCACTTAACGTCTAACTTGTTGGATAGAGAGGAAGAAAAACGCACCGGAAAAAGTGAGGCAAGTAAAATGAAATAAGAAAACAAAACTCAGCCCATTGCTGTTCCTGTTAGAAAATGAAGCAACAATCAAGTAACTTCCTCGTATCTGAAGACCAAACTTTAACCGAAAGCTAAGCTCAGGAAATAGAAGATAAACTTCATCATCTCCATCAAATTCTGATCAGACAGAAGAAGACATGAGAATAGCAATGATGTCTCAACCCAATCTAAGCTATCCCTGAGAAAGAAAAATCAGCAAGAGATAATAACAACCATAACCCCCAACCAGCTCCAACCGAACCTATACGTATGAATGAAAACTAAATCATAGCCTCTCTATAGGACGATATTAGACTGCTGAACTTACACACACAGAAAAGGAACATAAACTAAACATGAGAAAGCTATTTCCAAAGAAGCAACAACAAATGAAAAAGACAAAACAAACTAGAAGAAAGTAAAGAAATAAAACAGACCCCTATAACAGCCATGCTTATCCCCACTGGGAAACAGCAAGAAGGACCATAACATATACTCTGATCGAATCCATCTTACAAGGAAAAAAAACAAAAACAGAGCACAAGATCCTGAATATCAACCAGAGGACACGGAATCAAGTAAGAGAAAAAAAAAAAGAAAAGAAAAGAAAGTCAAAACCCAATCAATCCCATTTGAAGACTGAATGCTCTTTTGCTTATATACACACTTTTTTGCAAAACAAAGCATCCAAAACCCATATCCATCGAGATCCATCCCAAGGATGGTAAAATAAAATGAAAGAAATGTGAGAAGGGAGGAGGAAGAAACAAATATTATATGAGTTCGTGAGACACTCAGCATGCGGTCAGTGGATCAACATTAGGCAAATATCAAAAAATCTAATTGCAGCACCAATATGGGAATCAGAAGAGAGGAGGGAAATGAGAAGCAAAAATTGCAGGCAATTGATGCTGCAATTGATGCTGTCATCACAAGTATGGACAAATATAATTTAGAGAGGAAGGAGGGGGATTTACTTGTGACTGGTATTTCCTTCTTCTTCTTGCTCCTCTTCCTCTTTCTCTTGGCTCCAGCCCCCATCGAAATCCACTCTCTCCTCCATCTGTCTCTCGGTTCTCTCAGTTTATCTGGCCGAGACACCTGGCCAATATCCTCTCTATTCTCCCCTTGTCGTTTTTCTCTTTATCTTTCTTCTTTCTCTCTCTCTCTCCATATGAATGAGATCCCCTTTACCTGTGGTTGTCGCCCCCTCTCTCTTCTTCTTTTACTCTTCTTTCAGTTCTTTCTCTCTCACTATTCTCTCCCAGGGATAGCAGCTGCCTCCCCTCTTCACTTTCCCCGAAAATGAGGTCCCCCTCTCCTCTAGGGTTTAGATTAACTAAATACCTTAATTACCTAGGTGCCTCCCTATTAAACCTTATGACCTAAAACCCCACTTAGCCTAAACCCATTAAGCCTCTTAGCCTATTGGCCTTAATACCCACTAACACCTAAGCTAAACCCATTAAAATAACAACCTAAAAATCCACTAACCTAAGACCAACATTATAACATAAAAAGAAGACTAAACCTATCTAAAAAAATCCCTAGTTAACCAAACCTACCAAAAAAAATCCATAAACTAGGGCCGGCACAACAAAACATTTTTTTGTAATTTTGAATATATATATATATATATATATATATATATATATATATATATATATATATATATATATATATATATATTTCATAATGATTTTCTTTCCCCCTTTTTTTTTCAAAAACACTTAAATGACCAAAGATGTGGGGAAATTCAAACATGATAAAAAAAATAAAAAAATGACAAAAATGCCCTTAATAGGAAAGGGGCCAAAAATAGGGTCTTGCACGGTACTCGAAAGACTTTTAGAACAACCTATTATTAATGTTTAAGTGTTTTTCATGCCTATTACAGGCGTGGAAAGGATGTTTCCGGGAAGTAGCTGAATCTCCCCGAACTTTCAGCATTGGCTTTTCAATCACGGGTTGGAAGCTCTTCCTTCTTTCAAGACCAAAGAAAACCATGATATGATATGTCAAATTAAAAAATTAGGTATCTTACAAAATGTCTTATGTATCATGAGTGCTTGAATGTAATCTTGCCAAGGTGGAATTTCATTAATTGAGTTTTGGCTCATTAAAGTTGTTGTAAATGTTTTCAGATGATGACAGTGAAAGTAGGGAGGATGTAGAATGCAAGTGAAAATCCAAGTGGGTGTTTAATACTCCTTGGCAAAGCTGATTATATTTTTGTTTATATTCTGATTTTTTGTTATCTTTAGACAATGTATTTAATGTAAGCATCAGGTTTTTGAGTTGTAATGCCCACACCTTTTTGTAAAGTTATGGTGAAAACTCTTGTTTATTTTGTAAAGATCTTTTTGCCACTAGTTCTATATCTTATTATGGTTAAAGTCTTCCGTTGTTTTGGAGTTATTGATGGCATGATATATATGGCAGATTTAAAAAAAAAAAATGAGAAATTTATACAGGTTTTTTTTTCCTATGATTTTGTTGGTCTATGTAGACCCGACCATTAATCCTGACCCGGTCCCGAGGGGTGGCTCCCACATTGTCGAGACTGGCTTAACACTGTTATACAATACCAAAGTCTCACTCAAATATTGGGACGATGCTTTCACCTTTGCAGTGTTTTTTATTAATATGATGCCCACAACAAACCCCTCTCCATGGGAACTGCTATTCAAGACCAAGCCAGACAACAACATTTTGAAGGTTTTTGGTTGCTCCTACTATCCTCTCATGAGTCCTTACAATCACCCTAAATTTGAACTGCGTTCTCTTTTGTATATATTTCTTGGTTATAGCCCAAAGCACAAGGCTATAAAGTGCTTCCATACTCCTACAGGTAGACTATACATTTCAAGAAATGTAAAATTTGATGAGCATGTATTTCCTTTTGAGCAGGCCGATTCCATTACATCATCTCCTCAGGTTTGGCAAATTTCAAAACCCACAAATGAAATACCACTGGTTCCACTTCATGCTTCATCATCAACTCTGGCCGCACCTACCTCTATTACTCTTGCAGAATCATGCCCTTTGCCTGGTTCTAGAGACACCGATCTTGCTGCCCCTCAAATTGAAATTGGTTTGGGGACATGATGTGGCTCCATCACCAACACCCCAACCAACTGGTCTTACAGTCGTTATAAGGAAAAGCAATCGATTTTGGAAGCAAAAAGCATTTCACCATCATAATCTGTTCGTTACCACAAAACATCCCTTAGCTCCACCAACATGTGCACATGTAGAACTTACATGCTTCATAGAGGCAAACCAACCCAGCTAATGGTGTGATGCAATGATGGAAGAATTCAATGAATTAATACAAAATGTAACCTGGAGCTTAGTTGACCTGCCCTCTAACAAAAATGTTATTGGTTGTAAATGGGAATTTCTTCATCAAACAAAAACCTGATGGAACAATGAACCGATTTAAAGCTCGATTGGTAGAAAAATGACACGATCAAACTGAAGGGCTCGATTATAGAAAACATTTAGCCCCATTGTAAAACCCGCTATAATTCGGGTTGTCTTCACAATAACCCTTTCTCATGGGTGGACAATCCAACAATTGGATATCCATAATGCTTTCCTTTATGGCCACTTAGAAGATGAGGTATACATGACTCAACCCCCTAGATTTTACAGATGACACTCAACTTACTAAAGTCTATAAACTGCATACAACCTTATATGGCCTTAAATAGGCTTCTAGAGCTTGGTATTCACGGTTCAATCAGAAGCTACAAATGATGGATTTTCGAAGTACACAGTCTGATAAATCACTCTTCTTGCATATGGTTAATGGTCATAGTACATTCATTCTTGTCGACGTAGATGACATAATCATTACAGGTAGTAATCCTACTGCCATTGCAAAGCTCGTCGCAGATCTGAACAACCTCATTAAATTATGGGATCTTGGGCCCTTACATTACTTCCTTGGAGTCGAAGCCACTCTCTCTTCAGCTAGATTGTTACTCAGGCAACAAAAATATATTCTGAGATTTACTAACCCGGGCAATGATGGATGGGGCCAAGGGTGTTTCTACACCCCCAACAACTGGTGTACAACTTGTTCATGCAGGCACACGTTTTCCCAAAATCAGCTATTATAGAAGTATTGTAGGTGCTCTACAATATGTGACCCTAACAAGACCGGAAATAGGATATGTTGTTAACGAAGTATGCCAATACATGCATGCACCCATTGAGGATCATTGGATTGCTGTTAAGCGTATCCTACGCTATCTGAAACATACAACTTAGTTCGGTATACAACTTCGACAGGGATCCATTTTCACCATACAAGCTTACTCGGATGCTGACTGGGCTGACTGCCTAGATGATCATCGATCAACAAGTGGTTACTGTATTTACCTTGGCCCAAACCTCATTTCCTGGAGTTCAAAGAAGCAAGCAATAGTGGGGCGATTAAGTACGGAATTTGAGTATCGCGGTCTGGCTAATGCTACATCTGAACTCACATTGCTACAACAACTACTTGGCCAATTGTAGGTTTGTCAGGTTCTGTTCTAGTTCTGGTGTAACAACTTTGGGGCTACATACTTATCTGCAAATCTGAGGTTTCATACTCGCACAAAACATGTTGCCTTAGATTTTCATTTCATCCGAGAAAATGTATGTGCAAAAGATCTTGAAGTCCACCTACTATCCACCAAGGACAAAATTGCGGATATTTTAACAAGGGAAAATATCTACCACACCCCCTGTAGGTTATCGTAATCTCACCCACCCGTCATCGTTTGCAATAATATCCCTAAGACCCCCTACTTTTGAAAAGTTGTATCCATCAGACCCCCTCCTTTAAGATATGTCCCTCAATCGATGACATGTCACCTATTTAATTTAATAAATGACAAAACTACCCTTCTCTTTTAATTTATAGAACTTAAAACCTTTTTCTTTTTTTCTTCTTCTTCGTCAACAGATTCTCATGAGTTGGATATGGCCAGAACCCGACTGCGAGCCGGAGAAGGAAATACCTTCGTTGCTCAAAACAAAGGAAGTGAAATTAGGAAGTGGTGAAGCAGGAAATTTGTCAAACACTCGAGAGAACTATCAGCAGAATTTTATAGATCTCAGGATCTCCAAACCTCTTTTCCTTCAGTTTTCGTCTACACCAGACAGCTCAGTCGGAGAGAATAAAAAAAAAAAAAGGATTTCACTTTGGCCGTCTAAATAAAGATTGCAGAAGCAGAGATAGCAAAGGGGTTTGATTAAACCTCTTTTCCTTCTGTTTTAGTCTTGAGCAACAAAGCATTGCAACTAAAGAGAATCAGATAAAAAAACAAAAGATTTCACGACCGGCCAAATGAAGATCACAGAAGCAGTTATATCAAAAGAGATTGATTGATTCTCGAGTGTGGGTTTCATCTCAATGAAATTTCTAGTGACCTCACCCATCCTCTTTTCTAGATCTCAAATCCTCACAGAGGTTGCTTGATCTTGCCAACGATTCTTGTTGTATAACAATCTTATCTCTGTTTTGATAACATCTGATATCCACAAATGACAGGCTACTGCTTCTCTAGAATTGCTTGCAGCGTTCAGTACATATAAGTCCTAATCATGAGAATCGATTGTCAGGGGTTTCCCCCTTTGCAAGCTCTACCAGTTCTCCCTTACTTCGCCATTTCACTCTTAATAAGACTGTGTTTTCCTCCCTCTATGAAACCCACAATTGATTCCATGAGATTTCTTTAAATAATCCCACTTCTTGTTGGACCAGTTCTGATGGATTCCATGAGATTTCTTTCAATAATCCCACTTCTTGCGGTAGCAGTTTTTAAGGATCCAGTTTTGAGGCCTCTCAAGGCCTTAGCCGGTCTTGGGTGCTTGCTGGCAAGTGTAAGACAACGAATAAAGCAAGGAAGACAGCAGGGATCTTTTTAGTTCTTTTTCGCTGGAGATCAGAGGGATTATGGGATTAAAGAGAAACAGAAACAACTTTAATAGAGGAATGAAACTAGAACCCACCTTCGGTGACGATCATTGGGTCTTTAGAGAAATCGTCCATGCGCTCCCATGGCTAGTCTGGCTCTGACACTTGGATTTTTTGGGCAATTTGGGGCTTGGCAAAGATAAGAAAATATAAAAATGAAATTGAAAAGTTTTGAGAGTAAAAAAGTCTTTTTAGCATCTAAACAAAGTTTGGGTGTCTTTAGGGGGTGTTAGGGATATTATTGCAAACGATGGCGGGTGGGTGAGATTAGAATAACCTACGAGGGTGTGACAAATATTTTCCCTTTTAACAAAGCCATTAGCTACACAATGGTTCGCCACTTTTCCAAACAATCAAACTGTGCAACTATCCCCAGTATGCTTGAGGGGGAATGATAAGATATTGATACAATCAGGATATACAAGGAGATAGGGTAAGATCCAACCAAGATATACAAGGAGATAAAATAAGATTCGATGAGATAAAATAAGATCCAGCCAAGATATATAGCATTCCTGAAATAGGATAACTCAACAACCCAATACGTTATAGTTTTAGAATATTTTTTAATCTATTTACAACACATGTATATCCAATCTTCGTATCCATTGATTCTCTCCTTGATATCATGGAGAGATATTCTCATGTATATCTCAAATCAGTCTATAAATACAAACGCTCTGCATTCAAAAATTATATCAGAGAAAAACTTCTCAAATCAAAACCTTTTCACTTCTTTATTCTGAGCCTATAGCGTAAGATCCAACCAAGATATACAAGCAGATTAGATAAGATCCGAGGAGATATGATAAGATCCAGCCACGATAGCATTCCTGAAATAGGATAACTCAACAACCCAATACGTTACAGTTTTGAAATATTTTTTAATCTATTTACAACACATGTATATCAAACTTTGTATCCCTTTATTCTCTCCCTGATATCATGGAGAGATACTCTCATGTATATCTCAAATTAGTCTATAAATACAAATGCTCTGCATACAAAAATTATATTAGAGAAAAACTTCTCAAATCAAAACCTTTTCACTTCTTTATTCTGAGCCTTGCGTTAGTTGAATGTTCAGAATTTGAGAAGATGAAGACCAAGGTTCCTCCGTACTTTGTAGTGGGGTTGTTGGACTTATTGTTATCATTGTTGGCAACTTGGCTGATGTGACAGTGTTTGTGAGTATTCAGTCAGAGAAATGAGGAGAGAGTATCAGTGTAGGAGAGAGAATGTCAGTACAGGGGCACAGATGTGGTAACTTCACTTGTGTATTCTACAATGTTCTACATGTGTTTCAAATGACTTACAATGAGTTAAATGGGATTTTACATTGATTTTGATGAGAGAGAGTGTCTGTAGACCCCACTGGTGATGTAGCTGAATTTCTGATGGTGCAACAGTGTTCCTGTAGCTTTTCTGATCATGTTCATGTTTTTCATGTTTCTCGTGTTGTGGCATTGAAGAGAGAAATTCAAGAGAGAGAAAGAAGAGAGAGAACCAGAGAGAGAGAAATAGGAGAGAGAAAAAATATGAGCGGGACCCACAGGTGTGGTGGCAAGGTGACATGCCAACATGGCATCCCACGGCACTTGGCATGCATGCACGCAATGTTTCGGGTTCAAATTCGAAGGTTTGACAGAGTTTTAACTTTGGATATATTTTTGGTGGTCCCGCAGCAAGTTCATGAAAATTCGACAGTGGAAAGATGTAGAGCGTCGAGTTATCTTTCCAACGCAACTTGAATCACTCAATTTCGACGTCAGATGAGCGAGATATCGCAGTTTCTGTCGGATCGCTCGAAAAAGTCATTTCACAAGTTGTTTAGGGATAATTTCGGCATTTCACAAGTTGTTAAGGGGTAATTTCGTCAAGAAAAAAGAAGAAGATCCGAAATCGGCCGCCCAAATGAAGCCACGTAGGCTAGACTCTAAATGGACGGCCTTCAAAGTTGTGGGCTAAGGTGTGATGCGAAGATTCCGTTTAGATTCCATCGCGAGGCTTCTGGTTGGATGGAGGTAGTTTAAAAAGGTGGTTCGTGTTTCACAGAATCGGCGCCTTATTCGGTGTGGTGCATTCATCGTGCGACGACGGAAGAGATTCCGATCCAGCGCTTCACGTGATCTCTGATTTTCGGAGGCGTGATTTATCCATATCTAACGACTCAGAATCAATCCCGCCTTTTTGAAGTCAATCTGACGGTCCGTGCTGAAGATTCTTTGATTGACCAATCACATCGCTACAGCGCATCGGCGGCGCGGCTACAGTGCGGCGCGGGTGCGCGGTTATAAAAGGAAAGATTCTTTTTCCTTATCTGTGATTGGCCGAATTTTAAACTGCCATAACTTCTTCATCCGGCTCCAAATCAGTCCGTTCAAGTTGCAGTTTCCAAATTTTTTGATGCTCTATACATTGGGCACCGTTGGGAGTCATAAAAACACTGAGAAAAATCAAAAATAGGGTTTTTCTAGGGTTTCGTACCTGTGGGAGTGATCAATCACCAACTACCTCTTCTTTGTGCATCAATGGAGCGCTAAATCCCTGTGAGAGGTCAGTAGAGCTTTTATTTTCATATTCATGGTAATTATGGATTGTGTGGAAGAGATTTGAAGCCTATGAGCAAGGTGTACTCTGTGAATCGATCTCTATCAACATTGAAGATTGTTGGAAAGTACCTGAGAGCAGTGTGAAACTTCAGAGAGATTATTGGCCATTCGAAAGCATAGTTTGTGAGATTTTTCAATTCCCTTGTCTATTTATGCTTTCAATTTATTGTATGCTAGCGTAGGTGCAAATTGTTGAATACCTAGCTAGTGGGGGGAAATTGTAAGGCAAATTTATAAGCAAAAAAATAATTGTTATTTGCTTCCCGTGGGTACGGGTTAAGCGTGGTGTGCATCGTATGCTGAACACTGGTACTTGATACCTAAATTCCTGGCACATGTGTGCCCTCTTAGTTTTATGCTGGATAAATTGGGTGTATGTACTCCCTGCTGTATAGACAGCAAAAAGAAGTATATTGAGTATATACGGAGCCCGTTGGGCATTTCTCCGTGGACTAGCCATCACACACTGTATTGGTGAACCACGTATATCATGTGTTGTGGATTGTCTTTATTTTCCTCTACATTTTGGAGTGTGTGGAATGGCTTGCAGGATGGGTGTGAAAATCTGGTAGACCTGGCCACTGAGTGGTAGCAAGGTAGATTTTCATACGCTTGTGTGTATGTAAAAGAATATATCTCCATCAGCTCTGGGCAGCAGTAAATAATCAGAGAAAAGTTTCAGACACTGATTCACCCCCCCTCTCAGTGTCATATCAAGTTCATCAATTGGTATCAGAGCTACAGGCTCAGTGACCGCTTAATCAGTAACTGAGAAGATCAGAATAAAGATATGGCATCAGGAGAAGGTTTTAATGGGCCCCCATTGTTTGATGGGACATAATTTGTATTTTGGAAGAGAAGAATGGAGATCTACATTGGGTCTCTTAGGTTTAATGTATGGGCTTCTATTGAGAATGGTTACACTCCTCATGATACGAATGCTCCCACTGTAGTACACAAGAAAAATTTTGAAAACCATAGAAAGGATCTTAATGCTATTCAAGGGGGACTGACAAACAGTAAACTAGCTAAAGTCATAGACTGCAAGACAGCAATGGAGGTTTGGGATAGATTGATCAATATTTATGAAGGAGATAAAAAGATCAAGACAATCAAGCTGCAACCATCCAGAGGTCAGTTTGAGAACCTGAAGATTTATGAAGATGAGACCATTGACCAGTACAAGAACAGAGTTAATGAAGTGGTTAATTCCATTAGAGGACTTGGTGAAGACCTAAGAGGTCATATTGTCTGTCAGAAAATCTTAAGGTCTCTTACTCAAATTTGAATCAAAAGTATCAGCTCTTGAAGAGACCAAAGATTTAGAACAGGTGACTATTGATGAAATTCATGGAGCCTTAACAGATTTTGAGATGAGAATAGATCCAGAAACCTCTATTGATAAGCAAGTTGCCTTCAAAGCCATGTAAAAGATGAAAATCTCTAAAAATTCAGATGAAGAAGAAAGTGAAGATGAAGACACAGCTCACTTTACTAGAAAATTGAAGAAGGGTACAAGAAGGTTTAAGAACAAACTCCCATTCAAGTGCTTCAATTGTGGTAAGGTTGAACACTTTGCTGCAAAATGTTCAAAGAAGAATAAATTTGATAGTGATGATGAAGATGACAGCAATGACAGTTACAAGGCCAAGAGCTTCAAGAAGAACAAGCCTAAAAGGAAAAGCTTTATTTCCAAGAGGAATAGTGACACTTTAGATGACGACTCAGATGATGTTTCAGAGGGTGAGTCTAGTGAGGCTTTGTTCATGGTTTTCCTTGAAGAACGAGAAGAGAACAAAAATGAAAAGTTAAGCTCAAGCAGTGACGAAGAAGGTGAAATAAATTTTGAAGCAGAGTTTCAAGCAGCTATGAAGTAACTTAACAAGGAACGGAAGAATAACAAGTTTGTCTCAAGAGAACTTAAAAAGCAGAAACAGTTGATTCAAGACTTGAGAGTTCAAGATGTAGAGTCCAAGAAAATTATTGACAGTCTCAAGACTCAGCTTGAACAGGTATCTTTAGACCACTCTACAGTAATGACTGAGAATGCAGGTTTGAAAGCTCAACTAGAAATACAAGCCCCTGTGATGAGTAAATTTAAAGAGCTTGAGAAAGAATTTATTCTGTTAAAAACAAAGGTGACTGAGTATGAAAAAGAAGAGCTTGAAAGACAACAAAAGTTGAATCACCCTGATGAGCCAAGAAACACTCCAGTGCACCCTAGTAGCTACAAGCTAGATGAAATTATAAATTCTAACAGTGCCAACTCAAAGAAGAAAGGTCCCATCTCTTTTGTGAAAGAGAATGGAAAGGGTAAAGCTCCTATGATTTATGTCCAAGAAGAAAATCAAGTTCCTATTCCCCAGACTACTAATGCAAGACAAGGTAAGAGAGTGAAGCCGAGTAACCTCTATGGAAAAATTATCCCAATGCACCACAGAGATAGATGAGGTACATGGTACCTTCTAGGCCAAAATCTTATTTTCAGGGATATTGTTATAAATGTAATGCTTATGGTCACAAGATAGCTACCTGCAAATTCAACATGAGAGAAGTCAGATTTAAAAGTAGAAATCAGTTTGCTTCCCTTGAAGAAAATTTTGTTGAGTGCTACAATTGTCATAACTATGGGCATATTGCAAGAAAATGCCGAAATTTTTTTTCATTCACACCACCTCAGCGAAAACTGACACAACAAAGGGAGAATGGCCAAAGAAAGGTTAAGCAGAGAATGAATAAAAAGACTCCACCAGTTGTTAGAAAAGTATGGAAAAAGAAAATCAATACAGATTTAGTAGAAGAAGAAAGTGATGGTGTTGCATGCTTCGAGACAACGTTCAAGACACAAGACAGGCCATCTCCTTGGATACTTGACAGTGGATGCTCTAGTCACACGACAGGTGACAAGAAAATGTTTCAGCAGCTTTAGCAGCATGAGGGAGGTACAGTAATATTTGGAAACAATAAAGGGGCCAAGGTAACTTGAAAGGGTTCTATCAGCATCAATATTGGAAATATGAAACTTCATGATGTGTTTTATGAGTCAGGACTCAAGCACAATGTTCTCAGCATCAGTCAGATTTGTGACAGAGGGCATGAAGTGATCTTCAACAAACAGGGATGTGAGATCAAAAGAGTTGACAGTGGCAAGACTATGGCTTCAGGACAGAGAACCTCGAGAAACTTATACACTCTGACAGAGAGTGTCGAAGATTCATGCATGACCATGCTCACCAAGCAGTGAGGTGCTTGGCGTGAGGGGGAGCAGTGAGTATTTGTTATATTCTTTTGCTCCCGATGATAGACTCAGGGGGAGTCCTATGGTAGTTATATGTTGAGTGGTGTATGCATATGTTTGTTATCCTTCATCTCCTTATGTTGGACTAAGGGGGAGTCTGGTGATGTTGTTATGTGTTGATATAATTTTTTATTATTTTTTTTGGGCCCATAAGATTGGAAAGATGCGGTGGGCACTCCTATGTGGCATGCCCCTTAGTATTTGTTGTCAAAGGGGGAGAAAGATCTCATGTGCATAATGAGTTGCCAACAATTTCAAAGGGAGAGATTGTTGGACTTTATGTTGTCATTGTTGGCAACTTGGCTGATGTGACAATGTTTGTGAGTATTCAGTCAGAGAAATGAGGAGAGAGAGTTCGGTACAGTGGCACAGATGTGGCAACTTCACTTGTGTATTTTACAATGTTCTACATGTGTTTCAGATGACTTACAATGAGTTAAATGGGATTTTACATTGATTTTGATGAGAGAGAGTGTCTGTGGACCCCATTGGTGATGTGGCTGAGTTTCTGATGATGCGACAGTGTTCCTGAAGCTTTTCTGATCATGTTCGTGTTTCTCACGTTTCTCGTGTTGTGGCATTGAAGAGAGAAATTCAAGAAAGAGAAAGAAGAGAGAGAATCAGAAGAGAGAGAAAAAGGAGAGAGAAAAAAATATGAGTGAGACCCACAGGTGTGGTGGCAAGGTGACATGCCAACACGGCAGCCCACGGCACTTGGCATGCATGCACGCAAAGTTTCGGGTTCAAATTCCAAGGTTTGACAGAGTTTTAACTTTGAATCTATTTTTGATGGGTCCCGCAGCAAGTTCATGAAAATCTGACAGTGGAAAGATGTAGAGCGTCGAGTTATCTTTCCAACGCAACTTCAATCACTCAATTCCGACGTCGGATGAGCGAGATATCACACTTTCTGTCGGATCGCTCGAAAAAGTCATTTCACAAGTTGTTTAGGGGAAATTTCGGCATTTCACAAGTTTTTAAGGGGTAATTTCGTCAAGGAAAAAGAAGAAGATCCGAAATCGGCCGCCCAAATGAAGCCACGTAGGCTAGATTCTAAATGGACGACCTTCAAAGTTGCGGGCTAAGGTGTGATGCGAAGATTCTGTTTAGATTCCCTCGCGAGGCTTCTGGTTGGATGGAGGCAGTTTAAAAAGGTGGTTCGTGTTTCACAGAATCGACGCCCTATTCGGTGTTGTGCGTTCATCTTGCGACGACGGAAGAGATTTCGATCCAGCGCTTCACGATATCTCCGATTTTCGGAGGCGTGATTTATCCAGATCCAAGGACTCAGATTCAATCCCGCCTTTGAAGTCAATCTGACGGTCCGTGCTGAAGATTCTTTGATCGACCAATCATATCGCGATAGCGCATCGGTGGAGTGGCTACGGTGCGGCGGGGGTGCGCGGTTATAAAAGGAAAGATTCTCTTTCCTTATCTGTGATTGGTCGAACTTCAAACTGCCATAACTTCTTCATCCGAGCTCCAAATCAGTCCGTTCAAGTTGCAGTTTCCATATTTTTTGATGCTCTATACATTGGGTACCATTGGGAGTCATAAAAACACTGAGAAAAATCGAAAATAGGGTATTGAAGCTTAACAAAGGGTTTTTCTAGGGCTTCATGTCTGTGGGAGTGATCAATCACCAACTACCTCTTCTCTGTGCATCAATGGAGTGCTAAATCCCTGTGAGAGGTCAGTAGAGATTTTTTTCATACTCATGGTGATTATGGGTTGTGTGGAAGACATTTGAATCCTTTGAGCAAGGTGTACTCTGTGAATCGATCTATATCAACATTGAAGATTGTTGGAAAGTACCTGAGAGCAGTGTGAAGCTTCAGAGAGATTACAGGCCATTCGAAAGCATTGTTTGTGAGATTTTTCAATTCCCTTATCTATTTATGCTTTGAATTAATTGTATGCTAACGTAGGTGCAAATTATTGAATACCTAGCTAGTGGGGGAAAATTGTAAAACAAATTTATAAGCCTAAAAAAAATTGTTATTTGCTTCCCGTGGGTGCGGGTTAAGCGTGATGTGCAGCGTGTGCTGAACACTGGTACTTGATACCTGAATTTCTGGTACATGTGTGCCCTCTTAGTTTTATGCTGGGTAAATTGGGTGTATGTACTCCCTGCTGTATAGACAGCAAAAACAAATGTATTGAGTATATACGGAGCCCATTGGGCATTACTTTGTGGACTAGCCATCACACACTGTGTTGGTGAACCACCTATATCCTGTGTTGTGGACTGTCTTTATTTTCCTATATATTTTGGAGTGCGTGGAATGACCTGCATGATAGGTGTGCAAATCTGGTAGACCTGGCCACTGAGTGGTAGCGAGGTAGATTTGCATACGCTTGTGTGTGTGTAAAAGAATATATATCCATCAGCTCTGGGCAGCAGTAAATAATCAGAGAAAAGTTTCAGACACTGATTCACCCCCCCTCTCAGTGTCATATCAAGTTCATCAATTGGTATCAGAGCTACAGGCTCAGTGACCGCTTAATCAGCAATTGAGAGGATCAGAATAAAGATATGGCACCAGGAGAAGGTTTTAACGGGCCCACATTGTTTGTTGGGACAGAATTTGTATTTTGGAAGAGAACAATGGAGATCTACATTGGGTCTCTTAGGTTTAATGTATGGGCTTCTATTGAGAATGGCTACACTCCTCATGATACGAATTCTCCCGCTGTAGTAGACAAGAAAATTTTTGAAAACAATAGAAAGGCTCTTAATGCTATTCAAGGGGGACAGACAAATAATGAACTAGCTAAAGTCATAGACTGCAAGACAGCAATGGAGGTTTGGGATAGATTGATCAATATATATGAAGGAGATAAAAAGATCAAGACAATCAAGCTGCAAACATTCAGAGGTCAGTTTGAGAACCTGAAGATGTATGAAGATGAGACCATTGACCAGTACATGAACAGAGTTAATGAAGTGGTTAATTCCATTAGAGGACTTGGTGAAGACCTAAAAGGTCATATTGTCTGTCAGAAAATCATAAGGTCTCTTACTCCCAAATTTGAATCAAAAGTATCAGCTCTTGAAGAGACCAAGGATTTAGAACAGGTGACTATTGATGAGATTCATGGAGCCTTAATAGTTGTTGAGATGAGAATAGATCCAGAAACCTCTGTTGATAAGCAAGTTGCGTTCAAAGCCATGAAGAAGATGAAAATCTCTAAAAATCCAGATGAAGAAGAAAGTGAAGATGAAGACACAGCTCACTTTACTAGAAAATTGTAGAAGGGTACAGGAAGGTACAAGAACAAACTCCCATTCAAGTGCTTCAATTGTGGTAAGGTTGGACACTTTGCTGCAAAATGTCCAAAGAAGAATAAATTTGATAGTGGTGATGAAGATGACAGCAATGATAGTTACAAGGCCAAGGGCTTCATGAAGAAGCCTAAAAGGAAAAGCTTTATTTTCAAGAGGAATAGTGACACTTTAGATGACGACTCAGATGATGTTTCAGAGGGTGAGTCTAGTGAGGCTTTGTTCATGGTTTTCCTTGAAGAACGAGAAGAGAACAAAAATGAAAAGTCAAGCTCAAGCAGTGGCGAAGAAGGTGAAATAAATTTTGAAGCAGAGTTTCAAGCAGCTATGTAGGAACTTAACAAGGAACGGAAGAATAACAAGTTTGTCTCAAGAGAACTTAAAAAGTAGAAACAGTTGATTCAAGACTTGAGAGTTCAAGATGTAGAGTCCAAGAAAATTATTGACAGTCTCAAGACTCAGCTTGAACAGGTATCTATAGACCACTCTACAGTAATGACTGAGAATGCAGGTTTGAAAGCTCAACTTGAAATACAAGCCCCTGTGATGAGTAAATTTGAAGAGCTTGAGAAAGAATTTATTCTGTTAAAAGCAAAGGTGACTGAGTATGAAAAAGAAGAGCTTGAAAGACAACAAGAGTTGAATCAACCTGATGAGCCAAGAAACACTCCAGTGCACCCTAGTAGCTACAAGCTAGATGAAATTATAAATTCTAACAGTGCCAACTCAAAGAAGAAAGGTCCCATATCTTTTGTGAAAGAGAATGGAAAGGGTAAAGCTCCTATGATTTATGTCCCTAAAAAAAATCAAGTTCCTATTCCACAGACTACTAATGCAAGACAAGGTAAGAGAGTGAAGCAGAGTAACTTCTATGGAAAAATTATCCCAATGCACCACAGAGACGGATGAGGTACATGGCACCTTCTAGGTCAAAATCTTATTTTCAGGGATATTGTTATAAATGTAATGCTTATGGTCACAAGATAGCTACCTGCAAATTCAACATGAGAGAAGTCAGATTTGAAAGTAGAAATCAGTTTGCTTCCCTTGAAGAAAATTTTGTTGAGTGCTACAATTGTCATAACTATGGGCATATTGCAAGAGAATGTAGAACAATTTTTTCATTCACGCCACCTCAGCAAAAAGTGACACAACAAAGGGAGAATGGCCAAAGAATGGTTAAGCAGAGAATGAATAAAAAGACTCCACCAGTTGTTAGAAAAGTGTGGAAAAAGAAAATCAATGCAGATTTAGTAGAAGAAGAAAGTGATGGTGTTGCATGCTTCGAGACAACGTTCAAGACACAAGACAAGCCGTCTCCTTGGATACTTGACAGTGGATGCTCTAGTCACATGACAGGTGACAAGAAAATGTTTCTGCAGCTTTAGCAGTATGAGGGACGTACAGTAATATTTGGAAACAATGAAGGGGCCAAGGTAACTTGAAAGGGTTCTATCAGCATCAATAATGGAAATATTAATCTTCATGATGTGTTTTATGAGTCAAGACTCAAGCACAATGTTCTCAGCATCAGTCAGATTTGTGACAGAGGGCATGGAGTGATCTTCAACGAACAGGGATGTGAGATCAAAATAGTTGACAGTGGCAAGACTGTGGCTTCAGGATAGAGAACCTTGAGAAACTTATACACTCTGACAAAGAGTGTCGAAGATTCATGCATGACCATGCTCACCAAGCAGTGAGGTGCTTGGCGTGAGGGGGAGCAGTGTGTATTTGTTATATTCTTTTGCTCCCGATGATAGACTCAGGGGGAGTCCTATGGTAGTTATATGTTGAGTGGTGTATGCATATGTTTGTTATCCTTCATCTCCTTATGTTGGACTCAGGGGGAGTCTGGTGATGTTGTTATGTGTTGATATAATTTTTTATTATTTTTTTTGGGCCCATAGGATTGGAAAGATGCGGTGGGCACTCCTATGTGGCATGCCCCTTGGTATTTGTTGTCAAAGGGGGAGAAAGATCTCATGTGCATAATGAGTTACCAACAATTCCAAAGGGGGATATTGTTGGACTTTATGTTGTCATTGTTGGTAACTTGGCTGATGTGACAATGTTTGTGAGTATTCAGTCAGAGAAATGAGGAGAGAGAGTATCAGTACAGTGGCACAGATATGGCAACTTCACTTGTGTATTCTATAATGTTCTACATGTGTTTCAGATGACTTACAATGAGTTAAATGGGATTTTACATTGATTTTGATGAGAGAGAGTGTCTATGGACCCCACTGGTGATGTGGCTGAGTTTCTGATGTTGCGACAGTGTTCCTGAAGCTTTCTGATCATGTTCATGTTTCTCACGTTTCTCGTGTTCTGGCATTGAAGAGAGAAATTCAAGAGAGAGAAAGAAGAGAGAGAATCAGAGAGAGAGAAAGATGAGAGAGAAAAAAATATGATTGGGACCCACAGGTGTGGTGGCAAGGTGACATGCCAACACGGCAGCCCACGGCACTTGGCATGCATGCACGCAAAGTTTTGGGTTCAAATTCCAAGGTTTGACAGAGTTTTAACTTTGAATCTATTTTTGATGGGTCCCGTAGAAAGTTCATGAAAATCCGACAGTGGAAAGATGTAGAGCGTCGAGTTATCTTTCCAACGCAACTTCAATCACTCAATTCCAACGTCGGATGAGCGAGATATCGCAGTTTCTGTTGGATCGCTCGAAAAAGTCTATTCACAAGTTGTTTAGGGGCAATTTCGACATTTCACAAGTTGTTAAGGGGTAATTTCGTTAAGAAAAAAGATGAAGATCCGAAATCGGCCGCCCAAATGAAGCCATGTAGGCTAGATTCTAAATGGACGACCTTCAAAGTTGCGGGCTAAGGTGTGATGCGAAGATTCTGTTTAGATTCCATTGTGAGGCTTCTGGTTGGATGGAGGCAGTTTAAAAAGGTGGTTCGTGTTTCACAGAATCGACGCCTTATTCGGTGTTCTGCGTTCATCGTGCGACGACGGAAGAGATTCCGATCCAGCGCTTCACGATATCTCCGATTTTCGGAGGCGTGATTTATGCAGATCCAAGGACTCAGATTCAATCCCGCCTTTTTGAAGTCAATCTGATGGTCCATGCTGAAGATTCTTCGATCGGCCAATCATACCACGACAGCGCATCGGTGGCGCGGCTACGGTGCGGCGGGGGTGCGCGGTTATAAAAGGAAAGATTCTCTTTCCTTATCTGTGATTGGTCAAACTTCAAACTGCCATAACTTCTTCATCCGAGCTCCAAATCAGTCCGTTCAAGTTGCTGTTTCCATATTTTTTGATGCTCTATACATTGGGCACCATTGGGAGTCGTAAAAACGTGGAGAAAAATCGAAAATAGGGTTTTAAAGCTTAAGAAAGGGTTTTTCTAGGGTTTCGTGCCTGTGGGAGTGATCAATTACCAACAACCTCTTCTCTATGCATCAATGGAGTGCTAAATCCCTGTTAGAGGTCAGTAGAGCTTTTATTTTTATATTCATGGTGATTATGGGTTGTGTGGAAGAGATTTGAGCCTTTGAGCAAGGTGTACTCTGTGAATCGATCTATATCAACATTGAAGATTATTGGAAAGTACCTGAGAGCAGTGTGAAGCTTCAGAGAGATTATTGGCCATTCGAAAGCATAGTTTGTAAGATTTTTCAATTCTCTTTTCTATTTATGCTTTCAATTTATTGTATGCTAGCATAGGTGTAAATTGTTGAAAACCTAGCTAGTGGGGGAAATTTGTAAGGCAAATTTATAAGCCTAAAAAAAATTGATATTTGCTTTTCGTGGGTGCGGGTTAAGCGTGGTGTGCAGCGTGTGCTGAACACTGGTACTTGATACCTGAATTCCTGGTACATGTGTGCCCTCCTTGTTTTATGCTGGGTAAATTGGGTGTATGTGCTCCCTGCTATGTAGACATCAAAAAGAAATGTATTGAGTATATACGGAGCCCGTTGGGCATTACTTCGTGGACTAGCCATCACACACTGTGTTGGTGAACCACGTAAATCCTGGGTTGTGGACTGTCTTTATTTTCCTATATATTTTGGAGTGCCTGGAATGGCTTGCATGATAGGTGTACAAATCTGGTAGACCTGGCCACTGAGTGGTAGCGAGGTAGATTTGCATACGCTTGTGTGTGTGTGTAAAAGAATATATCTCCATCAGCTCTGGGCAGCAGTAAATAATCGGAGAAAAGTTTCAGACACTGATTCACCCCCTCTCAGTGTCATATCAGGTTCATCAATTGGTATCAGAGCTACAAGCTCAGTGACCGCTTAATCAGCAATTGAGAGGATCAGAATAATGATATGGCACCAGGAGAAGGTTTTAACGGGCCCCCATTGTTTGATGGGACAGAATTTGTATTTTGGAAGAGAAGAATGGACATCTACATTAGGTCTCTTAGGTTTAATGTATGGGCTTCTATTGAGAATGGCTACACTCCTCATGATACGAATGCTCCCACTGTAGTAGACAAGAAAAATTTTGAAAACAATAGAAAGGCTTTTAATGCTATTCAAGGGGGACGGACAAACAGTGAACTAGCTAAAGTCATGGACTGCAAGACAGCAATGGAGGTTTGGGATAGATTGATCAATATATATGAAGGAGATAAAAGGATCAAGACAGTCAAGCTGCAAACATTCAAAGGTCAGTTGAGAACCTGAAGATGTATGAAGATGAGACCATTGACCAGTACATGAACAGAGTTAATGAAGTGGTTAATTCCATTAGAGGATTTGGTGAAGACCTAAAAGGTCATATTGTCTGTCAGAAAATCTTAAGGTCTCTTACTCCCAAATTTGTATCAAAAGTATCAGCTCTAGAAGAGACCAAGGATTTAGAATAGGTGACTATTGATGAGATTCATGGAGCCTTAACAATTTTTGAGATGAGAATAGATCCAAAAACCTCTGTTGATAAGCAAGTTGCCTTCAAAGCCATGAAGAAGATGAAAATCTCTAAAAATCCAGATGAAGAAGAAAGTGAAGATGAAGACACAGCTTACTTTACTAGAAAATTGAATAAGGGTACAGGAAGGTACAATAACAAACTCCCATTCAGGTGCTTCAATTGTGGTAAGGTTGGACACTTTGCTGAAAAATGTCCAAAGAAGAATAAATTTGATAGTGATGATGAAGATGACAGCAATGATAGTTACAAGGCCAAGAGCTTCAAGAAGAACAAGCCTAAAAGGAAAAGCTTTATTTCCAAGTGGAATAGTGACACTTCAGATGACGACTCAGATGATGTTTCAGAGGGTGAGTCTAGTGAGGCTTTGTTCATGGTTTTTCTTGAAGAACGAGAATAGAACAAAAATGAAAAATCAAGCTCATGCAGTGACGAAGAATGTGTAATAAATTTTGAAGGAGAGTTTCAAGCAGCTATGAAGGAACTTAACAAGGAACGAAAGTATAAGAAGTTTTTCTCAAGAGAACTTAAAAAGCAGAAACAGTTGATTCAAGACTTGAGAGTTCAAGATGTAGAGTCCAAGAAAATTATAGATAGTCTCAAGACTCAGCTTGAACAAGTATCTATAGACCACTCTACAGTAATGACTGAGAATGCAGGTATGAAAGCTCAACTTGAAATACAAGCCCCTGTGATGAGTAAATTTGAAGAGCTTGAGAAAGAATTTATTCTGTTAAAAGCAAAGGTGACTGAGTATGAAAAAGAAGAGCTTGAAAGACAACAAAAGTTGAATCAACCTGATGAGCCAAGAAACACTCCAGTGCACTCTAGTAGCTACAAGCTAGATGAAATTATAAATTCTAACAGTGCCAACTCAAAGAAGAAAGGTCCCATCTCTTTTGTGAAAGAAAATGGAAGGGGTAAAGCTCCTATGATTTATGTCCAAGAAGAAAATCAAGTTCCTATTCTACAGACTACTAATGCAAGACAAGGTAAGAGAGTGAAGCAGAGTAACTTCTATGGAAGAAATTATCCCAATGCACCACAGAGACAGATGAGGTACATGGCACCTTCTAGGACAAAATCTTATTTTCAGGGATATTATTATAAATGTAATGCTTATAGTCACAAGATAGCTACTTGCAAATTCAACATGAGAGAAGTCAGATTTGAAAGTAGAAATCAGTTTGCTTCCCTTGAAGAAAATTTTGTTGAGTGCTACAATTGTCATAACTATGGGCATATTGCAAGAGAATGCAGAACAATTTTTTCATTCATGCCACCTCCGCTGACACAACAAAGGGAGAATGGCCAAAGAAAGGTTAAGTAGAGAATCAATGTAGATTTAGTAGAAGAAGAAAGTGATGGTGTTGCATGCTTCGAGACAACGTTCAAGACACAAGACAAGCCGTCTCCTTGGATACTTGACAGTTGATGCTCTAGTCACATGACAGGTGACAAGAAAATGTTTCAGCAGCTTCAGCAGTATGAGGGAGGTACAGTGAAATTTGGAAACAATGAAGGGGCCAAGGTAACTTAAAAGGGTTTTATCAGCATCAACAATGGAAATATGAAACTTCATGATGTGTTTTATGTGTCAGGACTTAAGCACAATGTTCTCAGCATCAGTCAGATTTGTGACAGAGGGCATGAAGTGATCTTCAACAAACAGGGATCTGAGATCAAAAGAGTTGAAAGTGGCAAGACTGTGGCTTCAAGACAGAGAACCTCGAGAAACTTATACACTCTGACAGAGAGTGTCGAAGTTTCATGCATGACCTTGCTCACCATGCAGTGAGGTGCTTGGCATGAGGGGGAGCAGTGTATATTTGTTATATTCTTTTGCTCCCGATGATAGACTCAGGGGGAGTCCTATGGTAGTTATATGTTGAGTGGTGTATGCATATGTTTGTTATCCGTCATCTCCTTATGTTGGACTCAGTGGGAGTCTGGTGATGTTGTTATGTGTTGATATAATTTTTTATTATTTTTTTGGGCCCATAGGATTGGAAAGATGCTGTGGGCACTCCTATGTGGCATGCCCCTTAGTATTTGTTGTCAAAGGGGGAGAAAGATCTCATGTGCATAATGAGTTGCCAACAATTCCAAAGGGGGAGATTGTTGGACTTTATGTTGTCATTGTTGGCAACTTGGCTGATGTGACAGTGTTTGTGAGTATTCAGTCAGAGAAATGAGGAGAGAGAGTATCAGTACAGTGACACAGATGTGGCAACTTTACTTGTGTATTATACAGTGTTCTACATGTGTTTCAAATGACTTACAATGAGTTAAATGGGATTTTACATTGATTTTGATGAGAGAGAATGTTTGTGGACCCCACTGGTGATGTGGCTGAGTTTCTGATGATGCAACAGTGTTCCTAAAGCTTTTCTGATCATGTTCGTGTTTCTCATGTTTCTCGTGTTGTGGCATTGAAGAGAGAAATTTAAGAGAGGGAAATAAGAGAGAGAATCAAAGAGAGAGAAAGAGGAGAGAGAAAAAAAATATGAGTGGGACCCACAGGTGTGGTGCCAAGGTGACATGCCAACACGGCAGCCTACGGCACTTGGCATGCATGCACGTAAAGTTTCGGGTTTAAATTCCAAGGTTTGACAGAGTTTTAACTTTGGATCTATTTTTGGGGAGTCCCACAGCAAGTTCATGAATATTCGACAGTGGAAAGATGTAGAGCGTCGAGTTATCTTTCCAACGCAACTTGAATCACTCAATTTCGGCGTCGGATGAGCGAGATATCGCAGTTTCTATCGGATCGCTCGAAAAAGTCATTTCACAAGTTGTTTAGGGGTACTTTCGGCATTTCACAAGTTGTTAAGGGGTAATTTCGGCAAGAAAAAAGAAGAAGATCCGAAATCGGCCGCCCAAATGAAGCCACGTAGGCTAGATTCTAAATGGACGGCCTTCAAAGTTGCGGCCTAAGGTGTGATGTGAAGATTCCGTTTAGATTCCATCGCGAGGCTTCTAGTTGGATGGAGGCAGTTTAAAAAGGTGGTTCGTGTTTCACAGAATCGGCGCCTTATTCGGTGTGGTGCGTTCATCGTGCGACGACGGAAGAGATTCCGATCCAGCGCTTCACGTGATCTCCGATTTTCGGAGGCGTGATTTATCCATATCCAACGACTCAGATTCAATCCCGCCTTTTTGAAGTCAATCTGACGGTCCGTGCTGAATATTCTTTGATCGACCAATCATATCGCTACAGCGCATCGGCGGCGCGGCTACAGTGCGGTGCGGGTGCGCGGTTATAAAAGGAAAGATTCTTTTTCCTTATCTGTGATTGGCCGAACTTCAAACTGCCATAACTTCTTCATCCGAGCTCCAAATCAGTCCGTTCAAGTTGCAGTTTCCATATTGTTTGATGCTCTATACATTGGGCACTGCTGGGAGTCATAAAAACACTGAGAAAAATTGAAAATAGGGTTTTGAATCTTAACAAAGGGTTTTTCTAGGGTTTCGTACCTGTGGGAGTGATCAATCACCAACTACCACTTCTCTGTGCATCAATGGAGTGCTAAATCCCTGTGAGTGGTCAGTAGAGCTTTTATTTTCATATTCATGATAATTATGGGTTGTGTGGAAGAGATTTAAAACCGATGAGCAAGGTGTACTCTGTGAATCGATCTCTATCAACATTGAAGATTGTTGGAAAGTACCTGAGAGCAGTGTGAAGCTTCAGAGAGATTATTGGCCATTCAAAAGCATGGTTTGTGAGATTTTTCAATACCCTTGTCTATTTATGCTTTCAATTTATTGTATGCTAGCATAGGTGCAAATTGTTGAATACCTAGCTAGTGGGGGAAAATTGTAAGGCAAATTTATAAGCCTAAAACTAATTTCTATTTGCTTCACGTGGGTGCGGGTTAAGCGTGGTGTGCAGCATGTGCTGAACACTGGTACTTGATACCTAAATACCTGGCACATGTGTGCCCTCTTAGTTTTATGCTGGATAAATTGGGTGTATGTACTCCCTGCTGTACAGACTGCAAAAAGAAGTGTATTGAGTATATACGGAGCCCGTTGGGCATTACTCCGTGGACTAGCCATCACACACTGTATTGGTGAACCACGTATATCCTGTGTTGTGGATTGTCTTTATTTTCCTATACATTTTGGAGTGCGTGGAATGGCTTGCAGGATGGGTGTGCAAATCTGGTAGACCTGGCCACTGAGTGGTAGCAAGATCGATTTGCATACGCTTGTGTGTGTGTAAAAGAATATATCTCCATTAGCTCTGGGCAGCAGTAAATAATAAGAGAAAAGTTTCAGACACTGATTCACCCCCCCTCTCAGTGTCATATCAAGTTCATCAATTGGTATCAGAGCTACAGGCTCAGTGACCGCTTAATCAGTAACTGAGAAGATCAGAATAAAGATATGGCACCAGGAGAAGGTTTTAACGGGCCCCCATTGTTTGATGGGACAGAATTTGTATTTTGGAAGAGAAGAATGGAGATCTACATTGGGTCTCTTAGGTTTAATGTATGGGCTTTTATTGAGAATGGTTACACTCCTCATGATACGAATGCTCCCACTGTAGTAGACAAGAAAAATTTTGAAAACCATAGAAAGGCTCTTAATGCTATTCAAGGGGGACTGACAAACAGTAAACTAGCTAAAGTAATGGACTGCAAGACAGCAATGGAGGTTTGGGATAGATTGATCAATATATATGAAGGAGATAAAAAGATCAAGACAGTCAAGCTGCAACCATTCAGAGGTCAGTTTGAGAATCTGAAGATGTATGAAGATGAGACCATTGACCAGTACATGAACAGAGTTAATGAAGTTGTTAATTCCATTAGAGGACTTGGTGAAGACCTAAAAGGTCATATTGTCTGTCAGAAAATCTTAAGGTCTCTTACTCCCAAATTTGAATAAAAAGTATCAGCTCTTGAAGAGACCAAGGATTTAGAACAGGTGACTATTGATGAGATTCATGGAGCCTTAACAGTTTTTGAGATGAGAATAAATCCAGAAACCTCTGTTGATAAGCAAGTTGCCTTCAAAGCCATGAAAAATATGAAAATCTCTAAAAATCCAGTTGAAGAAGAAAGTGAAGATGAAGACACAGCTCACTTTACTAGAAAATTGAAGAAGGGTACAGGAAGGTATAAGAACAAACTCCCATTCAAGTGCTTCAATTGTGGTAAGGTTGGACACTTTGCTGTAAAATGTCCAAAGAAGAATAAATTTGATAGTGATGATGAAGATGACAGCAATGACAGTTTCAAGGCCAAGAGCTTCAAGAAGAACAAGCCTAAAAGGAAAAGCTTTATTTCCAAAAGGAATAGTGACACTTCAGATGACGACTCAGATGATGTTTCAGAGGGTGAGTCTAGTGAGGCTTTGTTCATGGTTTTCCTTGAAGAACGAGAAGAGAACAAAAATGAAAAGTCATGCTCAAGCAGTGACGAAGAAGGTGAAATAAATTTTGAAGCAGAGTTTCAAGCAGCTATGAAGGAACTTAACAAGGAACGGAAGAATAACAAGTTTGTCTCAAGAGAACTTAAAAAGCAGAAACAGTTGATTCAAGACTTGAGAGTTCAAGATGTAGAGTCCAAGAAAATTATTGACAGTCTCAAGACTCAGCTTGAACAGGTATCTATAGACCACTCTACAGTAATGACTGAGAATATAGGTTTAAAAGCTCAACTTGAAATACAATCCCCTATGATGAGTAAATTTGAAGAGCTTGAGAAAGAATTTATTCTGTTAAAAGCAAAGGTGACTGAGTATGAAAAAGAAGAGCTTGAAAGACAACAAAAATTGAATCAACCTGATGAGCCAAGAAACACTCCAGTGCACCCTAGTAGCTATAAGCTAGATGAAATTATAAATTCTAACAGTGCCAACTCAAAGAAGAAAGGTCCCATCTCTTTTGTGAAAGAGAATGGAAAGGGTAAAGCTCCTATGATTTATGTCCAAGAAGAAAATCAAGTTCCTATTCCACAGACTACTAATGCAAGACATGGTAAGAGAGTGAAGCAGAGTAACTTCTATGGAAATATTATCCCAATGCACCACAGAGACAGATGAGGTACATGGCACCTTCTAGGCCAAAATCTTATTTTCAGGGATATTGTTATAAATGTAATGCTTATGGTCACAAGATAGCTACCTGCAAATTCAACATTAGAGAAGTCAGATTTGAAAGTAGAAATCAGTTTGCTTCCCTTGAAGAAAATATTGTTGAGTGCTACAATTGTCATAACTATGGGCATATTGCAAGAGAATGCAGAACAATTTTTTCATTCACGCCACCTCAGCTGATACAACAAAGGGAGAATGGCCAAAGAAAGGTTAAGCAGATAATGAATAAAAAGACTCCACCAGTTGTTAGAAAAGTATGGAAAAAGAAAATCAATGCAGATTTAGTAGGAGAAGAAAGTGATGGTATTGCATGCTTCGAGACAACGTTCAAGACACAAGACAAGCCGTCTCCTTGGATACTTGACAGTGGATGCTCTAGTCACATGACAGGTGACAAGAAAATGTTTCAGCAGCTTCAGCAGTATGAGGGAGGTACAGTAAAATTTGGAAACAATGAAGGGGGGCAAGGTAACTTGAAAGGGTTTTATCAGCATCAACAATGGAAATATGAAACTTCATGATGTGTTTTATGTGTCAAGACTCAAGCACAATGTTCTCAGCATCAGTCAGATTTGAGACAGAGGGCATAAAGTGATCTTCAACAAACAGGGATGTGAGATCAAAAGAGTTGACAGTGGCAAGAATGTGGCTTCAGGACAGAGAACCTCGAGAAACTTATACACTCTGACAGAGAGTGTCAAAGATTCATGCATGACCATGCTCACCAAGCAGTGAGGTGCTTGGCGTAAGGGAGAGCAGTGTGTATTTGTTATATTCTTTTGCTCCCGATGATAGACTCAGGGGGAGTCCTATGGTAGTTATATGTTGAGTGGTGTATGCATATGTTTGTCGTCCTTCATCTCCTTATGTTGGACTCAGGGGGAGTCTGGTGATGTTGTTATGTGTTGATATAATTTTTTATTATTTTTTTTGGGCCCATAGGATTGGAAAGATGCGGTGGGCACTCCTATGTGGCATGCCCCTTAGTATTTGTTGTCAAAGGGGGAGAAAGATCTCATGTGCATAATGAGTTGCCAACAATTCCAAAGGGGAGATTGTTGGACTTTATATTGTCATTGTTGGCAACTTGGCTAATGTGACAGTGTTTGTTAGTATTCAGTCAGAGAAATGAAGAGAGAGAGTATCAGTACAGTGGCACAGATGTGGCAACTTTACTTGTGTATTCTACAGTGTTCTACTTGTATTTCAGATGACTTACCATGAGTTAAATGGGATTTTACATTGATTTTGATGAGAGAGAATGTCTGTGGACCCCACTGGTGATGTGACTGAGTTTCTGATGATGCAACAGTGTTCCTAAAGCTTTTCTGATCATGTTCGTGTTTCTCATGTTTCTCGTGTTGTGGCATTGAAGAGAGAAATTCAAGAGAGAAAAAGAAGAGAGAGAATCAAAGAGAGAGAAAGAGGAGAGAGAAAAAAATATGAGTGGGACCCACTGGTGTGGTGGCAAGGTGACATGCCAACACGGCAGCCCACGGTACTTGGCATGCATGCACATAAAGTTTTGGGTTTAAATTCCAAGGTTTGACAGAGTTTTAACTTTGGATCTATTTTTGGTGAGTTCCACAGCAAGTTCATGAAAATTCAACAGTGGAAAGATGTAGAGCGTCGAGTTATCTTTCCTACGCAACTTAAATCAATCAATTTCGACGTCGGATGAGCGAGATATTGCAGTTTCTGTCGGATCGCTCGAAAAAGTCATTTCACAAGTTGTTTAGGGGTAATTTCGGCATTTCACAAGTTGTTAAGGGGTAATTTCTTCAAGAAAAAAGAAGAAGATCTGAAATTGGCCGCCCAAATGATGCCACGTAGGCTAGATTCTAAATGGACGGCCTTCAAAGTTGCGGGCTAAGGTGTGATGCGAAGATTCCGTTTAGATTCCATCGCGAGGCTTCTGGTTGGATGGAGGCAGTATAAAAAGGTGGTTCATGTTTCACAGAATCGGCGCCTTATTCGGTGTGGTGTGTTCATCGTGCGACGATGCAAGAGATTCCGATCCAGCGCTTCACGTGATCTCCGATTTTCGGAGGCGTGATTTATCCATATCCAACGACTCAGATTCAATCCCGCCTTTTTGAAGTCAATCTGACGGTCCGTGCTGAAGATTCTTTGATCGACCAATCATATCGCTACAGCGCATCGGCGGCGCGGCTACAGTGCGGTCCGGGTGCGCGGTTATAAAAGGAAAGATTCTTTTTCCTTATCTGTGATTGGTCGAACTTCAAACTGCCATAACTTCTTCATCCGAGCTCCAAATCAGTCCGTTCATGTTGCAGTTTCCACATTTTTTGATGCTCTATACATTGGATACCGTTGGGAGTCATAAAAACACTGAGAAAAATAAAAAATAGGGTTTTGAAGCTTAACAAAGGGTTTTTCTAGGGTTTCATGCATATGGGAGTGATCAATCACCAACTATCTCTTCTCTGTGCATCAATGGAGTGCTAAATCCCTGTGAGAGGTCAGTAGAGTTTTTATTTTCATATTTATGGTGATTATGGATTGTGTAGAAGAGATTTGAAGCCTATGAGCAAGGTGTACTCTGTGAATCGATCTTTATCAACATTGAAGATTATTGGAAAGTACCTGAGAGCAGTGTGAAGCTTCAGAGAGATTATTGGCCATTCGAAAGCATAGTTTATGAGATTTTTCAATTCCCTTGTCTATTTATGCTTTCAATTTATTGTATGCTAGCGTAGGTGCAAATTGTTGAATACCTAGCTAGTGGGGGAAAATTGTATGGCAAATTTATAAGCCTAAAAATAATTGTTATTTGCTTCCCGTAGGTGCGGGTTAAGCGTGGTGTGCAGCATGTACTGAACACTGGTACTTGATACCTAAATTCCTGGCACATGTGTGCCCTCCTAGTTTTATGCTGGATAAATTGGGTGTATGTACTCCCTGCTGTATAGACAGCTAAAAGAAGTGTATTGAGTATATACGGAGCCCGTTGGGCATTACTCCGTAGACTAGCCATCACACACTGTGTTGGTGAACCATGTATATCCTGTGTTGTGGACTGTCTTTATTTTTCTATATATTTTGGAGTGCGTGGAATGGCTTGCTGGATGGGTGTGCAAATCTGGTAGACCTGGCCACTGAGTGGTAGCGAGGTAGATTTGCATACGCTTGTGTGTGTGTAAAAGAATATATCTCCATCAACTCTGGGCAGCAGTAAATAATCAGAGAAAAATTTCAAACCCTGATTCACCCCCCCTCTCAGTGTCATATCAACTTCATCAATTGGTATCAGAGCTACAGGCTCAGTGACCGCTTAATCAGTAACTGAGAAGATTAGAATAAAGATATGGCACCAAGAGAAGGTTTAATGGGCCCCCATTGTTTGATGACACAGAATTTATATTTTGGAAGAGAAGAATGGAGATCTACAGTGGATCTCTTAGGTTTAATGTATGGGCTTTTATTGAGAATGGCTACACTCCTCATGATATGAATGCTCCCACTGTAGTAGACAAGAAAATTTTTGAAAACAATAGAAATACTCTTAATGCTATTCAAGGGGACTGACAAACAGTGAACTAGCTAAATTCATGGACTGCAAGACAGCAATGGAGGTTTGGGATAGATTGATCAATATATATGAAGGAGATAAAAAGATCAAGACAGTCAAGCTGCGAACATTCAGAGGTCAGTTTGAGAACTTGAAGATGTATGAATATGAGACCATTGACCAGTACATGAACAGAGTTAATGAAGTGGCTAATTCCATTAGAGAACTTAGTGAAGACCTAAAAGGTCATATTGTCTGTCAGAAAATCTTAAGGTCTTTTACTCCCAAATTTTAATCAAAAGTATCAGCTCTTGAAGAGACGAAGGATTTAGAACAGGTGACTATTGATGAGATTCATGGAGCCTTAACAGCTTTTGAGATGAGAATAGATCCAGAAACCTCTGTTGATAAGCAAGTTGCCTTCAAAGCCATGAAGAAGATGAAAATCTCTAAAAATCCAGATGAAGAAGAAAGTGAAGATGAAGACACAACTCACTTTACTAGAAAATTGAAGAAGGGTACAGGAAGGTATAAGAACAAACTCCCATTCAAGTGCTTCAATTGTGGTAAGGTTGGACACTTTGCTGCAAAATGTCCAAAGAAGAATAAATTTGATAGTGATGATGAAGAGGATAGCAATGACAGTTACAAGGCCAAGAGCTTCAAGAAGAACAAGCCTAAAAGGAAAAGCTTTATTTCCAAGAGGAATAGTGACACTTCAGATGACGACTCAGATGATGTTTCAGAGGGTGAGTCTAGTGAGGCTTTGTTCATGGTTTTCCTTGAAGAACGAGAAGAGAACAAAAATGAAAAATCATGCTCAAGCAGTGACGAAGAAGGTGAAATAAATTTTGAAGCAGAGTTTCAAGCAGCTATGAAGAAACTTAACAAGGAATGGAAGAATAACAAGTTTGTCTCAAGAGAACTTAAAAAGCAGAAACAGTTGATTCAAGACTTGAGAGTTCAAGATGTAGAGTCCAAGAAAATTATTGACAGTCTCAAGACTCAGCTTGAACAGGTATCTATAGACCACTCTACAGTAATGACTGAGAATGCAGGTTTGAAAGCTCAACTTGAAATACAATCTCCTGTGATGAGTAAATTTGAAGAGCTTGAGAAAAAATTTATTCTGTTAAAAGCAAAGGTGACTGAGTATGAAAAAGAAGAGCTTGAAAGACAACAAAAGTTGAATCAACCTAATGAGCCAAGAAACACTCCAGTGCACCCTAGTAGCTACAAGCTAGATGAAATTATAAATTCTAACAGTGCCAACTCAAAGAAGAAAGGTCCCATCTCTTTTGTGAAAGGGAATGGAATGGGTAAAGCTCCTATGATTTATGTCCAAGAAGAAAATCAAGTTCCTATTCCACAGACTACAAATGCAAGACAAGGTAAGAGAGTGAAGCAGAGTAACTTCTATGGAAGAAATTATCCCAATGCACCACAAAGACAGATGAGGTACATGGCCCCTTTTAGGCCAAAATTTTATTTTCAGGGATATTGTTATAAATGTAATGCTTATGGTCACAAGATAGCTACCTGTAAATTCAACATGAGAGAAGTCAGATTTGAAAGTAGAAATCAGTTTGCTTCCCTTGAAGAAAATTTTGTTGAGTGCTACAATTGTCATAACTATGGGCATATTGTAAGAGAATGTAGAACAATTTTTTCATTCACGCCACCTCAGCAAAAAGTGACACAACTAAGGGAGAATGGCCAAAGAAAGGTTAAGCAAAGAATGAATAAAAAGACTCCACCAGTTGCTAAAAAGTATGGAAAAAAAAATCAATGCAGATTTAGTATAAGAAGAAAGTGATGGTGTTGCATGCTTCGAGACAACGTTCAAGACACAAGACAAGCCGTCTCCTTGGATACTTGACAGTGGATGCTCTAGTCACATGACAGGTGACAAGAAAATGTTTCAGTAGCTTCAGCAGTATGAGTGAGATACAGTAAAATTTAAAAACAATGAAGGGGCCAAGGTTACTTGAAAGGATTCTATCAGCATCAACAATGGAAATATGAAACTTCATGATGTGTTTTCTGTGTCAGGACTCTAGCATCAACAATGGAAATCTGAAACTTCATGATGTGTTTTCTGTGTCAGGACTCTAGCACAGTGTTCTCAGCATCAGTCAGATTTGTGACAGAGGGCATGAATTGATCTTCAACAAACAGGGATGTGAGATCAAAAGAGTTGACAGTGGCAAGACTGTGGCTTCAGGACAGAGAACCTCGAGAAACTTATACACTCTGACAGAGAGTATCGAAGATTCATACTTGACAATGCTCACCAAGCAGTGAGGTGCTTGGCGTGAGGGGGAGCAGTGTATATTTGTTATATTCTTTTGCTCCCGATAATAGACTCAGGGGGAGTCCTATGGTAGTTATATGTTGAGTGGTGTATGCATATGTTTGTTATCTTTCATCTCCTTATTTTGGACTCAGGGGGAGTCTGGTGATGTTGTTATGTATTGATATAATTTTTTATTATTTTTTTGGGCCCATAGGATTGGAAAGATGCGGTGGGCACTCCTATGTGGCATGTCCCTTGGTATTTGTTGTCAAAGGAGGAGAAAGATCTCATGTGCATAATGAGTTGCCAACAATTCCAAAGGGGGAGATTGTTGGACTTTATGTTGTCATTATTGGAAACTTGGCTGATGTGACAGTGTTTGTGAGTATTCAGGCAGAGAAATGAGGAGAGAGAGTGTCAGTACAATGGCACAGATGTGGCAACTTCACTTGTATATTCTATAGTTTTCTACATGTATTTTAGATGACTTACAATGAGTTAAATGGGATTTTACATTGATTTTGATGAGAGAGAGTGTCTGTGGACCCCACTGGTGTTGTGGCTGAGTTTCTGATGATGCGACAGTGTTCTTGAAGCTTTTCTGATCATGTTTGTGTTTTTCATGTTTCTCGTGTTGTGGCATTGAGGAGAGAAATTCAAGAGAGAGATAGAAGAGAGTGAATCAGAAGAGAGAGAAAGAGGAGAGAGAAAAAAATATGAGTGGGACCCACAGGTGTGGTGGCAAGGTGACATGCTAACACGGTAGTCCACGGCACTTGACATGCATGCACGCAAAGTTTCGGGTTCAAATTCCAATGTTTGATAGAGTTTTAACTTTGGATCTATTTTTGGTGGGTCCCGCAGCAAGTTCATGAAAATCCGACAGTGGAAAGATGTAGAGCGTCGAGTTATCTTTCCAACGCAACTTGAATCACTCAATTCCGGCGTCGGATGAGCGAGATATCGCAGTTTCTGTCGGATCGCTCGAAAAAGTCAGTTCACAAGTTATTTAGGGGCAATTTCGGCATTTCACAAGTTGTTAAGGGTTAATTTCGTCCAGAAAAAAGAAGAAGATCCAAAATCGGCCGTCCAAATGAAGCCACGTAGGCTAGATTCTAAATGGACGGCCTTCAAAGTTGCGGCCTAAGGTGTGATGCGAAGATTCTGTTTAGATTCCATCGCGAGGCTTCTGGTTGGATGGAGGCAGTTTAAAAGGGTGGTTCGTGTTTCACAGAATCGGCACCTTATTCGGTGTGGTGCGTTCATCGTGCGACAACGGAAGAGATTCCGATCCAGCGCTTCACATGATCTCCGATTTTCGGAGGCGTGATTTATCCAGATCCAACGACTCAGATTCAATCCCACCTTTTTGAAGTCAATCTGACGGTCCGTGTTGAAGATTCTTTGATCGACCAATCATATCGCGACAGCGCATTGGTGGCGCGGCTACGGTGCGGCGCGGGTGCGCGGTTATAAAAGGAAAAATTCTCTTTCCTTATCTGTGATTGGCCGAACTTCAAACTACCATAACTTCTTCATCCGAGCTCCAAATCAGTCCGTTCAAGTTGCAGTTTCCATATTTTTTTGATGCTCTATACATTGGGCGCCGTTGGGAGTCGTAAAAACACTGAGAAAAATCGAAAATAGGGTTTTGAAGCTTAACAAAGGGTTTTTCTAGGGTTTCGTGCCTATGGGAGTGATCAATCACCAACTACCTCTTCTCTGTGCATCAATGGAGTGCTAAATCCCTGTGAGAGGTCAATAGAGCTTTTATTTTCATATTCATTGTGATTATGGATTGTGTGGTAGAGATTTGAAGCCTATGAGCAAGGTGTACTCTGTGAATCAATCTCTATCAACATTGAAGATTGTTGAAAAGTACCTGAGAGCAGTGTGAAGCTTCAGAGAGATTATTGGCCATTCGAAAGCATAGTTTGTGAGATTTTTCAATTCCCTTATCTATTTATGCTTTCAATTTATTGTATGCTAACGTAGGTGCAAATTGTTGAATACCTAGCTAGTGAGGGAAAATTGTAAGGGAAATTTATAAGCCTAAAAAAAATTGTTATTTGCTTCCCGTGGGTGCGGGTTAAGCGTGGTGTGCAGCGTGTGCTTAACACTGGTACTTGATACCTGAATTCCTGGCACATGTGTGCCCTCCTAGTTTTATGCTGGGTGAGTTGGGTGTATGTACTCCCTGTTGTATAGATAGCAAAAAAAGTGTATTGAGTATATACGGAGCCCGTTGGGCATTACTCTGTGGACTAACCATCACACACTGTGTTGGTGAACCACGTATATCCTGTGTTGTAGACTGTCTTTATTTTCCTATATATTTTGGAGTGCGTGGAATGACTTGCAGGATGGGTGTGCAAATCTGGTAGACCTGGCCACTGAGTGGTAGCGAGGTAGATTTGCATACGCTTGTGTGTGTGTAAAAGAATATATCTCCATCTGCTCTAGGCAGCAGTAAATAATCAGAGAAAAGTTTCAGACACTGATTCACCCACCCCTCTCACTGTCATATCAAGTTCATCAGGGGTGTGTCCTGGTAATGCTGCTATTCGGTGGAGGCCCAGCTCCGTGGCCGCGCTTAGTTGTGATGTGACACAACTGACCGTTTGGAAGGACACACTTTCTACAGGAGCACCTACCAAGACCTTTTGCGACAAGCTTAAGGAACATGAACCATGCCTTCCAATCTATGTCAAGGACCCTAAACTCCAGATTTTCTTTAACAATCCCAACACCAAGAAGATAGCCGACATTTGTGGTGTCCACATCCCCTCCCCTCCCCCTTTCTTTTTCCCCCCACCCTCCTCTTCTTAAATCTTAGGATAAAATAATAATGGAAAGTACGGCTGTCTTATGTACTTTCCTCTGTACTGCTCTATAATCTCAAAGTTGCGATAAAGAGTATTATGACTCATGAAAATCGTCACTCCTCTACTTTTTTTTTAAAATATTTATGTTTTCCTTATTAGCATGGATCTTTGATACTGTCCATCGTATCTCTCAAAAACCCAAAAACTATTCCCATTTCAAATATCAAAAATACCTTTAAATATTGGAAGTTTCCACGATGGCCCAATGATATTCCATGAAAAATAATCATTGCCAAAGGATCGGCTGAAGTCATATAGAAAGATTTTTTTTTGAACCAACCAATCCATTTGGAACCTATAAAAGAGGAATAATCAAGATGGATTAATCATTTGCGATTGATCTATGATGAATGGCATTGTAGTTCTTCCGACTTGTAGATTTTCGAAGGACGAAGATTGAAAACCAATTCTTTTGGAATTTGAATCATCTACACGTACGTGTATTCTTCATGGGATTCAATAACAATTCAAGGATGCGGGATCTACCATCGGAGTGTGGGACCCATTAGTTATGGGAACCCGTGGAAAGTAAACGTATGTACAAGTGAACAATTCTCGTTCCTCTGCTCGAGAGGATGCACGAAATACTAGTGGCTTATGTTGCATATATATACTACCTTTAAACTAACAAATTTAGGATGTGAATTAATATGGCTTTGTTTGGTTGCAAAGGGAATTGAAGGGAAGGGAAGTGAAATTTTTTAATTTTAAATAGAAACTTTTACAGCTGTAACACATTAAGATTGTATAAATTACCTAAACTTCTTACTATATTTAGTAATTATACTTATAAGATGTAAAATTTATTTTTCTTTTCAAATGGGAAGGATTTGGATGCAAAATGAAATGTAAGTTAATCACTAAATATGAAATAATTTGGAATTAATTACATAGTAATTAGGGCTGCAACAGGGTCGGGTTGGGCCGGGTTTTTCAAAACTGTCAAGGTCAGAAAATGTACAACCCTAACCCTGACCCTGGCAGGGTTGGGCTTAACCCTAACCTATCCTAATTGATCCTGACAGGGCCGGGTTAACCTTGATTTAGGATCGGATTGAACCTGATTGGCCCTAAAAAATACAACAAATTGTCAAATGACATACATATATAACAATTATAACTTAAAGATATAACAAACACACATACACACACACACACACACACACACATACACACACACACACACACACACACACACACACACACACACACACACACACACACACACACACACACACACACACACACATATATATATATATATATATATATATATATATATATATATATATAGGGTTGGGCCAGGCCGGGCTCAACCCTAACCCAATCCAACCCTGCCAGGGTTGATCAAAATTTGAGTCCTAACCCAACCCTACTAGAGTTTGGGCCGGGTTCAACCTTGCCAGGGTTTAGGGCGGGTTTGCGCGAGTTCAGATTGTGAGGGTAAAACTTACATCCCTAATTGTAATGTGATAGGATGTGCTGTAATCATTACAAAAGTTTCCGTTTAGAGTTTAAAAATTTCACTTCTTTTACCTTCCCTTTAATCCCCTTACAACCAAATAAAGCCTATATGAAAGGATCCACATCCTCTCCTGCCTAAGTTTGGGCAGGAGACTTGGCAGCTTGGATGGATGGCCGCCACTTGGCTCTTGGGTGGATCCGAGCCCTCCATCCTAGCCGACACCCCTGTCGGCTTAGCTTGTCGGCTCGACTCCACTTGAGAGCCAGGTGGCGGTCATCCATCCGAGCCGCCAAGTCTCCAACCCAAACTCAGGCGGGATAGGATTTCTATACTATATGAAACTAAGCACTCTTTCACAATTGTATGGCTCCAAAAAAAAATTCTAACGTAGAACACCGTTGCAATACAATATTATGGGGTATAACTGTAGTTTTAGTTTTGGGAGTCATACACAGTATTTGTCAGTGCCAATATCGATTCAATACCATTCTCGATTGGATACAATTCTAATGACTTTCTAACACATGGTTGATACAGATTAAAAAATAATTAAAAAAGGAAAGATCGCATTGGGTATCGTATCAGATCAGCCACGGCCATAATTGATTCAAATCGACCGATGCAACGATGAAAACAATGGTAAAGAGATAATGGATGGATATATATCCATGGACCATGCCCTTGATATTCTGGCAAAGAACAATGAACCGTCGACTGCCTTTGAAGGTCCAACAAAATTCCTCATCTGCGCCATGTTCAGCCATATTAGTACTGCTAATCCCTTCTAACCTCCAACTGTCGAATTCCAGGGCACCAATTGCAGATTTAACTCTTCTTCTTCCCTTAATCCCCTTTACTTCAGGAGGCTGCTACCCTCGAAGTAGCAAACACGATCCAAACCCATAACAAATTCACACTAGTTTCCTTTTTGCTTTGTCAGTTGCAGCAGACCATCGGAACGGGAGTCACATTGCAACGAAGAACCGTTGAATATGGCAGTGCCGCCGCTGCTGCATCACAGGCATTTCAGACAGAAATTGCCTATTTTTTCATGCTTTTTGCTGGAATACGAAAGCGTTCAACTTCCTATTTTAGCTTAAAGCACTCCATTTTCTACGTACAAGTCCCTTGCAATAGTTTGAAGATGATTGCTTTTTTTTATTAGGGGGATGTTGATATTTCTTTCTCCTGAAGGATCCTTGCTGAAACTCAACAACCGACCCTGGCACCAAGCCATCTCTATACCTTTCTCCTAGTCAAATGACGGTAGACCTTTTTTCACTGAGCCACTGCCAAGCAATTCTAGCTGTAAAAATTACAAAAACAAGTCAAAAAAATCCCTAATTAGGAGGCATCGGGGAAGGGAACATAGATCGGACATGGTTAGGGTTTCTATTTTTTTAATCTGTTCAATTCGATTTACGGTGTGAATGGTGTCAGTACATATCAAATAAACACAGAAGCAAAACAGATCGGACATGGTTAGGATCTACTAATTCCCGTGAAAATTAAGGGATCTACGGTGTGAAATATGTCCAGTTCATCTGATTATTCTGAATCTGGAAACTAATAGCGGCTAGAGGATAGTAAGAATTTAGGAAAGAGGTTGTACAAGAGTTCAGAATTCTGTCGATCCCGCCAAGGAGAGCTCCAACGTTTGGGGTTAGGGCTTGGGTGAGAAGAGAAAGGAAAGAGAGAGAGTAAATGTAAGTTTCAATACAAGGTCAGTCATTCAATTTAATTTTAAAAATTTTCAATTTATAATGTGAAGGGTAAAATTATATATTAACAATTTAAGTGATTTCCGTCAGTTAAGTAGGTGCAGTTGATGTTTTTTCAAACTTTGTGAGTGGTAGATGATGTTAGCAATCCTTATTGGGGTGTATATGAAATTTTTCATAATAGAAATTATCTATGCTTGAATTGCTTGATGAATATTTTTCATTTTGTATTGAGAAATTATCTATGCTTGAATATTCTTCTGTTAATTTACTCTTGGCATCATGGAGTTAATAATAGTATAATATTTATTCTGTGAATTGCATCTTTGCATGCATTATAGTTCTGCTTCTTAATTAAATGCTAATATTCTTTTAGTTTATTGCTTTATGCTTTTTTTTTAATTGTTTATAAATATGCTTCTTTATGTCTTCTACTTTATTCATTATTTATTGGTTTTCTCAAATTAGGTTATTATTAGCATTATTATATCATGTTGCATTGATATGCCTTAAATGTTGATTCTTGATATAGTATATATATATAGACATAAATATAGCATTGGTATTCTAGGCATACTGGATACATCCAAAAAAAAAAGACACTAGGGGTGCCTAGGTGAGTGTCTAGGCGCCCAGGGTGGCCTCCAACACGTACCATGGGTCGCCTTATTGCCTTGACAACCATGGGTAGAGATGCTAAAATGATTAGTGATAAGATAATATCCATCAAGCTTGTATTAGGAAACGAGGTAGTTAATATATCTAGCACCTTCACACACCAAATGGTAAAAACAAAAACATTAAGAAAGAATTTTGGGAACACATGGATAATTTAATTCAAGAAATTAATCAAAATGAATAGATTCTAGCAGGAGGAGATCTAAATGGAAATGTTCGATGGGATTGTTGAGGGTATTAAAGAATTTATGGAGGATTTTGTTTTGGAGATAAGAATGTGGAGGAGATTTCAGTTTTAGATTTTCTGTTGCCTACGATTTATCAATTGTAAATATATGTTTCAAGAAATGAGAAGAGCAATTAATAACTTTTAAAAGTATGGCAAAATAATAACTAAAAATTGATTTCTTTCTAATTGAACTTCTTGATAGGTTATCATGTAAAGATTGTAAGGTTATACTAGGGGAGAGCTTCACCAGGCAACATAGACTATTGACCATAGATATGTGTTTTAAAACGCTGAACTATAGGAAATTTGAGATTATTAACCTAGGACAAGAGGCGGTGGAACTTAATGGAGAAAACTTGAAGACATTTACAGACAAATTAGTATCATAGAATAGATGAAGACACGTAATTTGGAACGGGTTGGCTATTTGTATTAAAAATAGAGCAAAAGGTGTAGGTGAATCTTAAGGAATACAACACTCATCTAGGGAGACTTGGTGGTGGAGTCAAGAAGTTCAAATAGTAATTAACACTAAGATATCTAGTGATAAAACTTGGCAAAGGACAATTGATGAAGAGGATTTCAAAAGATATAAATTCAATATAAATGAAGTTAAGAAGATTATAAGGAAAGCATGGACTAAGAATATAGGAAGGAGAACAAGATACCCATAAAATAGCCAAATTGAGCGAAAGGAAGATTAGATAATTCTATCATATTAGATGTACTAAAAGCATTTGAGTGCCTGTGATCCTCCTGGACCCCGGCTGTTTGCTTTCCTTAGCTATCTCACCTGGGGAGTGAAGGAAGGTCGGGCAAGAGGGCATTACCGCGGGCCATATAGGTTACTTTTTTCCCCTCTTAGTATCACATATTTTTTTTAGTGAGGGTATTTATTGTCATTTCATATGTCTATTTGAAAACTATGCAAGACAATGGAAACCCTTGACAATAATTTAATGATGGGTCACTTTCAATTTTTTTTGAAAAGTCCATTTTACCCCTAACTTTTTTTTTTTTGTGAAGAGGATTTCTAGAAAAATGTTTTGAGTAAATATGATGATTGATGATATTATTAAAGATATGTATAAATTATAATGTATGTAATGACTAGTTTAAGAATTGTGGGGGATAGGGTAGTGAAATTCCAATAACAATTGGATTACATCTTGGTTCAGCTCTATGCCCGTATTTGTTTGTGTTAATCATGGCTAAGCAGACTAAAGACATTTAAGATTAGGACCATTGGTGTGTTTGCTTTTGTATGGATGATATTGTTTTGCTAGAAGAATCAAAGATGGTATAGATGTAAAGGTGGATTTTGTGGAGACCAACTTTGGAAATCAAAAGGTTTTAGGACAAGTAGAAGAAAAATAGAGTATCTATGAAAAAACCTGATCCCAAAAACTCAATGCTTGAGTTTCGGTCAAAACCTAATGAACTTGATGAGACAAAACCTTTTTTTAACTTGAGTTGGTTCATTTTTTGAACCAAAACCATGGTTTGGATCAAAACCTGGATGAGCAGAACCAAGGTTCAATCAAAATCATGTATTTTTCTAATTCAACCCTCCATCTTGTCTCAGTTACTGTTGAAACCGAGATACACACCTCAAACCATGGTTTAAATATGGTTTGGGCTTTGTTAAAGTTAAAATATGAAGTAGGCTTAAGTTAAATTTATTTAAATTCTTGTTGTAGTCTAAGGACCAGCCAGTAGTGGATCAACCCAAGGATCGGTCAACATGGGTCCAGCCCACGCTGTTCACTTGAACACTATTCATCCAGTATTGTTCACGTGAACAGTATCAACAGAATTCTTTTGAAATATTTTGTTTCACTCTTTATTTTGTTACTTCTTTCCTAAAATAGTTTAGATTTTATTTTTTAAGTTGATTTACTTTATGAGTCAGTTTTAGTTGTTTCATTATTTTAAAAACTTTCTTAATATTTGTTTTGGAAACTTTCCTAATTCTATAAGGGGAAGTTTCCCATTTTTTTTTAAATAGCTTTTAGAAGTTATTTCTTTCTATGTTTTGTAACTAATTCAATTCTATAAATAAGGGAATAGAATAAAAGGACACTAGACGTAGAAGAAACCAGAAAATCTATTGAAAATTTCTAGTTCAGTCTCTAAGGTTGTGAGACTGAACAAAAAGCTTGTTTCCTTGATTCCTTTTGCTCTTTTGGTCCTCTAATCTCTTTCCTACTCCTCTCATATAATGTGGACAATATTAGGACTAATCTGATCAATACAGCCTTGCGAAATTATGGATTTTCAATCAATTATCTACTGTGGATATAACCAGTCCCGTTTTCAGATGATAGGGTTTTTTTTTCAAAAATCCATAACTTCTTCATCCATGATTGGATCACCTTCAAATTTGGGTATGTTATCAAGCACATCCTAGAGTACTTCCCCTTCATTTGAAGACCTTTCAATGGCTGGATTCTGAGAAAAGTAATTTTTTTATTGTTATACAATTGTGGTTCTCTGAAATTACCTATTTGAGAACTACGGGTAACATTGGTTTTAATCTCACTCGTTGGATCAAGCTCATCTTCTGGACTATTATTCCTCATATCCTAAAGATCAAGGATCCCAAATTTTGAAGCATTCTTACAGACAGATTTGAAGTTGGAGAATTATTTATCTAAATCAATAATTCTTGTTTGTTGTGAAAGGTTAAATTTGGGTGGGACTGTACCCCCTTGCCATCATTAACGCGATAACCCCTACACTTGTTGAAATTAACATAGGCTAGAGAAGTAATATATTACTTTCAATATGTAATAAGCTATTAGGTTTTAGCCATCATGGGAGACTTCTATTTCCCATTGATGGGATTTCTTTGTATTTCTATTTAATAGCCTTTAAGGCTTCTCTAAGACCCGCACTCCGTAAACCCAGTCTAAACCTTGGTTTTGTATCGTAGCAGGTCTTCTGATCATCACCGGGCCAGACGGGACGAACGGATGACAAACAGGTACGAAATCGGACCAAGGACGATCAAATCAACATGATTTTATGTTGACCGGTCGATGGTACCGGTCTTGGTACCGGTCGACCGGTCAGGTCTACGCAGTTGAATGTTGAAATCCGGAAATTGACTGCTGAGGGTCCCACTTTCTTGATTTCGAATCCTAGAAGTTTCCTAATCCTAGTAGGGTTACTAAACCCTATTTTTAGCCTATAAATACACCCTTAAACCTCCTCAAATCCTTTCCATTATCTCTCACAAACCCTAGAAAAGAGAAAGAGGTTGGAAAGGAGAAGGAGTCAGGAAGAAGAAGGAGGTGCCGCCATTACCGTTCGACGACGCTCACTCTACGCCAGTCAACGGTAAGTGTTTTAATCATTTTTTTTACTCTATGACTCTAGGATAGTTGTATGGGTGGATCAATACCATGCAAGTAGGTATTGATCTAAAAACCTAAATTGGCCAATAAACCCTAAGTTGCCGTCAAACCCTAGATTTGAGTTTCGAGATGATATTCATCGAAACAAGACTTGAATGAGTTGGGGATAACTCTAACTCAACGCCTATACTTAGTATGGATAGGAGAAACCCTGAAAATCCATGGAGGATGATCGACGGCAGTCGAAAAACCCATATATGGTCTTCCGGAGACATACCGGTCGACTATACCGGTTGCATATAGTGCGACCGGTATGTTGCCACCGGTATCCCTCGGGAGGCTGGTCTGTGGGGACCGGCTGACCATACCGATCGCCAGTCTTCCCAACAGAGCTGCGACCGGTACATGCCACCGGTCAGCTCTATGAGGGGTATTTTGTAACCATGATGGTTTACGATCAACATGAAACCCTAAGCAATATATTCTAATGAAACCCAAATAATATTGTAGGACTTTGTGACATATCGTTTGGATCTTGCGACGTGGAGCGAGTTATCGAACGAGCGTTAGGTAAACCTAATAATTAATGGACAGTAAATCGTTGTTAATCACCTGATTATATATGATGTGTTGTTTGTGCATATTCACATGCCATCCTTTACTTTCAGTTATTATTACTGTTCATGCATTGATAGGATGTGATTGTTAGGCATGTGATTATTTTTGTTAGTGTGTGGAGTGGGGCATGGGCCTGGGATTGCTCCTCACATTAGCACCTTTTGTAGTATTTTATCTTAACATGCTTGGTACGGGTGGGGTATCAGGGGAAGGTCGTGGTACGGTGGTCTCCGATATTGATGTTGGCCTGGCCATGGTTATGTGGCACTGTGGTCTCCAAGTCGATGCTGGCTTGTCCACGATGCTTTAGCACTATCTCTATGCCGTAGGGAGTTATGTTGGGATAGGGTCTACCTGCGTTATGTATCTATCCTAGTGGGTTAGTTGCGGATAGGGCATCAGGGGAGGTGTGGGAATGCCTTAGCTCTATCTCTATGCCGTAGACGGTTGTGCTGGGATAGAGCATACATTGATGACATATAGGATTGGTTAGTTGCGAGCCCAATTTGCGAGCCCTGGCCAGTAGGGGCTTAGGTACTGGTATGGGTAGAGTATCAGGGGAGGTACGTGGGTATTTTAGCTCTATCTCTATTCCATGATGGGTGCATGTGGGCCAATGGGGGTGTGACCCATGAGGTGCCACACACTCGTGTATAGAGGTGCGGGGGCCACCAAACCTTTCTATAGCACATTGCAAACTTAAAACCAGACCACAACATAAAATGATTGTTACTCATGCATAATATTGTGAAACTGTCTGATTGTCTTACTGAGCTGTGTTGTGAGCTCACCCTTTGTATATACATTGTTTTAGATGCTGATGCAGGTTACACGGTGGATGATTACATGAACGCTCCGACGTATGGAGGGGTAGCTGCTCTGGATGTGCAAGCAGGAGAGGACAAGCATGACGCTTCATGCGAGTGCCCTTTTTGTGTGTACCTTTGATCGGATTTTATTTATTTATTTCATTTATTTTCGGTTGGATTAAATGGATGTACGGATATTATTTTATGTGTTTGAATTTGGATAATTGGATATTTATTTAAATTATCAATAGATACTCAGTTCATTATATTTAAAGTCTTCCGCTGTATATTTATATTCTGATTGTGGTTATGTGTAATGGTTTGTATGAGCGGACGCGGCCTATTCGAGATCCTGGTGTGAACCGTTGGTTCAATGGCGGTTCACTCACACCATTCTGGTTGAATCAGAATTGGGGTGTGACAACTTAGTATCAGAATTGGGGTGTGACAACTTGAAATTCTATTTCTCGACTATTTTCCCTTGTATTATTCAAGACTAACACTACTATTATTGTGGTTGACACGTGTTATGTCTTCTTCTCAGATCCAAATAAAATAGTCTGAGATGGTGGGAGGAAATGGTCGTAGGGGTCGGAAGCGTCACCAGACCCGGATGCGCCTAGAGGAAGAGCAGATTGAACAAGACCATATTAGAGAGCCAAGTCCGGAAGTGGAGGAGGAACAGGTTCCAGAAGTGCCGACGAATTTACCTGGCCCACCTCACAGGAATTCTGAGACCATTGTTACAAGCTTGGTCTATCAGATGCAAGCTCAGCAGAAGGAATTCCTGAGCGAGATACTAAAGATGCTCAGGCCATCGGGTTCTGTTCCCACTGGAGATACGCCCGAGTTTGGAGAGAAAACTTCTTCGCAATCGATGCAGGGTAGCCCAAGACCGATGGGCCAAGCTTAGAATGTACCACCACCGCATCAGTTTCCGTCGCCTTCTACATACCCGGGAGCCTATCCGTATCCACCACAATGGTAAGGAATGAACACTCAGGGACCGCATGATCTGAGCATAGCGGTGGACAGATTCCTGAAGTTGAAGCCTTCATCATTCACTGGTAGAACAGGGAAGCCATTGTGGCCAGCACAGTGGGTTGCAGAGATGGAGAAGAATTTCCATCTGATGACATGTACAGAGGAGGAAAAGGTTTTATTTGCCACTCACATGCTGAAAGAAGATGCAAATGCTTGGTGGAATTCTACACGGGCATATCTGGAGACTAAGTATACACTGGTGGATTGGGAAGTGTTTAAAGCTGCCTTCTTCGATAAATACTTTCCGAAGAGTTTCAGAGATCAAATGGAGAAGGAGTTCCTCAACCTACAACAATCTCAGTCGACCGTGGGCTTATCAGCAGAGGTACGAAGAGCTATTCTTCTTCGCACCAGCAAGTATGCAAGAAGAAGAGACCAAGACACGTAGGTTTACCATGGGACTACATGGGAGCATCAGAGAGCACATATTCGGTTTGGACAAGAAGATCTACAATGAGGCTGTGCAGGTTGCGAGGGTTATAGAGTCCAGTCAGAGGGACAACTTCTTTGCTCAGAACAGGGGAGTGAAGAGACCTGCTAGTGAGAGTTCGGGTGGCGGTAACAATAGACCCTTCCGCCCATACAGGGCTCAGACGGCTACGGTACCCGCGAGGAACAACATGGCACCCCCTGTGCCACAGAATGCCGGATACAACCCAAATATAAAGTGTTTCAACTGTCAGCAAGTGGGTCATATTGCAAGGACCTGCACTCTACCTAAGAAGCAACTTCCCCAGCAAGGAAAAGTCTATGCGGTCACCACTGAAGAGGCAGCTGCATCACCGGATGTGGTCACTGGTATGACTTTATCCCTTACTATTTGGCTTACTGTTTTTCATTGTGTGTATGCGCATATAGAACTAAGGGATAATAAAAAAAATTGCAAGAATTGTAAATGTAGCTGGTATACCTACCAGAGTACTATTTGACTCTGGGGCCACGCACTCCTTTATTTCTATTTCTTTTGGGAAGCGAATGGAGTTACCAATCAAGCATTTGAACCCAAGCTTGATAGTTCGCTCTTCACTAGGAGTCGAAGTGGCTTTGACCGATTACTATGGACCATGTACTGTATGTATTGAGGGCCGAGACTTAGAAGCAAGCCTAGTAATACTCGAGATGGCAGACTTTGATGTCATCCTGGGAATGGATTGGCTAGGCCGTCATTCAGCCGTCCTATTATGTGGTGAAAGGAAGCTTGTGCTTACTGACAAAGAGGGAAGGGAGTATAGCTTCGCTGGGATCAAGCTATCTAGGAAGCGAAAGCTGATTCTCTCTGCCCTAAAAGCTAAGAGATGCTTAGAGAAAGGGGGAGTGGGGTACCTAGTATCTGTAGTCGACACCAAAGCTGAGGTGCCAAAGATGGAAGATCTAGAGGTGGTACGAGAGTTTCCAGATGTATTTCCAGAAGATCTCCCAGGTTTACCACCAGACAGGGCTACAGAATTTGTGATAGACCTTATGCCAGGTTCGGCACCGGTGTCTAAAGCACCATATAGAATGGCCCCTACCGAGTTAAAGGAGTTGAAGACCTAGTTACAAGAATTGTTGGATAAGGGCTTCATACGACCTAGCATATCACCTTGGGGAGCACCGGTATTATTTGTAAAGAAGAATGATGGAAGTGTACGGCTATGTATTGACTACCGTGAACTGAACAAGTTGACGATCAAGAATCGGTATCCTTTGCCTAGGATCGATGATTTGTTTGACCAGTTACAGGGTGCAAAGGTTTTCTCGAAGATTGATCTCCGCTCGGGGTATCACCAACTGAAGATCAAGGCTGGAGATATTCTTAAGACTGCCTTCAGGACGAGGTATGGACAATATGAGTTTCTAGTTATGTCTTTCGGGTTGACCAATGCTCCAGCATCGTTCATGGAACTGATGAATCGAGTGTTTCATGATATGTTGGACACTTCGGTCATCGTATTTATCGATGACATATTGGTCTACTCAAAGGACATGGAGGCTCATATAACACATTTGAGGGCAGCCCTACAACGGCTGAGACAGGAGAAGCTTTATGCAAAGTTCATGAAATATGAGTTTTGGTTGAAGGAAGTGGCCTTCTTGGGCCATGTAGTATCTGAAGACGGTATCAAGGTTGATCCAAGTAAGATAGCTGCTATAGTAGGATGGGAAGCACCGAAATCTGTTGCGGAGATTCGTAGTTTTCTTGGATTGGCTGGTTATTATAGAAGGTTCGTGGAAGACTACTCCAGGATTGCTGTTCCACTCACCAGATTGACCAAGAAGGGGGAGAAATTCATATGGACAGATGAGTGTGAGAAGTGCTTTCAGACCTTGAAGTCAAGACTAGTCTCTGCACCTATCTTGACCATCCCAGAACCAAGCATACCGTTTACTTTATATACGGATGCTTCAGGGTTGGGTATCGGGTGTGTATTGATGCAAGGAGAACAGGTGATTGCTTACGCATCAAGACAGTTAAAGGAGCATGAGAAGAACTATCCTACGCATGATTTGGAGCTAGCAGCGGTTATACATGCAATCAAGACTTGGAGACACTACTTGTACGGTGAGAAGTTTCAGATTAAGTCAGATCACAAGAGCTTAACTTATCTTTTCACTCAGAAGGATCTGAATATGAGACAGAGGAGATGGCTGAAATTGTTAAAAAGATTATGATTGTGACATCCAGTATCATCCGGGTAAAGCAAATGTTGTGGCTGACGCCTTAAGCAGAAAGTGGGCATTGAAACCTGAGGCAGGACCAAGTACAAATGCCGCATTATGTGCCGCAGCCTCAAGTTCAATCGAAGGTGATGAAGAACATATTATAGAAACTGCAGAAGATCCAGTTGAGCAAGGCTTAATTCATAAGTTCACCATGATGTTCGCAGCTTTGAAGATCTCACCGGATCTAGTGGATGAAGTCAAGGTAGCAATCCTACAGGATCCACATCTCAAGACAGTGCAAGAAGACCTAGAGAAGGGTACGAGCAATCCTGACTTTACCTTGGATTCAGACAAGGTACTCAGGTATCGTGGACGGTTATGTATACCTGAGAGTGAAGACTGCGATATCAGAGATCGAGTTATGACTGAAGCTCATTACACTCCATATTCGGTACATCCGGGAAGTACCAAAATGTACCATGACTTGAGAAGACTATATTGGTAGAGGGGTATGAAAGCTGATATAGCTCGCTTCGTGTTCCAGTGTTTGAATTGCCAACAAGTTAAAGCAGAAAGGCAGAGACCCGCAGGTTTACTGCACCCATTACCGGAACCTGCGTAGAAGTGAGATTGTATTACCATGGATTTCGTCACTGGCTTACCTTTGACGCGAAGGTCAGTGGATGCAGTTTGGGTTATAGTAGATCGACTCACCAAGACAGCTCGATTTATTGCGGTCAGACCTCAGTATACCATGGAGAAACTGGCCAAGTTATATGTGGATAATATAGTCAGACTTCATGGCGTTCCAGAGAGTATAGTATCTGACGGAGATCCCCGTTTTACATCAAAGTTCTGGGAAGGATTACAGAAAGCTATGGGAACAAAGTTGAAGTTCAGTACAGCTTTCCACCCTCAGACGGACGGACAGTCAGAGCGAACTATTCAAATTTCAGAAGATATGCTCCGAGCTTGTGCATTAGATTTCAAGGGAGCTTGGGATGAGAAGGTATCACTTATCGAGTTTGCTTACAACAACAGCTATCAGGCTACAATTCAGATGGCCCCATATGAAGCACTCTATGGGAAGAAGTGTCGTACACCTCTGTTGTGGAACGAGGTGGGAGAAAGAAGAATTGTGGGACCGGAGTTTGTTGAAGAAACTTGTCGAGTGATTGATCAGATCAAAGAGAGAGTAAAGACAGCTCAAGTCCGACAGAAGCACTATGCGGATAATCGACGTCGAGATCTGGAGTTTGCAGTGGGTGACAAGGTATTCTTGAAGGTATCACCGGTCACGAGGTCCGAAAAAGCTTTGGTAAGAAGGGGAAGCTATGCCCCAGGTATGTGGGACCATATGAGATATTGTCCCGACGTGGTAATGTAGCATATCAATTGGCTCTACCACCATCTATGTCTAGCGTTCATAACGTGTTCCATGTATCATTACTGAAGAAGTATGTCAGAGATCCATCGCACATCTTGACCGCTGATCCCCCAGACTTGACTGAAGACTTAACTTTCGAAGTGGTGCCTGTAATGCTCTCAAGTCGAAAGTTACAGCAACTTCGAACCAAGGACATCCATTATGTGAAGGTGCATTGGAGAAGCCAAAATGTTGAGGAAATTACTTGGGAAGAAGAGAGTGCGATGAGGAAGGAGTACCCTAACCTTTTCGACGATCAAGGTACGTTCAAATTTCGAGGCCAAAATTTCTTTTAAGGGTGGGGGAGTTGTGAAACCTACATGCAAATTTTGGGACGAAATTTCTTTTAGGGGTGGGGGAGTTGTAAGACCCGCACTCCGTAAACCCGGTCTAAACCTTGGTTTTGTGTCGTAGCAGGTCTTTCGATCATCACCGGGCCAGACGGGACGAGCGGATGACAAACAGATACAAAATTGGACCAAAGACGATCAAATCAACATGATTTTATGTTGACCGGTCGATGGTACCGGTCTTGGTACCGGTCGACCGGTCAGGTCTGCGCAGTTGAATGTTGAAATCTGGAAATTGACTGCTGAGGGTCCCACTTTCCTGATTTCGAATCCGAGAAGTTTCCTAATCCTAGTAGGGTTACTAAACCCTATTTTTAGCCTATAAATACACCCTTAAACCTCCTCAAATCCTTTCCATTATCTCTCACAAACCCTAGAGAAGAGAAAGAGGTTGGAAAGGAGGAGTCAGGAAGAAGAAGGAGGTGCCGCCATTACCGTTCGACGACGCTCACTCTACGCCAGTCAACGGTAAGTGTTTTAATCATTCTTCTTACTCTATGACTCTAGGATAGTTGTATGGGTGGATCAATACCATGCAAGTAGGTATTGATCTAAAAACCTAAATTGACCATTAAACCCTAAGTTGCCGTCAAACCCTAGATTTGAGTTTCGAGATGATATTCATCGAAACAAGACTTGAATGAGTTGGGGATAACTCTAACTCAACGCCTATACTTAGTATGGATAGGAGAAACCCTGAAAATCCATGGAGGATGATCGACGGCAGTCGAAAAACCCATGTATGGTCTTCCGGAGACATACCGATCGACTATACCGGTTGCACATAGTGCGACCGGTATGTTGCCATCGGTATCCCTCGGGAGGCTGGTCTGTGGGGACCGGCTGACCATACCGGTCGCCAGTCTTCCCCACAGCGCTGCGACCGGTACATGCCACCGGTCAGCTCTATGAGGGTATTTTGTAACCATGATGGTTTCCGACCAACATGAAACCCTAAGCAATATATTCTAATGAAACTCAAATAATATTATAGGACTTTGTGAGATATCGTTTGGATCTTGCGACGTGGAGCGAGTTATCGAACGAGCGTCAGGTAAGGGAATCTGACCTAAACCTAATAATTAATGGACAGTAAATCATTGTTAATCACCTGATTATATATGATGTGTTGTTTGTGCATATTCACATGCCATCCTTTACTTTCAGTTATTATTACTGTTCATGCATTGATAGGATGTGATTGTTTTCGTTAGTGTGTGGAGTGGGGCATGGGCCTTGGATCGCTCCTCACATTAGCACCTTTTGTAGTATTTTGTCTTAACATGCTTGGTACGGGTGGGGTATCAGGGGAAGATCGTGGTACGGTGGTCTCCGATATTGATGTTGGCCTGGCCATGGTTATGTGGCACTGTGGTCTTCGAGTCGACGCTGGCTTGTCCACGATGCTTTAGCACTATCTCTATGCCGTAGGGAGTTATGTTGGGATAGGGTCTACCTGCGTTATGTATCTATCCTAGTGGGTTAGTTGCGGATAGGGCATCAGGGGAGGTGTGGGAACGCCTTAGCTCTATCTCTATGTCGTAGACGACTGTGGTGGGATAGAGCATACATTGATGACATATAGGATTGGTTAGTTGCGAGCCCAGTTTGCGAGCCCTGGCCAGTAGGGGCTTAGGTACTGGTATGGGTAGAGTATCAGGGGAGGTACATGGGTATCTTAGCTCTATCTCTATTCCATGATGGGTGCATGTGGGCCAAGGGGGGTGTGATCCATGAGGTGCCATACACTCGTGTATAGAGGTGCGGGGGCCACCAAACCTTTCTATAGCACATTGCAAACTTAAAACCAGACCACAGCATAAAATGATTGTTACTCATGCATAATATTGTGAAACTGTCTGATTGTCTTACTGAGCTGTGTTGTGAGCTCACCCTTTGTATATACATTGTTTTAGATGCTGATGCAGGTTACACGGTGGATGATTACATGAACGCTCCGACGTATGGAGGTGTAGTTGCTCTGGATGTGCAAGCAGGAGGGGACGAGTATGACGCTTCATGCGAGTGCCCTTTCTGCGTGTACCTTTGATATGATTTTATTTATTTCTTTCATTTATTTTTGGTTGGATTAAATGGATGTACGGATATTATTTTATGTGTTTGAATTTGGATAATTGGATATTTATTTAAATTATCAATAGATACTCAGTTCATTCTTTTTGAAGTCTTCCGCTATATATTTATATTCTGATTGTGGTTATGTGTAATAGTTTGTATGAGCGGACGCGGACTATTCGAGATCCTGGTGTGAACCGTTGGTTCAATGGCGGTTCACTCACACCATTCTGGTTGAATCAGAATTGGGGTGTGACAGCTTCACTGGAGACATATTTGACAATAATGAAAGAAAAGCTTTGTGCTTGTTTATTGGAAATAGTTACTGAGGAAGTCAGTTGGGATGAGAGATCTTTGGCGGTGGGACTTGGGAGACCGTCAAAGCCATTGGTGGTGGTTCCATTGGTCATATCCTTCTTCTCACTCTCCATTAGTTGTCAATTTTTTTTTTCTGCAATTTAATTTCAGATCTGGTTCTACCTTCCATCTTCCACTGATCCACACTTTTTCTGGTTTTGTTTGCTGGTTACATGAAGCTAATTCTCTCCATGGTTGCTAATATCTTCCTCGATCCATCCATGTTTCTTGTTTATTTATCCTATAAATCTGGTTCTGTTATTTCTATTGATGGCATGATATGGACCATATGGTTCTGTTTGCTTCATCGATTCCCTTCTGTTTCTCCTATTATTTTGATGTTGTTATCAACTTGAACTAGTTGATTTTAATTCTAATTGGCTGCGGTTTATCATATTCGTTACCAATCTGATCCTGTTACCTAGTTTCCATCAAAATCTGGTTACTTTTTAATATTGGTGTCGATATCCAGCTTCTCACTTTTCTTCCTTGTTGATCTGATTGTGACAGCATCTTATCCTCAGTCTGAAACTGATTCTAATTTAATTGATTGTTGTTGTGCTGTTTCTGTATTAAGGAATTCAAACATCGTTATGATTTCCTAAGGGTAAAATACACGGAACTCTCCTGTACAATGTGATAAATACAATGCACTACCCTGACTTGTGAAAAATGATAGGGAACTCCCTTAACGCATGAAATTAGTGACAGTGAGGTCCGCTTTGTTAGGTTTGGAACGTTAGTTGCTGACGTCATGTAGACTTAACTTTCTAATTGACAAAACTACCATTAAAGATGGTGTGAACGTACTTGTTTGCCATTACATCCAAACCAAGCAACAACTTCTTGCGGCAGCGACCTGCAACTTCTACACTCCATTCACTCTCATCTTTCTTTCTCATATTCCATCTTAGTTACACTTGCTTCCTGGGTTACACAGGCTTTCAATATAGTTGTAAAAGGGCAGGCATTGATTGCAACTTTACCTTACACAGATTGTTGTGCCCTTTTTTTTTTTTCCTTTTCTTATTCTACGATTCTTATATCTTTTTCTTCTTACCAGATTTTTTAATTTTTTTTATTTTCTTCTACTACTTCTACGATTTTGTTATATTCCTTACCTGGTACATAGGTATCCATTCTCTGCTTCTTTTTTTTTCTTTCTTTATTCATATTTTGATTTTTGAATTTGCAAGCTTTCATAAGTTTTTGTCATGGGATTTCATTATGCCAGAGACATCTTCACCTTTAGCCCTTTGAATATGAGGCTTCTCCTAAGATGCCACTTTCCCCATATACACTTTCCCCATATACAGGATAAAAAACAGAAACTAACATAATAGAAAGGAAAATTTTCATATACACCGCAATAATAAGGATTGCTAATATCATCTACCATCCACAAGTTTGAAAAAACATCACCTACCACCCAAAATCTTTGCACCGTTCAAAATCTTTGCACCATGAATCAATGGAGCTCACTCCATCCATAAATTCCCGTTAGACGATGATGTTAGTTGCATTGAAAAATTTGATGGACAGTACTATCCTTTGAGCAAGGTTAAAAGACGATTTACCCTTTATTTGAATTTTTACTCTACCCCAATGGTAGCACACTGGATGAATGCCACGTATATATATATATCTCCATCCAATGGTTAAGGATCAATTAATGCAGAATAAGAAGCATACTTGACCTACACCAATTCCCTTCTTCATTCTCCTCCCTTGAAACCCTGATCCACGCTCCAGACCGTCTGCTGATGCTACTGAGATTGCTGTGGCAGTTCCCAATGAATACGACGCCATCGCCGCTGACGGCTCTGAGGAAGATAACCTTGAACAGTGTTATATTTCAGTATGAGTCACACCTTGGATGTTCGACTTTGGGAAGATGAGAAGATAAAAAATAGAAAAGCCAAATTATAATGGATTGTGAACAAGTGAACGGTGAATTGCCACGAGCATCATCGTCAAACAAAGAAGTGAGGTGCTGATCAGGTTCTGGAAATTGTGGAGAATTTTCTCCAACCAATTCAATTTCCGCCGTGAGTGACTTGCAGAACATAAGTGCTGCGGATTTGTCGATGCCTTCAACTTCTTCTTTCGAATCTACTTTATTTTCTCCGCTTTTGCTCAATTTCAATTTCAGCTCATGCCAAGAGAGTTCTTTGGAATCAATAGAGACAGATTCTTTCCCTGAAAGGTCAATTATTTTCTGCCGATCCCATGGAGAAGACGTTGAAGCCGACGAAAACTGTCTATTTTTTCTTGCTTTTTGCTGGAATACAAATGCGTTCAACTTCCTATTTTAGCTTAAAGCACTCCATTTTCTACAAGTCCCTTGCAATATTTTGAAGATAATGGCTTTTTTTTACTATGGGGTTTTTGATATTTTTTTCTCCCAAAAGATCCTATCTGAAACTCGACAACTGAACCTAGCACCAAGCCATCTCTATACCTTTCTCCTGGTCAAATGATGGTAGACCTTCTTCATTGAGCCACTGCCAAGCAATTCTAACCGTAAAAATTACAAAAACAAGTCAAAAAAATCCCTAATCAGGAGGGATCGGGAAGGGAACATAGATCGAACATGGTTAGGGTTTCTATTTTTTAATATGTTCAATTTGATAAACACAGAAGCAGAACAGATCGGACATGGTTAGGAACTACTAATTCCCGTGAAAATTGAAGGATCTACGGTGTGAAATTTGTCGAGTTCATCTGATTATTCAAAATTTGGAAACTAATAGCGGCTAGAGGATAGTCAGAATTTAGGAAAGAGGTTGTACAAGAGTTCAGAATCCTGTCGATCCCGCCAAGGAGAGCTCCAACGTTAGGGGTTAGGGCTTGGGTGAGAAGAGAAAGGAAAGAGAGAGAGTAAATGTAAGTTTCAATACAAGGTCAAACTAGTCATTCTATTTAATTTTAAAATTTTCAATTTATAATTGAAGGGTAAAATTGTATATCAACAATTTAAGTGATTTTCGTCAGTTAAGTGGGTGCAATTGATGTTTTTCCAAACTTTTGAGTGGTAGATGATGTTAGCAATCCTTATTGGGGTGTATATGAAATTTTTCATAATAGAAATTATCTATGCTTGAATTGCTTGATGAATATTATTCATTTTGTATTGTGAAATTATCTATGCTTGAATATTCTTCTGTTAATTTACTCTTGGCATCATGGAGTTAACAATAGTATAATATTTATTGAGTGAATTGCATCTTTGCATGGATTATAGTTCTGCTTCTTAATTAAATGCTAATATGCTTTTAGTTTATTCCTTTGTGCTTTTTTTTTAATTGTTTATAAATATGTTTCTTTATGTCTTCTACTTTATTCATTATTTACTGGTTTTCTCAAATTAGGTTATTATTAGCATTATTATATCATGTTGCATTGGTATGCCTTAAATGTTGATTCTTGATGTAGTATATATATATAGATGTCAATATAGCATTGGTATTCTAGGCATACTGGATACATCCAAAAAATAAAAAAGACACTAGGGGTGCCTAGGTGAGTGTCTAGGTGCCCAGGGTGGCCTCCAACACCATGGGTCGCCTTATCACCTTGACCACCATGGGTAGAGATGCTAACATGATTAGTGATAAGATAATATCCATCAAGCTTGTATTAGGAAACGAGGTAGTTAATATATCTAGCGCCTTCACACACCAAATGGTAAAAACAAAAACATTAAGAAAGAATTTTGGGAACACATGGATAACTTAATTCAAGAAATTAATCAAAATGAATAGATTGTAGCAGGAGGAGATCTAAATGGACATGTTGGGTGGGATTGTTGAGGCTATTAAGGAATTTATGGAGGATTTTGTTTTGGAGATAAGAATGTGGAGGAGATTTCAATTTTAGATTTTTTGTTGCCTGTAAATATATGTTTCAAAAAATGAGAAGAGCAATTAATAACTTTTAAAAGTATGGCAAAATAATTACTAAAAATTGATTTCTTTGTAATTGGACTTCTTGATTGGTTATCATGTAAAGATTGTAAGGTTATACTAGGGGAGAGCTTCACCACGCAACATAGACTATTGACCATAGATATGTGTTTTAAAACGCTAAACTATAGGAAATTTGAGATTATTTACCTAGTATAAGAGGCGGTGGAACTTAAAGGATAAAACTTGAAGACATTTACAGATAAAAAAGTATCATAGAATAGATGAAGACACGTAATTTGGAACGAGATGGCTATTTGTATTAAAAGTAGAGCAAAAGGTGTAGGTGAATCTTAAGGAATACAACACTCATCTAGGGAGACTTGGTGGTGGAGTCAAGAAGTTCAAACAGTAATTAACACTAAGATATCTAGTGATAAAACTTGGCAAAGGACAATAGATGAAGAGGATTTCAAAAGATATAAATTCAATATAAATGAAGTTAAGAAGATTATAAGGAAAGCATGGACTAAGAATATAGGAAGGAGAACAAGATACCCATAAAATAGCCAAATTGAGCGAAAGGAAGATTAGATAATTCTATCATATTAGATGTACTAAAAGGGATGGTGATAGGTTACTTTTTTCCCCTCTTAGTATCACATATTTTTTTTAGTGAGGGTATTTATTGTCATTTCATATGTCTATTTGAAAACGAATAAATTTCAGCTACCCCCCATAATAGTTTCGAAACATCACCTACCACCTACACTTTTCAACAACTACGACCCAAACATTTACCACCATTAATCAAATAGGTCGATTCCGTTAAACCAATCCTGTTAGTTGCTGATGTCATCAAAAAAAAATTTAATTGGACTATAATACCCTAACAGATAAGTTGAAAGATTTTTTTACCCTCACTCACTTAACTGACCCTCTTAGCAAAATAAACAAAAATAAATAAAAAAGAAAATGAAAACTAACCCTAAACCCCTGAATGATAAGCCCGACTTCAACAGAAGAAATCAGAGGAAACTTCCTTCGATAGTCTCCACCGACGACGACGCAGTGGTCTTCTTCCCCATCACCTATGAGCTCGAGCCGTGTTTGAAGGTATGCTCTACTCTCAATCTCTCGGCTTCTCTCCATCGGTGGTTTTCCCCCAACATAATTTCAGGTAATAGAAACCCTAAGAAAAAATGTGTGAAACCCTTTCTTCTTCTAGACTCCCGAGAACGACAGCCGCGAGCCATCTTTGGAGGGGTTTTTCCTCAATATAAATGCAGGTCAGAGATTGATAACTCCCAATTTACTATTTCATTATTAAATCTCTGAAAAGTTAGAACTTCACATATAATATTCACTCGACAATCGCACTGAAAAGGAAAGGTCCCTGGTCGCGTGGGTCTGCTGTGGTCGACAGAGTCGTTTGTCCATCATTAGGGTATGTAATTTCAAAGAATTTTTTTTTTTTAATTTGGATTGTTCATTTGATCTGCATTTTTTTTGGATTCTTAATTTATCTTTTTGGATTCACCACTGTAGGTTGTCCTATTCTAGTTCGCTGCCCACTTGATTAGCAGATATTCATGAGATTGGTAAGCTTTTCCCATTCTCTTTTTGTTTTGGTTGTGGGGGATGGGGTAAAGACCTTTGGAAATGATGTTGTCTTTATCTATTAGCCTGTTAGTGGTATTATGGCTTTGACTCTGTTAGCCTGTTAGTTGTGATGGTGACTGGTGAGTGCAAAGGGGATAATTCCCAAGAGATGGTCCCCCACCATCAATAAACAACAGTATAAGGGGGACAATTATCACGACCTAGTCCCCCACCATCCGAAATCAACAATATAAGTGCATTGTTGTTGATTAATATAGATTTTTTCAATAGACAATTCCTCCTATGTGTTAATGGCTTTGTAGATGTTGATGGCTCTCTTTTATTATTATTGTCTTTATTTTTTTCCCCAGTTACAGTAGTTGCAATTACTAAAGTTGAGATTAGATTGCACTCTCCTCTCTTTCTCTACTGTATTTTGTGTCATTTTTCTATTTTTAATTTCTTGTTACTTGTAATGATGCTCTAGATTGCGTTTGGTGATGGGAAAATCAGGTTTATCAATTTTTTTTTATTTCTATTGCAAAATCAAATTACCCAAAAGTAGGATTATCAAATTTTTGTATTGCTATTGCAAAATCAGATTACCCAAAAACAGGTTTATAAAATTTTTGTATTTCTGTCGCAACATTGATTCAACTTTTAAAATGTACATTCATAAATTAGAATAGTTGACCATGAGTCAATATTTTTTGCTTTTGTTTCCTGTTTCTCATTTAACAAAAAAGATCGATCTTAATTTAACATACACTTTTGCATTGTTGAAAGTCATTACCATGATTGTTCCTCTTTTGACTGAAATTTCTTTATAATCACTATAATGGATACCCAAGCATAGTTAAATCAGTATAAATGTAGGTCAGAGATTGCTTACTGTCAATATCTAGTAATGAAAGTGCTTCAGTTCCTTGGCTCTTTTCTCTGTTCAATGGTGGGATGAGTATTAATTTATTTCTAATGGAATTGCTTTGTTACTTTGAAAAGAATGTAGAGGAAAAAAATTAGTCTATGGATCTAATATGTATTACAGATATGTGTTAGCTATTGTTGAAGAGTGAGCTAACCATGCATGCATTTTTTTCATCTTATTGACAGCAATCCCATAATGGTCGAAAAACAAAGCATCTACTACATCTGGCAGGATCACACTGAGCTAAAGTTAGTGGATGCTGATATGTTTAGTTGGATTGACCTTGTACATACTACCTATTGTACAGTTCTCAGTGAAATTCCTGAAGGTTGATCTGTGACATTTTCTGCCAAGGCAGAATTACCAGATGGTGGTTAATATGGAGTCAATAATGATAAGGAAGCAGTGGAGGTGCTTCAAATGTTTAAATGCCTGGGAAGAGCTATTCCCTTGCATATATATGATGTTAAAGTGGGTGAGGCTATAGAGGAAAATTATAAGATCAATGGCTATGACTCTACAATGATTGGTAGGCCCCAACCTCCAAGGAGAAAATTTGGTACAGTTGATTTATAGGAGATTCCTAGTACTTCCACTATACATCCTACTGAGGTGAGTAGGCCTGTACTAGAGTTGCATAGTAGTGTCATTACTGCTCCTACAGTTGTGAATGAGGCAGCCCAGGACTTGGACAGTACTACAAGTGGCAACCAAAGGCAGCAGAAGAATACAACTGGTCAAACTGATGGCAAGAAAGAGCATGGTAGTACCGATTTGAGGAAGAACAAGGGCAAAGAATCAGCTATTTAAATGGAAGAGTCTGAAGATGATGAGGATGACCCATTGGATAGCAACTGGGACATTGATGTAGAGGATAACAGAGAATCCTCTATTGATTCTGAAGGTGGTGAGGAGTCGGAATATGATGAGGAGGACCTTAGTTTTTCAGACATAGAAGAAGATGAAGTTGAAGATGAAAGCACTACTAGGGATACAGAGGCTGACATTGATCACTTGGAAAAGGTAAATATTCATGTTGGCTCTGTTTGTGAGGATGTGTACACATACAGGAGAACTTTGACGGACCTAATTGTCCAAGAAGGGTGTAAGGTCATAAGGTTGAAAAATGAAATAAAGAGGGTTACTACAATTTGTGCCAGTGAAGGTTGTCAATGGAGTATACATGCTGCTCGTGCTCCCGATGGTAGATCTTTTAAGGTGAAAAGGTATGAGCCTAAGCATACTTGTAAAAGGGAGCCTTCAAACAGAAAGAATGCCAATGCAGTCTGGATTAGCCCGAAAACTGGCTAATAGGTTAAGGGTAGATCCAGATATGAAAATTAAGAGCATGGAGGCTGCAATCAATGCCGGTATGCGATTACCCCAAACCCCAATCGCATTGGTGGAGTTGCATGTCACAAAAAACATATGCTCTATTGCAACTTATGGAGACATGTCTTCCGGGAGTGCATTCTCATTCCAAGACTGTTTAAAAGGCTTTTTGTTTAAAAGGCTTTTTGTTTGCTTATCGCTTTGTAAAAAGGATTTATTCAGGGATGCAGGCCTTTCATAGGGATTGATGGCTGCCACCTGAAGGGGGCATATCAGGGGATCCTATTGGCGGCAACGTCAATGGATGCAAACAATGGATTGTTCCCTATTGCTTTCAGTATTGTTGAAAGTGAAAACAAGGGAAGCTGGCTTGGTTTCTAACTGCATTACATGATGCATTATCTTATGATGGGGTTCCTCTAACATTTATGTCAGATAAACAGAAGGTATGTTAGATTTCCTAACTTGTATTTCAATGTCAAGCATATATTTTTTAGGTTTGAAAAACATCCTCTTACATTATTTTTCTTATTAAATTATCATAGGGCTTATCAGAAGCTATTTCTGAAATTTTTTCAAGTGCCAACCAAAGGGTTTGTTGTAGGCACCTTTACAGCAACTATGCAAGACAATGGCAACCCTTGACAATAATTTAATGATGGGTCACTTTCAATTTTTTTTGAAAAGTCCATTTAACCCCTAACTTTTTTGAGTAAATATGATGATTGATGATATTATTAAAGATATGTATAAGTTATAATGTATTTAATGACTAGTTTAAGAATTGTGGGGGATAGGGTAGTGAAATTCCAATAACAATTGGATTACATCTTGGTTCAGCTCTATGCCCGTATTTGTTTGTGTTAATCATGGCTAAGCAGATTAAAGACATTTAAGATTAGGACCATTGGTGTGTTTGCTTTTGTATGGATGATATTGTTTTGGTGGAAGAAACAAAGATGGTATAGATGTAAAGTTGGATTTTGTGGAGACCAACTTTGGAAATCAAAAGGTTTTAGGATAAGTAGAACAAAAATAGAGTATTTGATGTGTTACTTTAGTAACAATAGGACTGAGGGTAGGGTGGTGAAAGTTGTTGATAGGGAGTTACCACAAAGTGTTAACTTTAGGTACTTAGGTTCAATCATGAATAAAAGAAGAAAAAATAGAAGAAGATATTGTACAAAGAATGAGAATAGGGTGGATAAAATGGAGGGGGAGTGCCCAGAGTATTGACTATTGTGTGATCGACGTATCCCTCTAATACTCAAAAGGGAAATTTTATAGAAATAGTTATATGACAACCAATGACATATGGGGCTAAATGTCGGTAGTAAAGAAAAATTTAGACAAAATTAGTGTGGCTGAAATGAGAAATTTGAGGTGGATAAAATGGTAAAACTAAAAAATAAATAAATAAATGATCAAATTAGAAGAAACTTAAGAGTTGCCCTAATTCATGATAAGTTGTGAGAAACTCGTCTGAGGTGGCATGTACATGTGCAATGGAGGCATTTGAATTCTCCAATACAAAAAAATAATTCGTATCAAATTAAAGGAACTAAAAGAGCTAGAGTTAGGCCTAAAATGACCATGGTTGAAGCAGCGAGGAAAGACGTGTAATTTTTGTATTGGAATCTTGTATGGCTTTGAATAGAACTGATTGGAGAAATTGGAACCCTATAACCGTCGACCCCATTTAGTTGGGATAAACTGAGTTGAGTTGAGTTTTCATTGTTGATTTTGAATATAGAATATTTACACGTAAAATGGAGGGTATTGAGTCCCATTCGACTTACGCTATGCATATGCAAGAAGACAATGCATATTCATTTGTGCTTTATAGAATTGTTTATGTAGTACATTACACCATTTGTGGGTGTTTGGCATAATTTGTGACCTTATTTTTTATTTAAAATAAAATAAAATAAATTAGAATTTACAAAATAGATCAGGAGTTCATTATGCATGCATTATGGCCATAAATGCATTACTGGCTATTTGTGCACTCATCATTGATAAGCTTGTGCTCAGAAGGACAAAAAATGAAGGTTAAGAAAGTAATTTTATCTATTTTAATAAAATCTTCTTCCAAACGCCTTGCAAACCTATTGCGAGTCCTTCTCTTTCGCAAAAGATACGATTCTTCTTGCTTGCGAGCAATCTCAAACCCTATTTGTCAAGTTATCTTTCCAATCTCTTCAATCAGTCTTCTATTCTGGCTCGAGAAAATCTCTATTGTGTAGTGATTTTGTCTGCTGTGACTCTTTTATTCCAGTTTAGGTTTCACTTTTAGAGCTCCCTCGCCTCACTGTTGTTCCGTTTCTTATGGCTTGCCACCTTTCACATGGTCCCGTAAGTTACTTTCTCTTTTGCTCTTTTTACTTCTCTTATGTCTAAAATTAAAAAATTAATCTGTTTGAAAGATTTCAGTTCAAACTAAACTTAAATTCGTAATGCAAAACATTTGGAATAATCATTAACAAATGATTCAATTATGGTCTTCACAGAATTAAGCTTCGTTGGATCGTGAAATGCAAGATGATGATGACGGGATTGTGAATAAGGATAGTCTCTTGGAACACCATGATTTGTAGGTGTTTGGGAAACGATTTTCCTTGGAAATTAAAGCATTGGATTTTTTTTCCCTCAAAAATGCATCTTCTTGCTTGGAACCAGATGAAACCTCCATTAGGAGTTTGCTCACAGCTGGGCGAACTTGAGGATAGGTTGGGATTGCATTGCCATGTGATAAAAACCTGGATTTTTGTCGCTTGTTCCTCTTGGGACTGCTATTCTGAGAATGTATGCTGAGTTTGGCGATGTCGGCTCAATCAAGATTTTGTTTTCCTACTTCCATGAGAGAGATTTTATTGCCTGGAGAAGATAAAGATGAGGCAGATTTTGATCCTATATTTTGCTCTTCACTATCCAATAACATAACTAGTTAGGAAAACTGACGGTTCTAATTTATGCTCTTAAGTTACTCTATGTTACATTGTCGTTGATCTCCTTTGTTCTTCTTCCTTTTTTCATTTCTGCCCCTTTCCCTTTCTCTTTTAGCTTCCTTTTTTTTCTGCAACTTGCGGTACTTGCAGCCCGTAGAGTTTGACTTCCAGATTACCCAAATCCAAACCTTTGGGTCCGAAATTTTGTAGCGTGAATCACAATCCCAGGGCCGAAGCTATCTGGACGGTTAAGGATCAAACCAATATCTCGGTTGTAAAATTTGAGTTTCTGAAGTCAAATCTGGTTATGTATACCACCAGATTCAATTTCAGACCTCTAAAACTCTTTCAGTACAGAATATTTTATTCTCTTGTTTTTGTGTTCCTGCATGCTAAAAATCTCAACTAACCAAACCCAGCACATCACTACATAGCTTCGTCTATTCTGTAAGATGTGTTGGTTTTGTGTGGCCCAACACAGGTTTACTATGTTATTTTTATATTCTCTTTGGGCATTTCTATCTCTATTTTGAGGTATATATATGTGACATGTGGCTTACATGTTTTGTGGCTTATAAATTTGTTATATGGTACCATTGTTTTTGTCTATTGTATTAATAGACTGGTTTTGCAGATGATTATTCAAATGAGCCACTTTGTAGTCCTTGGCTTGACCGCACCTATCATGATGCGCTATGTGCTTACATAGGCATTGATTGGACCATGATAGGTTTGAGGGGTGCAAGTCAAAATTTCTCAGACTATGGGAGACATGGGGACTAGTCTCTCGACGGTCAGTGCACATATGGTATGTGAAGTCCTTCATGGTAAGACCACGTGTACGTTGAGTGGTGACCTTAGTGCCTAATGTTCATTGCCAGTGACTTGACAATTATAAGAGTGTACGCGTACCTACAAACTGCCAATTTGAATAATGCTATCATGTTTGATTTTGCATCAAATATTTTTTATTATAAATATAAAATATTATTTATTTTTATTTTTCGTTGCAAAATCTTTTTGGTTTTATAAAAATGGCAGTTTTGTATTTCGTGTCCCTATTTATTATTTAGGGGCACTTGTGGTAATTGTCAAGGTATGCCAAAAGGCAATCTGGATATGGCATTAGGAGGCTAGCATCTCACTTAGGGTTGAACTTTATGGCTGGTCATCTCCACCCTAGAGATATAAAAAACATCTCAAGATCACACAGGCAAGGGGAGGAAAAAGTTCAAAATACCAAGATATGGTATACCTGTCCAGCTGGGGTGAGCACCCTGATTGCTTGTGAGATCCTTGGAAATCAAGTGGCTTTGTTTGTCTATTCATCATAGGTTCTTCAACAAGAGAAAGAGTTCTTCATCACAGGTAGAGTGCTTCAACAAAAGAAATTTTCAAATAGTCAAAAAAGGTATGACATTCTTCTTCATTTCTTAAATTAAACAAGTGACATGATATTCGTGATAAGTTTTCATCTTTGGTTTGAGGTTAACAGTAACATTGAGATTCATCTAGGATGGTTTTTCCTTATAGCACAAGCATGACGGTTCTGTTAAAATTCTCCTTGTCTAAGATTCATATCCTAGAATTGTCTCTGTTTCTCATATATGTGTTTGATCATATCAACGAGTAGTGATTATTTTCTTTTTGTTTTTCTTCTTATGACAAATTGTGACGTCTTCATAGTAATTTTAGTTGATTGTGTTAAACATGGTTTGTGTTTCTCTAAAGCTTTCTCCAAAAACTTGAAATGGAAGATGAACAGTCTAATAATTTTTGTTTAATAGCTATGATGAATTTATCATCATTTATGCTTATTAATAATATCTCATAAATTAGAAAACAAGAAATGGAAGATGAACAATCTAATAATTTTTGTTTAATAGCTATGATGAATTTATCATCATTAATGCTGAATATCCCATAAATTAGAAATGAAGAGTCTTATTGGGACTTGAAAAGTTTTTTTAAATAAAAATAAATTTTATTATAAACTTTATGAGGAAGATAAAAGGGTGCGTTGACACTTCATCTTAAAATTGATAAACCATCATGGAATTTAAAAAGACTTGTCTTTTGATTTACTTTGTCATAATGGAGGGATGGAGAATTAATACCATCATAGAATTTAAAAAGACTTATCTTTTGATTTACTTTGTCATAATAGAGGGATGGAGAACTAATACTCACATTTTGGGACGTTGGAAGATGGAAATTCTAAGAAGACATAAAGTCATTATTATTTAGCCATCAAGCCACTTAACCATTAAGTCATTAAATCCATCAAGCCAAGTGCGTAATAATAGTATATGTGGTAATGCCATGTTTGTTTTTCAAGCTATATTGTGCTTACTAATTGAGCCTTCAATTTTAAGCTGAATTCATATGTATTCTAATATATATTTGTTTTTATCTAATCCCAATTTCAGTGGGAGTTAGTTTGAATATCTTGTGTAAATTGAGTTTGGGGTTGTTTCATTCATAGTTCCGATGCTTAGACATGTTGACACCCATCGGTTAATCACTGTTCATCGAATAGACACGGTGATAAGTTAAATTCTTTCCTACGCCCATCGGATACGGGACGAATTTAACATATCTTTATATTAAAGTTCAATTAATTCTTTATGAGCCTTGATCTATTGGATTCTTCCCTACGCCCATCGGATACGGGAGGGTTTCGAGAAATCATAGGTCTCTTTGTTGTTTTGTTGTTATCCCATCAAATGATCAATGTTGCATTGTGTTTATGCAAATGGAATGGGCTTTAGTCTCCAAGCTTATTATGCATATTGCATGCTTATGACAGATGGCAGGATCGTCTAGCTCTTTGAACATGTCTGATATTATGAAAAACTGCATTTTGACTGGACCAAATTATGCTGAATGGAAGCGTAGAATTGACTTGTTCGTTGGCTTTCATAATTTTTCTCTTTGTATTCAAGAGGAATGTTCTCCTGTGCCTGATGTGCATTCTACCAAATCTGCTAAGGTTGCCTATCAAAAATGGACAGAGGCAGATAATAAAATAAAATATTTAATGTTGGGATACATGGTAGATTCTCTTATGGTTGGCTATATGAATAGTGTATCTGCCAAAGTCATTCTTGATAGTGTTGAATTAAAATTTGGTAAGAAATCTAGTCAGCATATTGAAGGCTTATGGGAAAAATTTATCAGAACTAAATTGTCAGAAGGAGGGGATGCCAAAGAGCATGTAAACAACATGATTGCCATTGCTGATGAGTTAGGCTTGCAAGGAAGGTCTGTTGATGAGAAAACTAAGATATCCACTATTTTATCTTCTTTGCCTGATTCTTATGAAACTGTAAGGCAAATTTATTTTGTGTCTAGTTTGGATTGGACTGTTGATGATCTCTTATCTAAAGTCACTGGTCATGAAGATGCTAAGTTAAGAAAGAAGAATTTTGTGGTCAATGTTATTGATGGGAATGCAGATAAGCCAACACATGAAATGAAATATCAGAAGAAGAAAAAGTTTGTAAAGAAAAAACAAGATTGGCAAAAGAAGAAGGGCATCAAAGTAAGACAAAATGTTGAATTTAAATCCAGACAGATAGTTTGTTATTTTTGTAAGAAGCCTGGACATAAGAAGGCTCAATGCTATTCTTTCTTAAAGTCTGGTGGAAAGCAAGGCCAAGGTATGTTTGCCACCTTGATTCTTGATGAGATAAATACTACCATTATTAAGTTTGGATCTTGGTGGGCTGATTCTGGAGCTACTGTGCATGTTTCTAATACCTTGCAGGGGTTCAAGGAACTCAAGAGAATAAGTGATAGTACCAGTTTCATTTACATGGGAAATGATGATAAGGCGCATATTGAAGGAGTTGGAGTTTTTGAATTGAAGCTGAATGATGGAACAAATTTTGATTTAGTTGAATGTTTGTATGCACCTAGTCTTAGAAGAAACTTGTTATCTGTTTCAATGTTGGAAAAGCTTGGATATGAATTTTATTTTGGTAATGGAAGATTTTTGATGAAGCAAAATGATAAAGTTGTGTTGCATGGTTTTAGAAATAACAATATGTATCAAGTGCTATTATGTGGTAATGTTATATGCAATGTTAAACTTGATATAAAAGATAATGCTACTTATCTTTGGCATTTGAGGTTGGGACATATCAATATAAATAGAATTGGCAGATTGATTAATTCTGGCGTTTTGACTGGAGTGACTCTAGAAAAGTTTCCCACTTGTGAAAGTTGTATTTCTGGTAAAATGACCAAGAAATCCTATACAAAAGGTGAAAGATGTGCTCATGTGTTAGAAAAGGTTCATACAAATGTATGTGGACCTATGAGCATTAGTGCAAGAGGTGGCTTTCGTTATTTTATTACTTTCACCGATGACTTTTCTAGATTTGGTTTTGTACATCTGTTGAAACATAAGTCTGAGGCTTTGGAGTTTTTCAAATCATTTCGTCTTGAGGCTGAAAAAACGACTGGACAAGTGATTAAGTCACTAAATTCAGATCGAGGTGGAGAATATATGTCTGATGATTTTGAGTTGTATTGTCTTGAAAATGGTATTAAACATTTTCGTACTCCACCTCATACTCCAGAGGCTAATGGAATTGTAGAAAGCCGAAATCGAACTCTATTAGATATGGTTCGATCAATGATGGCAAGAGCTAATTTGCCAACTTCTTTTTGGGGAGAGGCATTATATGCAGCAATGCATATTTTAAATAGAGTTCCCACCAAAGCAGTAAATTCTACACCATATGAATTATTTTATGGTAAGCAAGCAAGTGTTGCTCATATTCGGGTTTGGGGCTGTATTGCTCATGTTTTGATTCCTGACCCAAATAGAAATAAATTACTATCAAAAACCAAAAGGTGTGTCATGGTTGGGTATCCTCATCGCTCAAAAGGATACAGATTATATGAACCTGAGAATAGAGTGATACTGGAAAGTAGAAATGTGACATTCTTAGAAGATCGATTTGATAGTGGGAGTTCTGATGATGTTGATAAAAGTGTTTTAGAGGAGTTAGTAGACACTAATGGAGGTCATCAAGACTCTGTCATTGAGGGGTCCTCAACTCCTATAATTTCTTCGAATACCAATCAAGATAAGCAATATTTTGAGCCCTTAAGAAGAAGTGGGAGGACATCAAAAGCTCCAGACATGTCAGATTATTATGTGTATTTGGGAGAATCATATGAAAGAGTGACCATTAATGAAGTTGTAGATGATCCTATTACTTATTCACAAGCTATGTCAGATGTTGATTCTCAACAATGGATTAGTGCCATGAATGAAGAAATCAAATCTATGTATAAGAATGGTGTGTGGAGGTTGATTGATAGGCCTGTGAACACTAAAATTGTTGGTTGCAAGTGGATATTCAAAAGAAAGAAGGATATGCATGGAAATGTTGAGAAGTTCAAAGCTAGACTTGTAGCTAAGGGTTACACTCAAGAATATGGTGTTGATTATGATAAAACTTTTTCACCAGTAGTAAGGATACAATCTGTGCATGCTGTGTTGGCTTTGGTTGCATATTTTGATTTTGAACTTTATCAAATGGATGTGAAGACGGCGTTCTTGAATGGTAATCTTGATGAAGATGTTTATATGGATCAGCCTGAAGGTTTTATTTCCACTGGAGATGAAGACAAAGTATGCAAATTAGAAAAATCTATATATGGGCTGAAACAGGCTTCAAGGCAATGGAATTTACGATTTCATGATTCTGTTGTGGGCATTGGATTCATACAAAATAATTCTGAGTCTTGCATTTATGTGAAGAAGGAAGGGCATAAAGTTGCATATCTTACTTTATATGTTGACGATATTCTACTTGTAGGAAATGATGTCCACATGTTGACGGAAGTGAAACAATGGTTATTTATCACATTTGAAATGAAAGATTTGGGTGAAGCTTCTTATATTCTGGGTATCAAAATTGAGCGAGACCGTCAGCAAAGAAAACTAAGCTTGTCTCAAGAGAAATATATTGATACCATGCTAACGAGGTTCCACATGTCTGATTGTGTGGGAGGACAAATTCCTTATAATTATCTCAGACCAATTTCCCAAAATGATAGTCCTAAGTCTCCAACGGAAAAATTGAATGACTCATTGTGTCCTTATGCCTCTGCTGTGGGGAGCTTGATGTATGCTATGATCTGTACTCGGCCAGACATAGCGTTTGCAGTTAGTATGATCAGCCGTTTTCAGAGTAATCCTGGTAAAATGCATTGGACTGCTATTCAATGGATCCTGAGGTATCTAAAGCAAACAAAAGGCTTTAGATTGACTTATTGTTCTGATCATCTTAATATCCTTGGATATTCTGATTCTGATTATCAAGGATGTGTTGATAGTAGAAAATCTACCTCTGGTTTTGTGTTCACTTTTTGTGGTGGCGCTATTGCTTGGAAGAGCAAGAAACAAGAATGTGTTGCGCAGTCTACTATGGAGGCTGAATATATTGCATTGAATGCGGCAGCTAAAGAAGCTGTGTACCTTCGAAAGTTCCTATTGGAATTGCTGATAGTAGATTGTGTGGAAAAACCTATTCCACTTTTGTGTGATAATAATTCTGCGATAGCCATCACTAAAGACCCAAAGTGTCATTCTCGGGCCAAGCACATTGAAGGTCGATATCATTACATTCGTGATGTTATTAAGAAGAATGAGGTAGTTGTTGAGAGAGTGTCATCTCAATCAAACTTGGCTGATCCCTTTACAAAAGTTTTACCTTTTGGTGTATTTACTAAACATGTAATGGCTTTGGGATTGTGTTAGGCCAAGTGGGAGACTGTTGGTTTTGTGTGGCCCAACACAGGTTTACTATGTTATTTTTATATTCTCTTTGGGCATTTCTATCTCTATTTTGAGGTATATATATGTGACATGTGGCTTACATGTTTTGTGGCTTATAAATTTGTTATATGGTACCATTGTTTTTGTCTATTGTATTAATAGACTGGTTTTGCAGATGATTATTCAAATGAGCCACTTTGTAGTCCTTGGCTTGACCGCACCTATCATGATGCGCTATGTGCTTACATAGGCATTGATTGGACCATGATAGGTTTGAGGGGTGCAAGTCAAAATTGCTCAGACTATGGGAGACATGGGGACTAGTCTCTCGACGGTCAGTGCACATATGGTCTGTGAAGTCCTTCATGGTAAGACCACGTGTACGTTGAGTGGTGACCTTAGTGCCTAATGTTCATTGCCAGTGACTTGACAATTATAAGAGTGTACGCGTACCTACAAACTGCCAATTTGAATAATGTTATCATGTTTGATTTTGCATCAAATATTATTTATTTATAAATATAAAATATTATTTATTTTTATTTTTCGTTGCAAAATCTTTTTGGTTTTATAAAAATGGTAGTTTTGTATTTTGTATCCCTATTTATTATTTAGGGGCACTTGTGGTAATTGTCAAGGTATGCCAAAAGGCAATCTGGATATGGCATTAGGAGGCTAGCATCTCACTTAGGGTTGGACTTTATGGCTGGTCATCTCCACCCTAGAGATATAAAAAACATCTCAAGGTCACACAGGCAAGGGGAGGAAAAAGTTTAAAATACCAAGATATGGTATACCTGTCCAGCTGGGGTGAGCACCCAGATTGCTTGTGAGATCCTTGGAAATCAAGTGGCTTTGTTCGTCTATTCATCATAGGTTCTTCAACAACAGAAAGAGTTCTTCATCACAGGTAGAGTGCTTCAACAAAAGAAATTTTCAAATCGTCAAAAAAGGTATGACATTCTTCTTCATTTCTTAAATTAAACAAATGACATGATATTCGTGATAAGTTTTCATCTTTGGTTTGAGGTTAACAGTAACATTGAGATTCATCTAGGATGGTTTTTCCTTATAAGATGATGGCAAGACTCTGTTTTATTGGTTTCAGAACCATAGGCCTGAGAACGATAGAAACACTGAACCATTGGAACCCGCAGCTGCCGGGAACAACGGTAACAAGGAAGTGGGGGCAGAGAGAGGGGGAGTAAAGGATTACCAGAGGCAGGAGAGGGGTAGGGAAGGGGATTGAGGAGGAAGGGTTGGGAAAAATTGGAATTTTGTCCTACCTTAGTTAAACTTTTCTGATTTAGGTACCTCAAATACAATATATAAAACGTTGGGTAACTTAGCTATAGTTTCTTGAAACGTTAGATACCTGGGCTGTAATTTATCCTATTCAATTGTACAATCCTGAGAAATGTTTTTTTAGTGAATGTATTTAGGCTATATTGCAAATTATGTTCAATCTTGGAGCTTTCTTTTTATTGCTTTTGTATCTGTTTTTTACTTTCTGTTTAGTTTAATTTTACTCATCCATATTTTGTTTTCAGGGTACATTTTGTTTAATGCTTGAAGAACCTCAATTTGATTTGAACTTTGAGCTTCATATCTCTCTGGATATATCATTGTGAATTGTAAAGTTGGGATTGATTGGTATGACTTCTAGGCACAATGTTCATTACAGCCCCCTCCCTGGACAGGAAGAGGGGATTACAATGGTGATAAGGAAAGGGAAGATGATCTTCGTTTTGCGTACACTCCTTAGATCAAATCCCATGGAAGTCCATTGCTCTTGCACTTTTTCTCCTCTTTCTCTAAGTGATGCTTTTATTTCTATCGTTCTTCATCTTTGTAGGCCACATGGGAGGTGACATATCGCAGGCTTGTGGCCTCTTAATGATTGGCATCCTCACCATTCTTCTAGGTATTAAGATAGTTCTTCTAGGTTTCTCTTTTATTCGTCTCACCCCAGGTTTATTAATTAAGGACAATTGATAGAGCATTTTATTACTGCTGGCTGTGGAGGGTGGGGCTACGTCTGATGGAGCTAGCCACTCAACTTGCCACAATTTAACTAACCCGCACTCTACTAACCCAGTCTTTCCATGTCGTGTCAGGCTTTCTATCATGGTCGGATCGAGTGGACCAAGTACGTGAAGAAACAACAAGGCTAGGTATGTAAATCGACCCAAAACCAGTTAATTTGGAGTGTGTGGTCGCATACCTAAGCTGGTATGGTCGACAACACCTTAGGAAAGTGAGACCACTTAATATTCAACGTGTGGTCGCATATTTGAGACATGTGGTCAACGGATTCTACGACCATACGTGCGACCGCAAGATGATGAGATCAACTCTGAATTTTGGAAACTTTTCTAATCTAAGGGATCTCTTTCCTAGTTGAGGGAGAACTCTATATGGAGGTTTTCCCTCTATATAAAGGGCATCCCTTAGCCTCTTTCACTCTTTTAGAATCCAAATTGTAACTCTAAACCTAAGAGAGAAAGAGAGAGAGAGGAAGAGAAGGAGAAAGAGATCTGAAGAGGCAAGCTGAGAGGAAGGAATGATTTAGCTTGCTATAGAAGACCAAGGTAAGAAAATCATCTCTATAGAAGTAGATTACATAGTATAGGGTTTTTTCCATTGTAAATCTAGATGTGAAATTGATGAGGAATCTCAACCATGAGACCCCATGGGTTAAACAAAAGGGAGATCCATGGAGAGTAGGTTAGGGTGAATAACTTTACAAAGTTATGAATTTAAGACCATAGATCAATCATAGGAGAGAACCTAATGATAAACCAAGGAATTGACTCATGAAGGGATAGGATTGAAGATAAAAATCAATCAAAACTTCATGTGGTCGCAGCTATGGTCGACCACACAGTGATCACATGATCGACCACACGCTCTCGGAAAGATCCCCAGGGAAGGTATGGTTGCATGTGTGGTCACATGATATGCGACCATACATATATACCACACGCCCTGTGGTCACAAATATTGAGACCACAGGGGCAGCCACACCTGATACGACATAGTCTCAGGAAGTCTGTTTGACTTTAGATTAGGTTTTCGACTATTGTAATTGTCACACTCCAATTCCATACTATTCAGAATGGTGTGATGAACCGTTAATAATCCAACGGTTCAACCAGGATCTCGAATAGGCTGTGTCCATTTGCTTAAACCATATGCATCCACAACAAAAATCAGAATAAATACACGATAGCGAAAGTCTTTAATATTAAATGAACTGAGGGTCTAGCTGTGATAAAATAAATAAATTATCCAATTATCTCCCAAAAGGACTAAGACATAAATTAAAATAATTAAATCAATTACATTGTCTGTATAACTTAAACAAAATCTAATAAAAAAACACAGGAGTTGCACTCGCATGATGAATCTTGTGACTCCATCATCACTTCTGCCTCCATTGCCGTCGCATGCTCATATGTTGGAGCATTCATATAATTTTCCACTGTCGTATCTGCATCATCAACTAAAAATATTCGAATTCGAAAAGGGTGAGCACACATCATGGGCTCAGTGAGCAAACAAAACAATGCAACAAACATATGCATGCATTCAATTCATATCTTTGGTCTGGTTCATAAGTTTGCAATGTGTAATAGAAAGGATAGGTGGCCGCCGCACCTCTATAGACGAATGTGTGGAACCGCCCAATGGATCAAACACCATTTCCACCCCACATGCATCCACCATGGAATAGAGATAGAGTTAAAGTGCTTAGGATCGCACCGCATCACACTTCCCCTGATGCTCTACCTATACCAACACGTAAGCCCTTGTTGGCGAGGGCATGCAAACTGGGCTCGCAACTAACTAATCCTAATGTCAAATAGTGTATCCAAGGCCTCACCCCAGCATCCCTCAATACATCCATAGAGATAGAGCAAAGGCCCCCTGACAGAGTCAGAGACTACAAGGTCTGAGACCACCTCCCTTAATGTCCTACGACATAATAGTTATACTAAGGTAATGACGATACGATGATGTCAGTGGGCAAGACTTGAGTAGAGATAGAGCTAGAGTCTGGTGACCAGGATGAACCACAGTGTCATGTCCTCCCCCTGATGCTCCACTCCCATCAAGTACACTAACCACACACATACATTCACATGCCTATTCCTAGCATCATCATCATCATCATGTTATAATAAACAAAATTGCATGAACAGTAATAACAGAAATAGTGGATGACATGTGATATGCACATTACAATCATACAAGCATAGAATCATTCATGGTATTAGACTCAATAAACGAAAATAGTTTATTATTGACCAATTAGTTTGGGTCTTGTTCCCTCATCTTTGATTGCTAGTAGATCCTCGTTTAAGCTTTATAATTCACTTTTAAACCATTGGAAAGACCTAACAAGTTGATAGATTTTAATTAAAATTAATTCAGTTAAATTTAGACTAACAGAAACTGTAGGGTCGCAGGTAGGGTAGCACTTAGGGTAGCAGTTTCTGCGACCCCAGGGTGTAGGGTCGCAGGTGGGGTCGGATACCATTCGATCCTACGTGCGACCACACCCTCCATGGGACTTCCCGAGGGCATGTGGTCGATCATATGGTCTCGTAGGGTCGGATATCATTCGACCCTACGTGCGACCATACGTATTCAGTGTCGACCTTTCACTCTACAGTCCAATCCTTTATGTTTGGATCATTTGGCTTACTATCATGGTCCATTCTATGATTTTTCTATGGCTCAAAACTATAATTTATACACCATTCATTGTCCATAATGATTTCCTCCATGGAATCTCTTGGAATCTATCCATGGATGGATGATTTGGGTTTCTCCTAATCCTATGTTCTTCATAAACTATTATAGGCTCTCTTATTCAGGTAGAGAATTAGGTTCATACCTTAACTCAGAGGTTTCTCTGAACTTCCTCCTCTTCCTTAGTCTTCTTCCTCAAGTTTCCTTATCTTCTTCTCTTCCTTCTCTTTCTCTTTCTCTCACTTTCAATTAGGATTCTAAAGGAGTGAAAGAGGCTAAGGGACGTCCTATTTATAGAGGAAAACCCTCCATAATAAGTTTCAATGAGCATAGGAAAGACCCCCCTTTGAATTAGGAAGGATTCCTAATTTTTGGATTCTGTCTGCTATCGTAGGGTCGCAGAATCCGTCGACCCTACGTTTTTTCTAGTCATGCGACCCCACGACTAAAAAAAGTCATGGGTTGGACTCTTTTGAGGTGGGATCGATCATACCATTTTAGGCATGCGACCCTACCCTCACATTTGACTATTTTTGGGTTAGACTTCGTACCTGGTCGTGTGGTTTCTTCAAGCACTTGGTCCACTTGGCTCGACCATGATAGGTAGACCTAGTACAAGGTGGTAAGATCGGTTAGTTTGATACGGGTCTTACAACTCCCCTCCTCTTATTAAAAATTTTGTCCTCGAAATTTATAGATACCTTCCGAGTAAAAAAGGTGAGGATATTGCTTTCGCATAACATTTTCTTCTTCCCATGTGATCTCTTCTATATCTCGGCTCCTCCAGGTGACTTTAACATAGTATATGTCACGGTTGCATAGACGTTGAACCTTTCGGCTAATGATTTCAGTTGATGCTACTTCGAATGTCAAATCATCAGTTAGATCTGGTGGATCCGCTGTCAAAACGTGTGTTGGATCTCTGACGTACTTCTTTAATAATGAGATATGAAATACATCATGCACACTTGACATAGATGGTGGTAGTGCTAACTTATAAACCACTTTTCCACGTTTAGTTAGAATCTCATATAGCCCGACATATCTCGGAATTAGCCTCCCTTTCTGTCCGAATCGTTTTAAACCCCGCATAGGTGATACTCTCAAGAATACCTTATCACCTACGACAAATTCAAGGTCTCGACGTCGAGTATCCGCATACTGTTTCTGAAGATTCTGAGCTATTCTAACTCTTTCCTTGATAATGTCGACTACTTGACAAGTCTCTTCAACAAACTCTGGTCCAACGATGCTACATTCTCCAACTTCATTCCAAAACAGAGGAGTTCGACACTTCCTACCAAACAGTGCTTCATAGGGTGACATCTGTATAGTAGCCTGATAGCTGTTGTTATAGGCGAACTCAATCAATGGTAGTTTCTCGTCCCATGAGTCCTTAAAATCAATAACACAGACTCGAAGCATGTCTTCTAAAATCTGAATAGTACGCTCCGACTGTCCGTCTGTCTAAGGATGGAATGCAGTACTGAACTTCAACGTTGTACCCATAGCCTTTTGCAATCCTTCCCAAAATTTTGAAATAAAGCGTGGGTCTCTATCGGACACAATGCTTTCAGATACACCATGTAATCTAATAATGTTATCCACATATAGCTTGGCTAACCTCTCCAGGGTATACTGTGGTCGTATAGCTATAAAGCGAGCTGTCTTAGTCAGACGATCTACAATCACCCAGATCACGTCAATTACTTGAGGAGTCAATGGTAACCCGATGACGAAGTCCATAGTGATGCAGTCCCATTTCCATGCTGGTTCTGGCAGCGGCTGTAATAATCCTACAGGTTTTTGCTGTTCAACCTTTACCCTCTGACAATTTAGGCATTGAGACACGAATTTAGCTACATTTGCTTTCATTCCTCTCCACCAATATAATTTCTTCAAATCATGATACATCTTTGTACTTCCAGGATGTACCGAATAAGCGGTGGTGTGAGCTTCCTTCATTAGTCAGTGTCTAATGTCAAAATTTTCTGTTTCAGGAACACATACTCTTCCTTTGTACTTCAGTATCTTTTCATCATCCAAGGTGAACTTAGGAATTGTCCTACCTTTTTCATGTCTTCTTGTACCGTTCTCTGATAAGGGTCTGATTTAATAGCGGCTTTCACTTCATCTATTATATCAGGTACAATTGTGAGGACAAATTTCCACCCATGCTGAATGGACGATAAATGATTTGGAGTCGCCACCTAGATTAAGGTCTAGGACCTAAAATGTAGCCTTATCCTGAGATAAGACTTCTATTGACTCATGACCTAACATATTGGCTTTGGTCTATCAGAGAACGGGTAAGCGTTCAAGGTACAGTTTGGGAAGGTGTTAGGCACCCAAAACTGCCCGATCCAAAAATCGGCCTCCTATGTGATTCTACTTTCCTTAGACTCTATAGTTCTGACTGTTCATGGTCAATGGATGATGACTAGGGCTCATGGGGGATCCTATGCCAAGTTGTTAAGTTCTTCTAGCTTAAGTTCAGCCAAACGTGTTCTCGAAGTAAGAAAACAAACAAAATAATATACAATGAACCGAACCAAAGATGGTTCGGTGATGGACTGAATATGAGATGTCCAAAACATCTCAAATTGCCTACGTATTCCAATCTTGAAAATCAAGTCCAAAAACGTAGTTCGAAACGGAAAGTGATTAAAGTTTATGGATGTGGATTATGATTAAGCTTTCTTAGATTCAATTTATTCAAGTTGAAGTTTATGCTTGATGATGATGGAGATTAAATCTAGAGATAACCGAAATATGGATTGAAGTGAAGATGGATTTGAAAATGGATATGAATGTGGGGGACCTAAGGATACTAAGATGGGGTACCGTACTTGGAGAGTCCTCCAAGTTGCCTACGTATTCCAGAGGTCCTGGAAATCAGGTATAACGTAGTTCGTTTTTGGGTGGATTAGGTAACCTCAGGGGCTAGGGTATGTCTCTCAGGGAGTAGAGTGTGGCTCTCAGGGAGTAGAGTGTGGCTCTCAGGGAGTAGAGTGTGGCTCTCAGGGAGTAGAGTGTGGCTCTCAGGGAGTAGGGTATGGCTCTCAGGGAATAGAGTGTGGCTCTTAGGGAGTAGAGTGTGGCTCTCAGGGAGTAGAGTGTGGCTCTCAGGGAGTAGAATGTGGCTCTCAGGGAGTAGAGTGTGGCTCTCAGGGAGTAGAGTGTGGCTCTCAGGGAGTAGGGTGTGGCACTCAGGGAGTAGAGTGTGGCTCTCAGGGAGTAGGGTGTGGCTCTCAGGGAGTAGAGTGTAAGATAGTCTCGCAAGACTAAGGTGCGTACTCGCAAGCACGACTTTGGGATTGAGCCTCGAAAGGAAAGGGTGCGTACTCACAAGTACGACTTCAAGATAGAGCCCCGCAAGGCAAGGAGGTGCGTGCTCGCAAGCACGACTTCAAGATAGAGCCTTGCAAGGTAAGGAGGTATGTGCTCGCAAGCATGACTTCAAGATAGAGCCTCGCAAGGCCAAGGGTGCGTACTCGCAAGTACGACTTCAAGATAGGGCCTCGCAAGGCAAGGAGGTGCATGCTCGCAAGCACGAATTTAGAACAAATGAGTCTCGCCAAGCAAAGAGGTGCGTGCTCGCAAGCACGACTTTGGAACAGATGAACCTCGCCAAGCAAAGAGGTAGTCCCGCCAAGCAAGGGGATGCATACTCGTAAGTAGAACCTCGCTTAGCAAAGAGATGCGTACTCACAAGCACAGGAACAGAGTCTCGCCAAGCAAGGAGACTAGGATATGGAATGATTTTACAAGATTGGAGTATGGGTCCGTATTTGGGTCTCTTTCCCAAACTACCTACGTATCTCAGGGTATTGACCTGAGAATCAGGATCCGCGTAGTTCGAAAGAGATGGATTTTGTGTAGATGATGATAAATATGGATAACTTGAAGGAGCTAAGAATGTGACCCGTAAACAAAACCTCGCCAAGCAATGATATTCGTACTCACAAGCACAACTTTGGAACAGATGAACCTCACCAAGCAAAGAGGTAGTCCCGCCAAACAAGGGGACGCGTACTCGTAAGTAGAACCTCGCTAAGCAAAGAGATGCGTACTCACAAGCACAGGAATAGAGTCTCGCCAAGCAAGGAGACTAGGATATGGAATGATTTTATAAGATTGGAGTATGGGTCCGTATTTGGGTCTCTTTCCCAAACTACCTACGTATCTCAGGGTATTGACCTGAGAATCAGGATCCGCGTAGTTCGAAAGAGATGGATTTTGTATAGATGATGATAAATATGGATAACCTGAAGGAGCTAAGAATGTGTACCCGTAAACAGAACCTCGCCAAGCAAAGAGATTCGTACTCACAAAACTTTGGAACAGATGAACCTCGCCAAGCAAAGAGGTAGTCCCGCTAAGCAAGGGGATGCGTACTCGTAAGTAGAGCCTCGCTAAGCAAAGAGATGCGTACTCACAAGCACATGAATAGAGTCTCGCCACGCAAGGAGACTAAGATATGGAATGATTTTACAAGATTGGAGTATGAGTCCGTATTTAGGTCTCTTTCCCAAACTACCTACGTATCTCAAGGTATTGACCTGAGAATCAGGATCCGCGTAGTTCGAAAGATGGATTTTGGATGACCTGCTTGGTTCAGAATATGGGCGATCCAGTCGGACCGAAAGATGATCCTAGATGATCAAGGTTGTATTCATATTACACCTATCTAGATTCTGCATCCTAGGGAAAATGAACTGAGGGGTAGGGATCGTCCTAAACTACCCTTGTAACTTACAACCCTGATTTTAGAATTGTGTTTGGCTAGGCTTCATGATTCTTGATTAAGACTTTTATCATTTTTCCATTATTGCCCTTCCCATGAATGTGGGTGCCTACATGCACGTCCCCACACCTAGGAGTGTCTTCTATCAGTGTACATGCATGGCAGTTCGACTAAGGTGTAGCGAAAAGTAAGTTCTTGCCGACATAAACATCATTCAAGCATAGCATACAGCAACAGATCAAACATGGTAGTATGCACAGAGCTAGTAGTGTAAGCATCCTAAGCATGGTAGTGCACACTATGACAGTGTAATCAAGTGAACATGATAAATGCATGGATATAACAACGTAGATAATATCAGATCCTCAATCTCACGGTTATATCTCTTCAAATGATGATCATGATCGACACTTAGGTTTCATCAAAACAACCAAGATCAACGGCTCAGATTTCACATCAAGTTATAATCATGATCAATGACTCATATATCATCAAAATAGCTAAGACCTATGGCTTAGATCTCACAAAAGATAATCTAGGTTCAGATCACTCATCATGATAATCCAACTGCTCGCATTCATCAAAAACACACATGATCAAGATCCAATGGTTCAAATCCCTCAATATCACTCACAATGAAAATCCAACGGTTCAAATCACTTAAGATCATAATCCAACCATTCAAATTCATTTAAATCATCTCCAAAGATAATCTAACGGTCCAGATCGCTCATCATGATAATTTAACCGCTCAGATTGATTAAAAGCAATTCCAAAGACCATCTAACGGTTTAGATTGTCAAGATCACAATCCAACCATTCAGATTGATTAACATCACTTTCAAAGATAATCCAACGGTTTGAATCACATCAAAATTTAGATCAATGGCTATGATCAACTCATTAAAATTCTAATCATATGGTCATGATCAACTCTCATAAAATTCAGATCACGTGGTTGGATCAACCACACTAAAATTTTGATCATATGGTCGAACCAATCAAATTAATTTGAATCCCATGGTCGGATCAATTTTTCATTACATAAATTCGATCTATGATATTAAAATACATGGTTGGAATGGTTGTGATGATTGATCAATGGTGTAAGAGATGATGGGATCAAGTGGTTGTGATGTGAATCCTGTGGTAATGGGACCACACGATTGTGATGTGAATCATGTGATGGTGGGATCAATGGGATCAAATTTAATCATAATCATTCAAAAATCAACGGGATCAAATTCAATCATGATTATGCAAAAAAATCAATGGGATCAGATTTAACTAAAATCAAATTAATCATGATCAAGATCGAATTTAACATCAATGGACCAGATCTGATTAAAATAATATACATGCTATCAAAGATTAAATACAAAAATGTACACAATATGCATATACCAATCAAGAAACATGCAAGAAACCAAGAATAAAACAAATGAAACAAAATAGTGCACGCTAGTTACATATAAACCGAGAAAAAGAAGAGAAACTAACCTAGTTCGAGGTGTCGACGATGGTCGTCGTAGGACGTCGCGAGATGATCGAAGGTCTGTCGACGATATTCGTCGGAGAGTGTCGCAAGGTGGTCGGAGGTAACAAAAGGTGAGGGGAAGGAGCGAGGGTGGTCGGGCCGGCACGCAAGTAACTCCCTCCTTTCTTCTCCTCTCCTTGTTTCTTTTTTTTTCTTCTTCTTCTCTCTCTCGAATTCACTCTTTCTCTCCTAATCTCAGAAACTCTCTGTATTTCCTCCTTGCCTAATCCATTTTTTTATTCCTTTTGGCTTCTCTCGGCCAACCTCCCTCTCCTCTTTTCTTTCTCCGGTTCGATGGTCTGGGGGGGAGTTTTATAGGAAAAACTCCCCCAACAGAGATGACTACTGCTAGAGCCGGATCAGGTGGGAGCGGGACTCGATGAAGGAGGTGATGGGATGAACAGTTGGGCCGGTGGATTGGTGATCGGCTCGATGTGCTCTTGCGGCTGGGTATGGGAAAGGTGATGGGCAGGATAGGTGTCGATGGGAGAGGGATTTGATGAAGGAGTTGGTGTAGCCGCTGTTGGGCTCAAGGAGAAAATGGCGGTGAGGGAATAAGAGATGGCGATGGTGTACTGTTGGTTGGGTTATGGGAAAGGTGGAGGTGGCGGCACCCCCATCTTTCCCTCCACCGATCTCCTTCTTTTCGGCTATTCTCCCTTCCCATTCTCTCCCTCTATCTTTACGGTCTCATTTCCTCTCTCTCTCTCTCTCTCTCTTCCTCTCTCTCTCCTTCTCAAAACCCACTCTCTCTTCTTGACCGAATATATATATATATATATATATATATATATATATATTCGGCTTTCTCCTTCTTCTCTCTTCCCCTTTTCTCTCTCTTCCTCTCTCTCTCTCTCTCCCTCTCTCTCTCTTTCTCTCCCTCTCTCTCTTTTTCTCTCTTGCCTTGTTGGATTCCCACTCCCTCTCTTTATATATACATTATATATACATACATATATAATATATAAAAGCATATATAATATAACATATATAAAACATATATTACATCAGAAACTAAAAAGAATTATGCGCACGAGGGTCAGCTCTCCAACTTGAGCTCAGTGAGTAAACAAAACAATGCAACAAACATATGTTTGCATTCAATTCATATCTTTGGTCAGGTTCATAATTTTGCAATGTGCAATAGAAAGGATTGGTGGCCACCACACCTCTATACATGAATGTGTGGAACCATCTGATGGATCAAACACCATTGCCGCCACATGCACCCACCATGGAATAGAGATAGAGCTAAAGTGCTTAGGACCGCACCGCATCACACTTCCCCTGATGCTCTACCCATACCAACACGTAAGCCCCTACTAGCGAGGGCTTGCAAACTGGGCTCGCAACTAACCAATCCTAATGTCAAACAATGTATCCAAGGCCTCACCCCAGCAACCCTCAATACGTCCATAGAGATAGAGCTAAGGCCCCCGGCAGAGTCAGAGACTATACGGTCCGAGACCACCTCCCCTGATGCCCTACGACGTAATAGTTCTACTAAGGTAATGGCGATACGACGATGTTAGTGGACAAGATTTGAGTAGAGATAGAGCTAGAGTCTGGTGACCAGGATGAACCACAGTGTCACGTCCTCCCCCTGATGCCCCACTCGCATCAAGTTCATTAACCACACACATACAATCACATTCCTATTCCTAGCATCATCATCAACATCATATTATAAATAAATAGAAATTAAATATGCATGAACAATAATAACAGAAATATTGGATGCCATGTGATATGCACATTACAATCATACAAGCATAAAATCATTCATGGTATTGGACTCAATAAACAAAAATAGTTTATTAGTAGCCACTTAGTTTAGGTCTTGTTCCCTCACCTTGGGTTGAGCGTAGATCCTCGTTCAAGCTTTATAATTCACTTTTAAATCACTGGAAAGACCCAACAAGTCAATAAATTTTAATTAGAATTAATCCCAATAGATTTAGACTAACTGAAATCATAGGGTCGCAGGTAGGGTAGCACCTAGGGTAGTAGTTTCTGCGACCACAGGGGTAGGGTCACAGGGTACGGTCGCACCTAGGGTAGCAGTTTTTGCGACCCTAGGGTGTAGGGTCGGACGTGGGGTCGAATACCATTCGACCCTACGAGGTTCCTGCAAAACTAAACTCTGCTTCTTCCTTGTCTTTAAATGTCAGCTTCTTTTCTGCACATAATAGGTTTGCAGAATGCCAAGCTAACCAGTCCATTGCCAAGATGACGTCAAAGTCTGTCATCTCAAGTTGAATCAAGGTTGCATCCAAAGTCTTATCGCCAATAAGAACTGGACATGGTCCATAACCTTTTTTTAATTCCACTTCTAATCCCATAGGTGATCGTACAAGCAATTTGTAGTCTAAAGATTTGAGGGGTAGATTTAACTTCTTCCCAAATGTTACAAATATAAAAGAATGAGTAGCTCCAGAATCAAAGAGTAATCTAGCGGGTATGCCATTAATAGGTACGATACCTGTGATTTGTTTTAATTTAGTCTACATGCTCACACAATGTAACACAAAATGAAAGGTTCATGTCATACCTGTGACCACATTAGGCAATGCGACAACATCCTCAGATGTAACATCATAAACCTTTCCTTGCTGTAGCTCCTTTTTGGGCTTAGGACACTCCCTTGAATAGTGTCCTATCTGGTTGCAGTTAAAGCATTTTACTCCTTCGTTATTTTGCTTTTGTTGCGGTTGCGCTGCTGGAGTAGTCTTGGCTGCAGCATTGAAGCCTTGAATACGGAAGGGTTTGAATGTCCTTGTATTCCCTCCATTGTATGAATTTCCGTTTGGCCTTTTAATACCCCTATTTTGAGCAAAGTAGCTCTCCTTCTGGCTCGACTCAATTACTCGAGCAATCTGTACTACTTCGTTGTAAATTTTCTTTTCCAAACCCAAAACATGCTCACGGATGCTTCCTCTGAGTCCCATGATAAACCTTCGGGCCTTAGTGTTTTCCTCTTGCATGCTGGTGGGTGCAAAGAAAAACAGTTCTTCATAACGATGTTGGTATGTATCCACAGTCATTTGCCCTTGATATAAATTCAGGAACTCTCTCTCCATCGCATCTTTGAAACTTCAGGGGAAGTACTTCTCAAAGAATGCCTCTTTATAGATAGCCCAGGTCAATTGGGCGTGCTTGGTCAACAGATAAGTCCGAGTGGACTTCCACCAGTGGTGTGGATCACCTTTCAGCATGAATGTGGCACACAGTACTTTCTCCTCCTCATTTACCGTCATCATCATGAAATTCCTTTCCATTTTATCGATCAAATGGGTTGGCCACAAAGGATCTGCTAGTTTACCATTATATTCTTTAGGCTTCATCTTTAGAAAACGCTCGATCAGTCGAGAGTGGTCCAACTGATACTGAGCATAGGCCCCATACATAGGTGGTTGGTACTGGTAACTGCCTTGAGCTACCTCAGGATTCTGCACTGGAGCCTACATAACTAGCATTTGAGGTGCGTGGGGTATCATGTTGCTTCCCCCTGGTACTGTGCTAGCTTGTCTGACTGGCATAGGTGTCGTATGTGCAGCTGGAAAAACCATTCCTATAGCAGCTTGCATATTGGCTTGCACCTGCTGTATTTATTGCAACTGTTGTGCCAGGTTCATTACGACTGTAGCCAAATCTGTAGGTGGGACTGGCAAGTTTGTAGGGTTTGCCTGGCCATTAGCTACTGGCAGTGCCATATTCAGATTTTCTTGTACTTCAGGATTTACATGGTTGTTTTCCTCCACAGGTGGTGGTGGTGTAATTGGGTTACGGCCTCGTCTGGTCAATCTTTGCCCAGCCATTTCTTGTTCTGGTGATGGTAATGTCTGAAAACAATCATAGAACATGTGAGGCAATCTATATAAATTATTCCCAAGTCAAAATCCAACTAATCAATATAAATTTCCAATTTTTCAAGTCATTTAGTGAAAATATTGAATTTTCCATTGTAGGGTCGATGGTAGGGTCGCTTCTTATGCGACCCTAGGGTATGCAAGCCAAGAAACCCTGTCAGCTCACCGAGAGCCTAGGGTCGATCTTAGGGTCGGTATATGTCTGACCCTAGGTCCGACCCATGGTTTCTATCAGATCACCGAGAGCCTAGGGTTTATGGTAGGGTCGGTCGTAGGGACGCACATTTTGTCGAATATTGCGACCCTACGATCCAAAATCAGGTTTTTAAACTTAATTTTGGATCCATTTCCTATTCTTTCTCTTTTCTTCCAACTCAACTCACTTCCCCTGAGTTACTACAGTATCGACCCCTAGGGTTTGGTGTTTGTTTCTTCCGTTCACGACTCCCGCTCCTTCTCTTCAAGTATGCTCTCTACTGTTTCCCATTTTTAAGCTTTCTAAACGAGGTTTTTATCCATTTACATCGTTTTCTTCAAATTAAAATTTTTCTACTGTAAAAATTTAATTTTTATTGGGGGCTTTTGCTATTGGTCACCCAATGGAAGAAAGCCCTCAAAAATATTTGAGTTACATCGATTGGTTATCAAGAAACTTGAAATTTTCTATTTTTGACCTGATTTTCAAGATTTTTCCAATTTATTGAAATTTCTTCAAATTCGATCTTCCTAGATTAAATTTTCAATTGTATGAGCTTTGCAGGATGCTTTGAAACCTATGTAAGTCCTCCTGCCCAGTTGTTTGGGTGAAAAGTGAGGCTTTTGGCCAAATCATGTCATTGTAATGTCAAAATTTTAAGTTTTTCACCATATCTAATATCTTGTTTATTTTTTTTCTCTGTCTCTGCAGATAGTATGGCTCGTACTAAGGTTCCTAGGCCTCATGACCCCGTTCGTTTCTGCTCCAACGAGGCAGAAGTTCGGTATGCTCACTATGAGCGTAAGAAAGTAGAAGGGGGTCGCTATGTAAACTTGGCTAGTCTAGCCTTGTTTAACGTAGAGGGTGCTTTTGGTGACATGGGTAGTCTAGCCTTGTTTAACGCTGAGATTACAAATAAATCAATAAAGCCTCTTAGCTGCAGGATCTTAGTACAGCCAACCTAAACCAAAATTATAGGATAAGAGTAAAATTAACTTATTTGTAATCTCAGTCGTTAGAATCTCGTAAAACTTACAGGAGTTGTCCTTGAGAGTTGATCTGAACACACCAAACAAGGGAGCAACTGGAGAAGTTTGCGATGTCCTTTGATGTCAATAGCAAAGTCCGATCTCAATATGAAGTTTGAAAAAAAAAAATAGCCCAGCATTGTGAGAGATGGAGAATGGAGGATAAGATCAAGGATTTGAATAAACAAGCAACAATGACAATCGATTGAGTCTCACAACCATGACGTTCAACAAAAAAATACTCGATATTTTCTAGTTTGCTCAAGTCTGCCTCCCTTCTCCCATTCCATTCTATTTATAATGCTGAAAAGAATTACAAAAGTAGAAAGGACTGATTCTTTAAGAAGAATGTCCAAAAATAAAAAGGAGAAATCTTTCCTTTATATCTATTAGGAAAGTTTCTAAACAAAAGAAACTTCTAAAAATTGATTCAAAGAAAATAGTTTAGGAAACAAACTCAAGACTGATCTGTAGGAGAAGAGGACTTGCGTTGGACAGATTTGGGACAGCTATCCATAGCTGTCAATATTAGCCCAAGCTGGACAGATTTGGTATAGTTGTTTATAGCTTGTCAATATTAGCCCAAGCTAGACAGATTTGGGACAACTGTCCATAGCTTGTCAATATTCAATATTAGTCCCAAGCTAGACAGATTTGGGACAGCTGTCCATAGCTGTCAATATTAGCCAAAGCCATCGGCTTGGCTTTTTGTCTTTTTCTACCGCCTTGTATAGATCTTGACTACATCAGCTGGTACCACCAAAAACCTAGCTAAACCCTTAACATGGTCACAAATAAAAGATAATCAGTGTAATACTAAGGCGTTCTCTGTAAATATCGCGTTACATCTGGTCCCTAGAGTAGCAAAAAATGGGCTAGGGCCGCTGCATCACCCGAATGCGGTGAAAAATTAGATAGGATCGGTGCTTGGACGAGGTGATGAATGGGCAAGGGTTCTTGCACTGTGCACAAGTTCAAGTAAAGAAGCTAGTCCATAAACGTAGGATTAGAATAACATCTTGAAACATAGGATCTCTAATGGGTAAGAGTCTAGAATTGATAGATGTTATGAGGAGAAGAAAGATTAACATAGCTTACATTCAAGAGACTATATGGAAGGGTAAAAAAGCTAAGGAGTTGGATGACTTTAAACATTGGTATACAAGGGATAAAAATAATAGCAACGGAGTGGGTATAATATTGGATAAAGATTTAAAGAATTATGTGGTAGATGTAAAATGATTGGGTGATAGGATTATAGCCATCAAGTTAGTGATGGAGAAAAAGATAGTCAATATAATTAGTACAACTCATCCTAAATAGGATGGGATGTGAATAATATGTTACATTTTTGGGAACACATGGATAGATTAGTGTAAGGTTTATAACAAGGAGAAAATATTATAATGAGGGGGAGATTTGAATGGACATGTAGGAGGAGATCGTAGAGGTTATGAAGATGTGCATGGGGGATACGATTTTGGAGTGAGGAATGAGGAGGGGACTTCAATTTAAGATTTTGCTACTACTTATCATCCATCGTAAACACTTACTTTGGAAAGAGAGAGGAGCATCTAGTCACCCTCAAAAGTGGGTATTATAAAAGCAAAATATATTTCTTTCTAATTAGAAGGTCTGATAAGTTGTTGTATAAGGATTGTAAAGTTATACCCGGGGAGAGCCTGACCACTTAGCATAGATTACTAGTCATGGATATATGTCTCACTAAGTCGAATAATAGGAATGATATGGTTTTTGCCCTAAGATATGGTGGTTTGCTTAAAAGGAAATACCTTGAAAGCTTTTACTGATAATGTAGTCAAACAAGGAATGTGGAACTTTAAGGGAGACATTAATACAATGTGGAACAAGATGACTGCTTGTATTAAGAAAGTTCTTAAAGAGGTTCTAGGTGTATCGAAAGAAAAATATCATTTTCATAAAGAGTATTGGTGGTGGTGTAGGGACAAAGATTGAAATCTTGGAAGTCGCCACCTAGATTAAGGTCTAGGACCTTAGAAATGTGAAATCTCACCCCAAGGTAAGACTTCGATTGACTCATGACCCTTAGATTGGATTTCTGGTCCATCAGAGAATGGGTAAGCGTCAGGTTACGGTTATGGGAAGGGGTTAGGCACCCAAACCGCCCGATCGAAATCGGTCTCATATACCTTTCCTATGCTAGACTCTATTTGTTAAACCAAATCAAACCAAGTGGTTTGATATCATTGAACCGAATTTGTATCCATCAGATTACCTACGTATCACGGAATTATTCTGAAAATCAGGTTCACCATAGTAGTTCAGGTGTGATCAAAGTTTATGACTATGATTTATGCTTGTGCATGATTAAGTTTTTTGTTCAAGTTGAAGTTTATGCTTGAATGGATGAGAAATCCTATGGGTTAGGATTTGGATAGTCCATGTGGACTGATAGATAGTCCTAGTGGATCTAAGAATAACCTTATTTGGGTCAAAATATGGATAATCCTATCTGGGTTGGAATGTGGATAACCCTATTTGGGTTAAAATGTGGATAAATATCCTAGTTGATCTATGGATAGTCCGAGTGGACTAAGGTATGGATTTGAATTTGGATTTCTCCCAAATGGCCTACGTATCCTAGGGTTTGCCCTAGGAATCAGAATCTACGTAGTTCGGGTCTGGATAACCCTTTTTGGGTCAAAATTTGAGAACCTATTCTAGGTTTAGGGTTTAGAACCTATTCTAGGTTTAGGATTTAGAACCTATTCTTAGTTTAGGGTTGAGAACCTATTCTAGGTTTAGGGTTTACCGAGGGGCAAAATCGTCTTGAATTTTCCTTTTCATCCTAAGTTCTAATTTTGGAAGGTTTGGCAAAACATTCTCTTTCTTTATTAAGATTTTTATTATTCTCATTATGCCCTTCCCAAGAATGTGGGTGCTTAAATGCACGTCCCCACGCCTAGATTGTCTTCTAGAAGTGTGCATATATGGCAGTTCGACTAAGGTGTTGCATAAATTAAATTATTGCCAAAAATAGAATATTCTATCTAAATATGGCATATAAAACATTTATGGCAAGAAATTCACATGTAGTAAGATTGTTTAAAATTTCTCAAATATGACATGTATTGCAAATAAGGCAAGAGCCTATATGGCATGATCTAGTATGCTATCTACTAAGCATGGCAAGACCTAATATGGCAGTGAGCATTTAAACATGGCAATGAGCATCCAAACATGACAGTGAGCATCTAAACATGGCAGTGAACATCTAAATATGGCAATGAGCATCCAAACAAGCCAGTGCATCTAAAAACACTCATGATGAACAATTCAACAGTATAAATCACTATTGATGGTAATCTAACCGTTCTGATTCATTTAAAACATTCCCAAATATAATCCATGGTTCAAATCACTCAAGATGAAAATCCAACCGTTCAGATGCATTTAAATCAACCATAATCATCATCCGATCAAAATCAATGGCTCAGATTAAATTCCATTAAAATCAATGGCTCAAATTAAATTTAACTACATATCACATCATTATCAATATAGATTCAAAATTAGCAACTATGATGGGATAGATCAAGGGTTGGGAATGCCAATCAAGAGTAGAGATTGCAGATCAAGTGGTTGATAATGAGTGGACAGATTAACGGATCATGATGAGATTAGATGGGATAAACAATGGTTAAGATGATGACCAAAGATGGTGGGCTGATCACAACTTGTGATGATGGAGGTCCTGGATCGATGGGTACTATATGGGGTACCGGATCAGATGATTGAAGGTGAATGTGCGGTATTGGACAACAAGTTTGGTGGATGTAGTGATGGTAAACAGGTAGATGAGTTGCGGGGTTGTAATGGCAAGTTGGCTGGACCAGGTGGGTTGATGAGGTGGAATTAAAGAAGAATAGCATGGTGTAGCTGTCGAGTTGCATATGATACTGATGGATCAGCTGGGTTTATAAGGGAATCAATGGCAGGTGTATGTTGAGAGATGAAGTTGAAAGTGGTGGTCGGTTGTGGTAGGAATGTGTTACAGGTGTGGGATGTTGCATGTGCATGTGAGTTGGGAAGTAAGTGAAGTGAACACCAGGTGGCAACAAGGTGTTTCGGTGGTGAGGTGCTGCATGTGCAGGTGTGCAATGGTGTGATAGAGGTTCAGGTGTTTGCAGCAAATTTAGCGGCAAGAGGATGCGGGTAGCATGGTGGTGTTCGGTTGCATTATTGGTGATGGATTTGATTAGGAAATTTGTAGACAGGAGTAGGTCGGTGATCAGATGAAGTAATGAGGGTAAATGGGATGGTTGCAGCATGAGGTGTTGACCGATTAACAAGGGAAATACAGTAGGAGGGATGCGATCTGCAGGAAGTGTATTGGTGTTGACAAGTGGATGTAGGTACTGCTGGCTGTGGTGAATGGCAGCTTAAGTTGCTGCAAATTGTAGTTCTCTCAGCCACGGTTTCTGGTTTTAAATAATGGTGGTTGGGTCTTGGACAGGTGAGGATTGGCTTGATGGTGGAGATATAGAGGACAGGTGTGGGTTTGTGCAAGCAGGTGTGGTATGAACCAAAGCAAAGAGAAGGGGCGGTGGTGGCTTACCCGAATCGCCGAGCCACCTCCAGCGGCTGCCTTCTCCTTCTTCTTCTTCTTGCTGCTGCCTCTTTTCTGATTTCTCCCTCTTCTTCTCAACGCCTTCTCTCTCTCTCTCTCGATTCTCTCTCATATCTCTCCCCCCTCTTCTTCTTGCTGCCGCCTCTCTTTCTGATTTCTCTCTTTTTTTTTCTCTCCCGATTCTTCTCAGAATTTTTCTCCATTTTTTTCTCTCCTCCCTCTTTCTTCTGTCTGATTTTCTCCCTTTTCTACATTTTTTTTTCTTTCCTCGGTTTGGCCCAAAATCCTCTCTTTCTTCCCTTTATTCTCAATCTCAATCCCTTCTCCTCTTTTCCCTTCGATCTCCATATCTCCTCTCAATCTTTTCGTTTTTTTTTCTTTCCGTAATTAGTCCCTCTTGATATCCCTCCTTCTCTCTCTCGGATCCCCTTCTTAATCTCTGCCTCCCTTTCCTTTTCTTCTCCAGATTTCCTTATTCTGTCCATCATCTCGGATTCTGCCTCCTTTCTTTTTCTTTTTTTTTTTCCTTTCTTTTTTCTTCTCCAGATTTTCTTTTCTAAATCTCTCTAGGTTTCTCTTTTCTCCTCTTTAAAATCTCGCCTCTCTCTCCTTTCTTTCCTTCTCTCAGACTCCCTCAATCTCTCAATCTCTTTATAATTTTTCTTTCCTTTTCTCGGTCTCAAATTCTTTTCCCTTTCTTTTCCAATTGGATCTTATTTGCTTTTTTATATATAAAACATATATATAAATATATAATATATTAATATATTAATATTTATAATATAATATACATATAAGACATATGTATATATTATATGATATATTATAATATATTATACATTATATAAACATATAAATAATATATAAAAGAAATACATGCATATATGCCGACATGAATTGGTCCGGAACGGTCCGAGTTGGGTCAAGCAAGACTAGTCGAGATTGACAGGGCTGGACTAGCTTAGGTAAACTGGCTTGGACCAAAGTTAACATTTCATAGTCCATTTCTGCCACCATTCCACATGGAATTTTCCGATAGCCTCTATTCTAAATTTTCTACGTTCACTTCCCTCATCTTTTCTAGGCGAACCACTCTTTTCTTTTGTGCTGTGACATATGATTGTGAGGGCGTTAGCACGTCTGGTAAACAAAGGTAGCTAGTCCATAAACGTAGGATTAGAATAGCATCTTGAAACATAGGATCTCTAATGGGTAAGAGTCTAGAATTGATAGATGTTATGAGGAGAAGAAGGATTAACATAGCTCACATTCAAGAGACTAGATGGAAGGGTAAAAAAGCTAAGGAGTTGGATGACTTTAAACATTGGTATACAAGGGATAAAAATAATAGCAACGGAGTGGGTATAATAGTGGATAAAGATTTAAAGAATGATGTGGTAGATGTAAAAAGATTCGATGATAGGATTATAGCCATCAAGTTAGTGATGGGGAAAAAGATAGTCAATATAATTAGTACATACTCACCCTAAATAGGATGGGATGTGAATAGTACGTTACATTTTTGGGAACACATGGATAGATTAGTGTAAGGTTTATAACAAGGAGAAAATATTATAATGGGGGGGTGATTTGAATGGACATGTAGGAGGAAATCGTAGAGGTTATGAAGATGTGCTTGAGGGATACGGTTTTGGAGTGAGGAATGAGGAGGGGACTTCAATTTAAGATTTTGCTACTACTTATCATCCATCGTAAACACTTACTTTGAAAAGAGAGAGGAGCATCTAGTCACCCTCAAAAGTTGGCATTATAAAAGCAAAATATATTTCTTTCTCACTAGAAGGTCTGATAAGTTGTTGTGTAAGGATTGTAAAGTTATACCTGGGGAGAGCCTGACTACTTAGCATAGATTACTAGTCATGGATATATGTCTCACTAAGTCGAATAATAGGAAAGGTATGGTTTTTGCCCTAAGATATGGTGGTTTGCTTAAAAGGAAATACCTTGAAAGCTTTTACTGATAATGTGGTCAAACAAGGAATGTGGAAATTTAAGGGAGACACTAATACAATGTGGAACAAGATGACTGCTTGTATTAAGAAAGTTCTTAAAGAGGTTCAAGGTGTATCGAAAGGAAAATATCATTCTCATAAAGAGTCTTGGTGGTGGTGTAGGGACAAAGATTGAAATCTTGGAAGTCACCACCTAGATTAAGGTCTAGGACCTTAGAAATGTGAAATCTCACCCCAAGGTAAGACTTCGATTGACTCATGACCCTTAGATTGGATTTCTGGTCCATCAGAGATTGGGTAAGCCTCAGGTTACGGTTATGGGAAGGGGTTAGGCACCCAAACCGCCCGATCGAAATCGATCTCATATACCTTTCCTATGGTAGACTCTATTTGTTAAACCAAACCAAACCAAGTGGTTTGATATCATTGAACCGAATCTGTATCCATCAAATTTCCTACGTATCACGGAATTATTCCGAAAATCAGGTTCACCATCGTAGTTCAGGTGTGATCAAAGTTTATGACTATGATTTATGATTGTGCATGATTAAGTTCTTTGTTCAAGTTGAAGTTTATGCTTGAATGGATGAGAAACCCTATGGGTTAGGATCTGGATAGTCCATGTGGACTGATAGATAGTCCTAGTGGATCTAAGAATAACCTTATTTGGGTCAAAATATGGATAACCCTATCTGGGTTGGAATGTGGATAACCCTATTTGGGTTAAAATGTGGATAAATATCCTAGTGGATCTATGGATAGTCCGAGTGGACTAAGGTATGGATCTGAATTTGGGTTTATCCCAAATGGCCTACGTATCCTAGGGTTTGCCCTAGGAATCAGAATCCACGTAGTTTGGGTCTGGATAACCCTATTTGGGTCAAAATTTGAGAACTTATTCTAGGTTTAGGGTTTAGAACCTATTCTAAGTTTAGGATTTAGAACCTATTCTAGGTTTAGGGTTGAGAACCTATTCTAGGTTTAGGGTTTACAGAGGGGCAAAATCGTCATGAATTACCCTTTTCATCCTAAGTTCTAATTTTGGAAGGTTTGGCAAAGCATTCTCTTTCTTTATTAAGATTTTTATAATTCTCATTATGCCCTTCCCAAGAATGTGGGTGCTTAAATGCACGTCCCCACGCCTAGATTGTCTTCTAGAAGTATGCATATATGGCAGTTCGACTAAGGTGTTACATAAATTAAATTATTGCCAAAAATAGAATATTCTATCTAAATATGGCATATAAAACATTTATGGCAAGAAATTCACATGTAGTAAGATTGTTTAAAATTTCTCAAATATGACATGTATTGCAAATAAGGCAAGAGCCTATATGGCATGATCTAGTATGCTATCTTCTAAGCATGGCAAGACCTAATATGACAGTGAGCATTTAAACATGGTAATGAGCATCCAAACATGACAGTGAGCATCTAAATATGGCAATGAGCATCCAAACAAGCCAGTGCATCTAAAAACAATCATGATGAAAAATTCAACGGTATAAATCACTATTGATGGTAATCTAACTGTTCAGATTTATTAAAACATTCCCAAATATAATCCATGGTTCAATTCACTCAAGATGAAAATACAACCGTTCAGATGCATTTAAATCAACCATAATCATCATCCGATCAAAATCAATGGCTCAGTTTAAATTCAAATTAAAATCAATGGCTCAAATTAAACTTAACTGCATATCACATCATTATCAATATAGATTCAAAATTAACAACTACGATGGGATAGATCAAGGGTTGGGAATGCCAATCAAGAGTAGAGATTGCAGATCAAGTGGTTGATAATGAGTGGGCAGATTAACGGATCATGATGAGATTAGATGGGAAAATCAATGGTTAAGATGATGACCAAAGATGGTGCGCTGATTACAACTTGTGATGATGGAGGTGTTGGATCGATGGATACTCTGATATGGGGTACCGGATCAGATGATTGTAGGTGAATGTGGGGTATTGGACAGCAAGTTTGGTGGATGTAGTGATGGTAAATAGGTAGATGAGTTGCGGGGTTGTAATGGCGAGTTGGCTGGTCCAGGTGGGTTGATGAGGTGGAATTGAAGAAGAATAGCATGGTGTAGCTGTCGAGTTGCATATGATACTGATGGATCGGATGGGTTTATAAGGGGATCAATGGCAGGTGTATGTTGAGAGATGAAGTTGAAGGTGGTGGTGGTGGGTTGTGGTTGGAATGTGTTAAAGGTGTGGGATGTTGCATGTGCATGTGAGTTGGGAAGTGAGTGAAGTGAACACCAGGTGGCAGCAAGGTGTTTCGGTGGTGAGGTGCTGCATGTGCAGTGTGCAATTGTGTGATAGAGGTTTAGGTGTTTGCAGCAGATTTAGCAGAAAGAGGATGCGGGTAGCATGGTGGTGTTCGGTTGGGTTAATGGTGATGGATTTGATTAGGAAATTTGTAGACAGTAGTAGGTCGGTGATCAGTTGAAGTAATGAGGGTAAATGGGATGGTTGCAGCATGAGTTGTTGACCGATTAACAAGGGAAATACAGTAGGAGGAATGCGATCTCTAGGAAGTGTATAGGTGTTGACAAGTGGATGTAGGTACTGCTGGCTGTGGTGAATGGCACCTTAAGTTGCTGCAAATTGTAGTTCTCTCAGCCACGGTTTTTGGTTTTAAATAATGGTGGCTGGGTCTTGGACAGGTGAGGATTGGCTTGATGGTGGAGATATGGAGGACAGATGTGGGTTTGTGCAAGCAGGTGTGATAGGAACCAAAGCAAAGATAAGGGGCGGTGGTGGCTTACCCGAATCGCAAAGCCACCTCCAACGGCTGCCGTCTCCTTCTTCTTCTTCTTGCTGCTGCCTCTTTTCTGATTTCTCCCTCTTCTTCTCAACGCCTTCTCTCTCTCTCGCGATTCTCTCTCATATCTCTCCCCCCTCTTCTTCTTTCTGCCGCCTCTCTTTCTGATTTCTCTCTCTTTTTTCTCTCCCGATTCTTCTCGGAATTTTTCTCCCTTTTTTTCTCTCCTCCCTCTTTCTTCTGTCTGATTTTCTCCCTTTTCTATATTTTTTTTTCTTTCCTCGGTTTGGCCCAAAATCCTCTCTTTCTTCCTCCCGTTCTTCCCTTTATTCTCAATCTCAATCCCTTCTCCTATTTTCCCTTCGATCTCCATATCTCCTCTCAATCTTTCTGTTTTTTTTTCTTTCCGTAATTAGTCCCTCTTGACTCCCTCCTTCTCTCTCTCGGATCCCCTTCTTAATCTCTGCCACCCTTTCCTTTTCTTCTCCAGATTTCCTTATTCTGTCCATCATCTCGGATTCTGCCTCCTGTCTTTTTCTTTTTTTTTCTTTTTTTTTCTTCTCCAGATTTCCTTTTTTAAATCTCTCTCGGCTTCTCTTTTCTCCTCTTTAAAATCTCACCTCTCTCTCCTTTCTTTCCTTCTCTCGGACTCCCTCAATCTCTCAATCTCTTTCTAATTTTTCTTTCCTTTTCTCGGTCTCAAATTCTTTTCCTTTTCTTTTCCAATCGGATCTTATTTGCTTTTTTATATATAAAACATATATATATATATATATATATATATATATATTTATATAATATAATATACATATAAGACATATGTATATATTATATGATATATTATAATATATTATACATTATATAAACATATAAATAATATATAAAAGAAATACATGCATATATGCCGACATGAATTGGTCCGGACCGGTCCGAGTTGGGTCAAGCAAGACTAGTCGAGATTGACAGGACTGGACTAGCTTAGGTTAACTGGCTTAGACCAAAGTTAACATTTCATAGTCCATTTCTGCCACCATTCCACATGGAATTTTCCGATAGCCTCTATTCTAAATTTTCTACGTTCACTTCCCTCCTCTTTTCTAGGCGAACCACTCTTTTCTTTTGTGCTGTGACATATGATTGTGAGGGCGTTAGCACGTCTGGTAAACAAAGGTAGCTACCCGAGGATAGGCCGATGGACGATAAATTTGATGATTTCAGTCTCATTTCGAAGATAATTTCACAACCTATTCATCTAAGTAGATAATAGCCCATGACCCTACTATGGGGTTCAGTAGAGAATCACAAATCTTTGGGTTAAAGGCTAGAAACCTACTATATTGGTTCACTTATGCAGAGGGTGGCAAAAATGGGGTGCTTACAGGTGGAATGATGAGGTTGCTATCTATAAAATATCTAAGATGAGATAAATGAAGAGTAAAGATTTAGACCATGTTAGATGTATTAAAAGTGCTGATGGTAGAATTATAGTAAGGGATGAAGATATTAAAGAGAAATGGAACAATTATTTTTATAGTCTACTAAATGAAGACGTCTCGAGAAATAGTGTCCCAGACTGCTACATACCCATAATGACACCACAGGTCATATGTATATAGGCAAATTTAGGGTGACAGAAGTGAAAGAAGCTTTAAGGAGGATAAATGTTGGCAAAGCACTAAGGCCAAATAAGGTCCCAATAGAAGTTTGGAAGAACCTAGGAATATATGGGGTATCTTAATTAACTAAGTTGTTCAATAAAATTATGAGCACAAAGAAAATGCCAGATGAGTGGAAGAGAGGTTACAAAAATAAAGATTATATTCAGAGCTGTAATAACTACAAAGGTGTAAAACTAATGAGTCATGCTATGAAATTGTGGGAGAGAGTTATTGAAATCCGCTTGAGAAAAGAAACTACCATTATGAAGAATCAATTTGGTTTTATGCCAGATAGGTCCATGACAGAGGCCATTTACTTGCTTAAGAGACACATGGAAAGATGTAAAGAAGGTAAGAAGGACCTCCATATGATTTTTATCGATATAGAAAAAGCTTATGATAGAGTTCCTAGAGAGTTAATCTGACAAGTACTAGAGAAGAGAAGCATTCTAAGCAAATATATGAACATAGTTAAGGATATATATTATAATGTGGTAACTAGTGTGAAAACCGTGGGTGGTCAAGTTCATGAATTTCCAATTACAACGGGGTTACATCAAGGATCAGCTTTACGTTCTTATCTATTTGCCCTCATTATGGATGATCTACATAGAGACATTCAAGATGAAGTTCCTTGGTGTATGCTTTTCACTGATGATATTGTTGCGGTGGATGAGACAAAAGTAGAGATTAATGCCAAGTTGGAGCTTTGGAGATCAACATTGGAATAAAAAAGTTTTAAGATAAGTAAAATGGACACGGAGTATATGGTGTGTAAATTTAGTCATTCAAGGACGGATAATGAGGTGGTGAACATTCGTGACAGGGAGATACAACAAAGTGATCATTTAGGTATCTAGGTTCAATCATAAGAAAAATATGTGATATAGACAATAATGTTTCACAGAGGATTAGAATAAGATGATTGAAGTGAAGAAGTGCGTCTGGAATGTTGTATGATCGGCATATTCTTTTAGAACTTAAAGAAAAATTATATAGTCATTCGACCAGCTATGATATATGGTGCTAAATGTTGCACAGTTAAGAAGCAACATATAAATAAACTTAGTGTAGCTGAGATAAGGATGTTAAGATGGATGTATGGCGAAACTAGGAAGGATAAGGTAAGGAATAATCGTTTTAGAGTTGATTTGGGAGTAGCGCCGATACATGATAAACTACGACAAAGTCTTTTGAGAAGGTATGGCCATGTTCAACGGAGGTCATTAGATGCCTTCGTACGGAGGAATGATTTGATTCAGATTGAAGGATCTAAAAGAGCTAGGGGTAGACCTAAAATGACTCTAGAGGAAGTAGTGAAGAAAGACATGTATAGCTTAGGCCTTGCTTTAAGTAAGACAACATTCAGATCCTTGCTTTAACCAATGTGAGAGTCTCTCCTTGTAGAAGGCTATAGATGTATAATGCATGTGTTTGAATATTTATAAATGCATGTTTATTGTCTTTCTTAAGTGTTGGTTGATGCAATGAGCTATTATAATATTAGTTTGAGTGATGAATGATGAATATGAGGTTGAGCATTAGTTTTGTTGTATATTGGGATGATTTAAAATGTTGTGACTACATTTTATGTAAGAGGTCATTGAGATAAATGAAATGTAGATTGTTCAATGGTATGTAAGGACAATATTGCTCTGATAAATTGGAGATCAAAAGGCTCTTGTATGGTGACCTTGTCCATCGACGCCAATGGACAGTGAAAATCTAGAGTCACTACCTAGATGAGGTATAGGACCTATAAGTTGTCTCTCACTTGTAGAGACACTAATGACTCATTGCTCAATGAGTCGGCTTTTGATCTCACCAAAGAAGGGTAAGCATCAATTTAAGAATTGGGAAGGTGTTAGGAACCCAACTTGCCAGGACCAGTCTCCTTTTATCCTATCCTTTCTTAAATTCTTAAGGCTTATGTATGTTTAGGTCGTTCATTTTAGCCTAAGTAGGCAAGTATGGGAACCTTATACCAAGTTTCTAAGTCCCACTAACTTAGGGTGCTGCCACACAGATTTGGAAAATAAAATACAAATCCATTGACAATAAATGAATCAATGAATAAATGAATCAATAAATGAGGGACATAAGCATGGATAAACGAATAAAGAATTAAAAGAATAAACAAACACAGATGGATGACCGATCTCGAGATCTATCTCAAGCTGCCTACGTATCCCTATGTAGCGGGAATCATGCCAAATGTAATTCAGGCGGGGTTGTGGTTGTGTGCGAGGTGCTCCCTTGACTAAGGAAGCATGTGTGACCATGCACGAAGTGATTATGTACTTCTTTCTACCTACGTATCTCCTCGGAGAATCAGTTCTTTCTACCCCTTCACCTGTGGCTGTTGCCCCCTCTTGCTTCTTCTTTTACTCTTTTTTCAGTTCTTTCTCTCTCACTATTCTCTCCCAATGATAGCAGCTACCTCCCCTCTTTTCTTTCCCCGAAAATGAGGTCCCCTCTCCTCTAGGGTTTAGATTAACTAAATACCTTAATTACCTAGGTATCCCCTTATTAAACCTTATGACCTAAAACCCCACTTAGCCTAAACCCATTAAGCCTCTTAGCCTATTGGCCTTAATACCCACTAATACCTAAGCTAACCCATTAGAATAACAACCTAAAAATCCACTAACCTAAGACCAACATTATAACATAAAAAGAAGACCATCTAAAAAAATCTCTAGTTAACTAAACCTACCAAAAAAAATCCATAAACTAGGGCCGGCACAACAAAACATTTTTTTTTGTAATTTTGTATATATTTTTCATAATGATTTTCTTTCCCCATTTTTTTTTTCAACAAAACTTAAATGACCAAAGATGTGGGGAAATTCAAACATGATAAAAAATGATTAAAATGACATAAATGCCCTTAATAGGAAAGGGGCCAAAAAAGGGTCTTATACTGTACTCGAAAGACTTTTAGAACACTCTATTATTAATGTTTAAGTGTTTTTCATGCCTATTACAGGCGTGGAAAGAATGTTTTCGGGGAAGCAGTTGAATCTCCCTGAACCTGAAGCAATGGCTTTTCAATCACGGGTTGGAAACTCTTCCTTCTTTTAAGACCAAAGAAAGCCAGAACATCTCTTCCTTTTCACCTTGCCTCGAGGGCTTACGGGTCTGTGGTTGGATTGTTATAGTATCCAAATCCTCTCCTGCGGTAGGTGGAAACTGGGGCTGATCCAAGGCCTAGAGTTTCGCCAGTGCACATACCAATACATCGGTATGTGTGTAGGTTGAAATCCAGCCCTTGGCAGGCGACAGTTCAACTGTTGGACAACAAGTTTGTGTAATATGAATTACGAAAATAGTCAAGTTGCTTAAAGCCTCTATTAGATATTTATAAGTTGAAATGGACAGCAAAGGATGATTATGGACAGAAATCAATGTGATTTAGTATATGAACTATGTAAGAACAGTGATGCAAATTTAGGATATATTAAAGCAAAGCATAGTGGGAGTACACCTTAGCAAGATTCATAGCCCAACCAGTGAGCTGGTGTACCACCCTAAAATGAAAGATAAGTATAATGAAAGACAAAATATGGGCGAACTGTAAAGTCTAAAAATGAAAGACAAGATATGAGTAAACCATTGAGTCTAGAAATGAAAAATAAGATATGGGTGAACCATTGAGTCTGGAAATGAAAGACAAGATAAGGGCGAACTGTTGAATCTAGAATGAAAGACAAGATATGGGCGAACTGTTGTGTCACACCCTAATTCCGGCTGAACCAGAAGTGTGAGTGAACTGTCACTGAACCAACGGTTCACACCAGGATCTCAATAAGACCGTGTCCACTCATACAAACCATTGCACGTAACCATAATCAGAATATAATAAAATACAGTGGAAGTCTTAAATTAAATGAACTGAGTACTTCTATTGATAAATAAATTATCCAGTTATTCAAAATACCAAAACATAAATAATTATCCTTACATCCCAATTATAAATCCAACTGAAAATAAATAAAGAAACAAAACCAACATCCTAGAGGTACACGCAGAAAGGGCACTCGCATGAAGCGTCATGCTCGTCCTCCCCTGCTTGCACTTCTAAAGCTGCAACACCTCCATATACTGGAGCATCCATGTAGTCATCCACAGTATAACCTACATCAACATCTAAAAACATGTATATATACAAGGGTGAGCTCACAACCTAGCTCAGTAAGAAAATCAGACAATGCAACAAACATATGCATGAGTCACATTCACATCATGGTTTGATTTTAAGTTTGCAATGTGCTATAGAAAGGATTGACGGCCACTGCACCTCTATACACGAGTGTGTGAAGCCGCCCGATGGATCAAACACCACTGTCGTCTCAAATGCACCCACCATAGAATAGGGATAGAGCTAAAGCGTTCGAATCAAACATCGCCAACACTTTCTTTGATACCCTACCCATGCCAACACTTAAGCCCCTATTGGCGAGGGCTTGCAAACTGGACTCGCAACTAACCAATCCTATATGTCATCACAGTAGGCCCTATCCCAGCGTAGCTCCCTACGGCATAGAGATAGAGCTAGAGTCTAGTGGCCAGGCTGGAGACCACAGTACCACTTCCTCCCCCTGATACCCTACCCGCACCGAGCATGCTAAGACAGAACGATACAAAAAGGTGCTAGTGTGAGGAATGATCCTAGACCCTCGGCCCTTCCCATTCCATACACCAACGAAAACAATCACATGCCTAACAGTCACATCCTAGCATAGCAAGTACGAGTATGCATGAACAATAATAATAACTGAAAATAAAGGATGACATGCGAGTATGCACAAACATCAGTCCACAAAATCATAGTTATTAATAACATTTTACTGTTATTAAATTATTAGAGTTTAGGTCCGATTCCCTTACCTGACGCTTGTTTGATAGCTTGATCTGCGTCACAGAATCCAAACTTGCTATCACAAGGTCCTACACGATGTTAGGGGTTGAGTTAGAATAGTTTTTTTTAGGGTTTACATTGGTCGGAAAATCAACAAGGTCAAAACACTTCTCACAGAGCAGACCGGTCGCAGGTACCGGTCACAGGTACCGGCTACGGCACTGTGGGGAAAGATGCAACTGGTATGGTCGACCGGTCCCCACAGACCAGTCTCTGAGAGATACCGATCTCAGGTACCGGTAGCATAAGGTGCGATCGGTATGGTCAACCGGTATGTCTCCGGAAGACCATACATCTAGTTCTCACCTTTCGTCGGTCACCCCCTACTGATTCTAGGGTTTCTCCTACACATTCTAGGTCTGAGCACTGAGTTAGAGTTGTTTTCAACTCCATTCAAGTCCTAGTTTCGATGATCTTTAACCTAGAACTTGAATCTAGGGTTTACCGACTAGATTAGGGTTTGATGGCAAAAAATATGATTTAGATCAATACCTCGCTTTGCATGGTATTGATCCAAACATGACTAACCATCGTAGAAAGACTAAATTAGAGGAAGGTTTAAGCACTTACCATTGGTTCGCGGTAACGTGTTCTTCGATCAACGGCAATGGCGGCTCTCCCCTCTCCTTCCTAGCTTCTTCTCCTTCTTCAATCTCTTTCTCCTCTCTAGGGTTTGTGAGGATCAATAAAAGGGATTTTAGGAGGTTTAGGAGTCCTTATATAGTCTAGGGTTGAGTTTAAGAAGCCTCCTAACATTAGGAAAGTCCTTCGGTTTGGAATTTGAAAAGTGGGACCCATAAAGGTCCGTTTCTGGATCTAAGTAGTCTACTGCGCAGGCTATACCAATCGACCGGTACCATCGACCAGTACCATCGATTGGTATGAAATATTTCATACTTTGAGGTCTGTTTTCATACCTGATTGTCATCCACTGGTCCAGTCTGGCCCGATGATGATTGGAAGACCTGTTACAACATGAATGAAAGGTTTAGATCGGGTTCAAGAGTTAATTGTACTACAGGGTACAGTCCACAGGCCGGATAGTTACCCTGTTATAATAAAAACCATGCTGTGAGGAATAGAAAAAAAAAGATCTATCATGGGGATGGGGGCATAGGAGGAATAGGATCAGTGATGTCATAGTCATGCTCATAAGCTACCCTGAGCGAGTGCACCTACTCCTGCGTGACTCTGAGGCTGCGAGAAAGGCGCCCTAGGTCACGGCTCATCTCATGCTGGGCATCCCGAATCTCCATAAACATACCCATCACAGTATCGGGAGGAGGCTGGGATGGTCCAACCACAAGTTTAGCCTGTGGTGCCAATGTTGGAACGTCCTCCATCTGATCATCATCATCATCACCATCATCCCCTGCCTCTCCGACATGAACCACATTGGCTGTTGCTACCACTGCTGCTACCCTCATGAGCGGACGAGGGCGAGCCTCTAACTCCTCATCACTGATGGGCAGATTGTCCATCCTCATCCGGACAATGGTGTCCCAGTCAATGACTGAGGTCATAGTGTCCTCGACCGCAATCTCACCCCTCATGTCCACCCGTAAGCGCCGCAGAAGAGTAGTGATAAGCCGGCCATAAGGAAGGTTACTGATCTGATCAGGCAGAGTAGCTTGACGCATGGTCTTGATAATAATGTAAGGGAGATAGACCCGCTCCCTAGTGCAGATGTAGTAAGTCAAGTACTGGGTGAGCTGAGACAACTCACTGTAGTGGCCGCTCTGAGGAACAATGTCATGCTGGATGATGCGGCAATATACCCGAGGAACAGGTCTCATGCTAGCAGCTTTGATGGGCGCTCCTGGGTTAAGGATCTGCTCTGAAACCTCCTGGCGCAGATCATCAGTAAGAAAGCCCTTCATCTTGGGGGCACAGTACACCAAGTCACCATAATTTGGTATCCCCAAAAGATCAGCAAGCTGATGAGTGTCAAAGGATATGGGAACGCCTTTGACAAAGCATGTGATGCGGAGGTCCCTGCCACGGCTGAAGTCGTTAACATTTCCCTCGACCTCCAGGTTGGCATAGAAATGTTTACCTAAGTTGGGGCGAGTGGTCACAGTGTAGGTAATGATGGGTAACCACCCAAGATCATCGAAGACTGCTTCAACGTCAAATCATTGTAGCTGCTCCAAGTTTACACATCGCCCTGACTCGATGTTCTTCTCTTCAAACCAGGGAAAACGGGCTTGCGTCACCACAGAACGAAACCACCACTCATCGAACCGCGGAACCGATGGATGCGGAAGGTTCATGCCAGGACCGAATGCATGTTTACAAGCACCACGACGTTGAGACATTTTGAACTACAAAACATAAACAAATAATGAGAATTTGGTTAGAATTTCTGAAATTTCGGTAGCATAACGACAGTAATGGAAGAAAAAGCCTCAAAGTCACCCAAAATCTGGGGAGGAGGACTTACGTAACCATCTAACACCATATGGAAACCGAGCACCCATCAAACAAACAAGAAATTTAGAAATTACAAGAAAAAAATCGAATTTTACCAAAACATAGGCCAAAAACCTAAAAATTTAATTTTTAGAGAAACCATACGTTGGAACCTCAAATAGATTGAGGGCTTTTGCTCATAGAGGTCCCTAAACTCATTCTAAGCTGAAGAAAAAGAGTTCTTACGGTTAGAATCTTCTAAACCAAGAAAAACCTAGTATTTGGGCAAGAAACGATGTAGAAAGGGAGAAAGGAAAGAAGAACCTTACTTAGAGACGATGTTCAAGGTCTTGATCGGAATAAAATCATTTCTAAGATCATCGGTCGGACTATAGCAACTCACCAAGCCAGAGAGGAATCGCCACCGGAGAGAAAGTAAAGAAGAAAAGTGAGAAAAATCTCACTTTTTTACGATTTTAAAGACAGGGCATACCGATCGACGGTTTGCCCTATATCGGTCGACCGGTACCCCTTGGTACTTGTGACCGGTACCTCTTGGTCAAGAGAGTGGTGCTGACCGGTCAATCATACCGGTCGCACCACACTCTACAGTGTCGAGTAAAAAAATGATGAGGAAATTTTTAAAATTTGGATTAAAGCTTCCTTTACGATTTTCGCCTTGCAATTGTTAAAGACTAACACTATTATGACTATTCGATTGTACCTCATGTGTTATGTCTTCTTCTCAGATCCAAGCTGGAAAAACTAATCTGAGATGGCAGTGGGAATGGTCATAGAGGCTCACAAAAGCGTCACCACTCCAGGGTGCGCCAAGACGAGGATAATGTGGAAACAAGAACTATTGATGAGCAAAACTTGGACCCATAAGGTGGAGAAAGGCAGAGTCCCAGAGCACCAAAAAATTTGCTAGGACCTCCTCACACTAACTCTGAAACAATTGTGATGAATCTGGTTTATTAGATGGAAGCTCAGCAGAAAGCACTCCTGAATGAGATGCTAAAGATGTTCAGGCCACCAGGATATATCCCTACAGAAGGTACACTTGAGTCTGGGAGAAATGATCCCACACTACCAATGGATGGTAGTACTGGACCAATGGGCCAAGGACAGAATCTATAACCACCACACCAATTTTCAATGTGGTCTGCCTATCAAGGGATCTATCCGTACCCACCACCATGGTATGGAATGATTGCACAGGGGCAGAATGACCTAAGCCGAGCGGTAGATAGGTTTTTGAAATTAAAACCCCCTACTTTCACAGGGAAACCAGGGGTTGCTGAATTAGAGAAGAACTTTTGTCTGATGACTTCCACAGAGGATGAGAAGGTGCTATTTGCTATGCACATGCTCAAGGAAGATGCAAATGCCTGGTGGAATTCTACCTGGACATACTTGGAGACAAAGCACAATCAGATCAATTGGGAAATATTCAAGAGAGCCTTCTTTGATAAGTACTTTCCGAAGAGCTTTTGAGATCAAATGGAGAAGGAATTCTTAAATCTGCAACAATCCCAGTCGACTGTTGATGCGTACCAGTAGAGGTATGAAGAGCTGTTTTTCTTCACTCCGGCAAGCATGCAAGAGGAGGAAACCAAAACCCGTAGGTTCACTATGGGATTGTGAGGAAGTATCCGAGAGCATGTCTTGGATTTGGAGAAGAAAGTGTATAACAAGGTTGTACAGATTGCTAGGGTAATTGAATCAAGCCAAAGAGACAGCTTCTTTGCTCAAAACAGGGGGCGAAAGAGGCCTGCTACTGAGACTTCGGGTGGAGGGAACACTAGACCATTCCGCCCATACAGGGCTCAGACTGCTATAGTGCCAGCAAGGAATACTACTGCACCACCATCATCATAGTTAGCTGGACAAAACCCAAATGTCAAATATTTCAACTGTCAACAATTGGGTCATTATGCAAAGACCTGTACTCTACCTAAGAAGCAACTGCCATAGCAAGAAAAGATATTTGCAGTCACCACTGAAGAGACAGTCGCATCACCTGATGTGGTTACTACTATGATTACATCCCTTATTATTTGGCTTACTATTTTGTTGTGTGTGAGCATGTACAACTAAGGGATAATTAAATTTCAGGAACTGTAAATATAGCTGGTGTACCCGTCAGAGTACCCTTTGACTCTGGTGCTAAGCACTCCTTTGTTTCTATGTCTTTTGGGAAGCGAATGAAGTTACCTGTTAAGTATTTAACCCCAAGCTTGATAGTTCGCTCCCCATTGGGTGTAGAAGTGGCATTGAATGAATGCTATGGGCCGTGTACAGTTAGTATTGAGGGCCGAAACCTAGAAGCAAATCTGGTTCAACTTGAGATGGCAGACTTTTACGTCATCTTGGGAATGGATTGGCTAGGCTATCATTCAGCTAGCTTATTATGTGGCGAAAGAAAACTTGTGTTTAAAGATGAGAAGGAAAAAGAGTTTAGCTTCACTGGAACCAAGTTACCTAGGAAGCGGAAGCTGATCCTCTCTACCCTAAAAGCTAAGAGATGCTTAAAGAAGGGAGGAGTGGGGTACTTAGTATCTGTGGTCGACATCACTGCGGAGGTGCCAAAGATGGAAGATCTAGATGACGAGAGTTTTCAGATGTATTTCCAGAAGATCTACCAGGTCTACCTCCATATAGGGCTACAGAGTTTGTGATAGACCTCATGCCAGGGTTGGCGTCGGTGTCTAAGGCACCGTACAGGATGGCCCCTACGGAATTAAAAGAGTTGAAGACCCAGTTACAAGAGCTACTAGATAAGGGTTTCATATGACCAAGCATATCGCTAGGGGAGCCCCTGTATTGTTCGTGATGAAGAAGGACGGTAGTGTACGACTATGTATCGACTACTGAGAGCTGAACAAGTTAACCATCAAGAACAGTTACCCTTTGCCTAGGATCGATGATCTGTTCGACCAGTTGCAGGGTGCAAAGGTTTTCTCAAAGATTGATCTTAGATCAGGGTATCACCAATTAAAGATCAAGGCCGGAGATATTCCAAAGACTGCTTTCAGGACAAGGTATGGGCATTATGAGTTCCTGGTAATGTCGTTCGGGTTGACTAACGCTTCAGCCTCGTTCATGGAACTGATGAACCGAGTGTTTCATGACATGTTGGACACTTCGATCATCGTATTCATTGACGACATCTTGGTCTACTCAAAGGACAAGGAGACTCATGCCACACATTTGAGAGAAGCCCTACAACGGCTGAAAAGGGAGAAGCTTTACGCCAAGTTCAAGAAGTGTGAATTTTGGTTGAAGGAAGTGGCTTTCTTGGGTCATGTAGTATCTGCAGACGGTATCAAGGTAGATCTAAGCAAGATCGCAGTTATAGTAGGATGGGCTGCACCGAAATCAGTTGCGGAGATTCTTAGTTTTCTTGGATTGGCTGGTTATTATAGAAGATTCGTAGAAGACTACTCAAGAATCGCAGTTCCACTTATCAGACTAACCAAGAAAGGAGAAAAGTTCATATGGACAGATGAGTGTGAGAACTGCTTTCAGACTTTGAAGTCAAGACTAGTCTTTGCACCTATCTTGACCATACCAGCACCAGGCTTGCCGTTTACCCTTTATACGGATGCCTCAGGGTTGGGTCTTGGATGTGTGTAGATGCAAGGAGAACAGGTGATTGCCTACGCATCAAGACAGTTGAAAGAGCATGAGAAGAACTATCCTACTCATGATCTGGAGTTAGCAGCGGTTATTCACGCAATCAAGACTTGGAGGCACTACCTTTATGGTGAAAAGTTTCAGATTAAGTCGGATCACAAGAGTTTAACTTACCTTTTTACTCAGAAGGACCTGAATATGAAACAGAGAAGATGGCTGAAACTATTAAAAGATTATGATTGTGACATCCAGTACCATCTAGGTAAGCCAAACATTGTGGCAGATGCCTTAAGCATAAAGTGGGCATTGAAACCTGAGGCAGGACCTAGTACAAACGCTGCACTGTGTGCTGTAGCCTCAAGCTCAATAGAGAGTGATAAAGGGCATATATTAGAGACTGTAGGAGATCCAGTGAAACATGGCTTAATTCATAAGTTCACATTGATGTTTGTAGCTTTGAAGATCTCATCGGATCTCATAGATGAGGTCAAAGTAGCAATCCTACAGGATCCACACCTCAAGACTGTGCAAGAAGATCTAGAAAAGGGTAAAAACAACCCTGACTTTACCTTGGATTCAGACAAAGTACTCAGGTATCGTGGACAATTATGTATACCTGAGAGTGAGAACTCAAATATCAGAGATAGTTATGACAGAAGCTCATTACACCCCATATTCGACACATCCAGGAAGCACCAAGATGTACCATGATTTAAGAAGATTATAGTTATGGGATCCCATGGAAAGTAAACGTATGTGCAAGTGAACTATTCTCATTCCTCTGCTCGAGAGGATGCACGAAAGATAGGTGGCTTATGTTGCATATATACTACCTTTACATTAACAAATTCAAGATGTGAATTAATATGGCTTTGTTTGGTTGCAAGTGGAATTGAAGGGAAGGGAAGTGAAAAATTTTAAGTTTAAATGGAAACTTTTATAGCTGTATCACATTAAGATTGTATAAATTACCTAAATTTCTTACTGTATTTAGTAATTATACTTATAAGATGTAAAATTTATTTTTCTTTTCAAATGGGAGGGATTTGGATGCAAAATGAAGTGTAAGTTAATAACTAAATATGAAATAATTTGGAATTAATTACATAGTAATGTAATAGGATGTGTTGTAATCATTACAAAAGTTTCCGTTTAGAGTCTAAAAATTTCACTTCCCTTCCCTTCCCTTCAATTCCCCTTGCAACGAAACAAAGCCTATGTGAAATTAAGCACTCTTTCACAATTGTATGGCTCCAAAAAAAATTCTAACATAGAACACCATTGCGATACAATATTCTAGGGTATAACTGTAGTTTCAGTTTTAGGTATCGTACATAGTATTTGTCGGTGCCAATATTGATTCGATACCATTCTCGATTGGATATTGTTTTAATGACTTGCTAACACATGGTTGATACAGATTAAAAAATAATTAAAAAAAGGAAAGACCAAATTGGGTGTTGGGGAAATCTGCCACACCACCAATAAAACCACAACACATAGGACTCAATCAACAAGCCACGTGGACGCTCCCGATTGGATATAAGAAAGCATCTTCATGAATCCGAACACATGAGCGAAGGGCAAAAGTGGCATTTAGGGAAGATGCACTATTCACTATAAATAGGTCAAATCCTAAGAAATCAGGTACAAGAACATTAAATATTCATCCTTGGGATTCTCGCTCTGACACGTAGGACGGAGAATCTCTCACTTACCCCACCTAAATACTTTTATGGGCTCGACACCGGGCGCACTAACTGTTCACAGAGCCCTAACTTTGGCATCGGAGTGGACCTGAGGCCATAGGCCTGCCTCCCCCTTTGTCTTTGCCTTGCAAGTCTAGTCAGCGTGGTGGGCCTCCGAAACGGATCAGGGCCGAAACAGTTTGGCGCCCACCATGGGGCCTTTAGGAATTTGACGTCAAAAGATAACGAGAAAGAAATCCTTAGATATGAGCCCGAGGAGAACAAGAAGTCATATGGTCAATCCCGACCCCCATTTAACTCAACAGCGGTCAAACTCCGAAGATGGAGATAGGTCGAAACCCAGACCGTAGAAGGATAGAGGGAAGCGAGCAGCTGATTTGGCCGAGGAGGGTAGACAGAGCTCCAACCTAAATTGAGACCCATATGGCCAAAAGAGTCCATCAAATTTATGGACATATTTGGCCGAGGAGGGTAGAAGGAGCTCCAACCTAAATTGAGACCCATACGGCCAAAAGAGTCCATCAAATTTATGGACAGATTTGGCCGAGGAAGGTAGACAGAGCTCCAATCTTAATTTTGACTGCCACACATCGGCTAGTGGCAGTCCTATGCCATTTTAGGCCACGCACAATTCAGTTCTGAGGAAGTAAAGACATAACAATTTGAAGTCAGTAAAAGACAACTACATCCATATCTGCTCAAAAGATAGAAAGGCAACAGTTCTCCATTCATAAATAGGGGCTCCCCTTACAGCGACGACACCGAGGCACCCCATCAGTACTATACAAAAAAAGATGATAGTAGTTACATGGATAGATCCCTAGCTACTCTCTCCTTGGTAACCACCTCGCCACTGCCTGCTTCGCCAGCATTACGCGAAGGAGAACCACCTGGGGTGCGGGGAAGACCTATGGGTGAGGCAATACAGGCCCGAGGCATAAAAGGAGGCTCGCCATCGCCATCAGGGGAAGGGGGGATCCTCTCCCTCAAATACCTTTGCGAGCTGCCGAAGAATCTCTGCATCATCTTCCTCGGATATCTTCGCCGACACTTTAACAGGCCTCAAGCATTCGGCATCGGCATAGTCCACTCCTGGCACCCATTCATCCACGTAGTCCTTCAACGCCTCAACACCCTGTGTGAAGCTGTGAAGAGAACATCTTCCCACTAACTCCTTGAAGGCTTCCGATTTCTAATATAATCGGACGGCCCCAGCAGCAATGGATCGAGCTTTCAGGAATGCCTCTTTGAACTTCATCGCCCGATTTTTAGATGCTTTGCTGAGAGAGTTCAACTTGGCCATACGTTCCTTGCTCAGCCTCTCCACCTCCCGCTGATCAGCCCTCTCCGCCCGCAGTGATTCCACCTCGGCTCGCAATTGATTGTTCTCGGTAGTAACCGAGGTGAAATCACGCTCTTTGGAGCGAAGCTGCGTCCTGGCATCTTCCCTTTGCTCCTCGGCCAAATGCAGCTTGTGATCCGTCTCGCTCAAGTCCCGTCTTCTTGGCGCATTGCTTCAAAGTCTCCATATACACCCCAAGCTGCAATACCAAACAAAAAAAGAAGAATTAAAACAAAGCAACGAATAGGGATTCATGATCACATAAGACTGGCATCAAGGCAAGACCAACAACTTACCAACGCGGCAAGTGCATCGGCTCCCGATATCAGGGACGGGGTTGGTAGATCCTGCACCAACTCCCAGTCTCGAGGCAGGATGGCCCCCTTCATCAATTCTAGGGCAGCACGAATATCACCCATGGCCGTATCATCATCGGTCAAGGCCCAATCAGGTCGGAAGACTTGCTTGTCACCCGTCTTTCTCCTAGGTAGGGGGCCAATGAGGGGGATGCGATGGAACTCGCTCATATCCCTACCTTGTCCCAGGTACTCCCTTGGTCTGGTGGATGGGGACGCGAACTGCTGTTGAGAACGTTGAGGGGTGGCATGCCTTTCCCCCCTATCCCGGTTGTTTCTGCAAGTGCAAGGACCGCCTCAAGAGTGACGCCGGCCCCCTTCCCTGAAAAATCAAGAACAGAATACCAAGGCATCAAGGGCATGGCATAGATACGAGCTGCATCGGCTAAAGCAGAGTCAGGGGATGTCTTACGTGATCTCTTTAACGTCTTTCGGGCCACCTCCCCCTGGCCACTGCGTCTCTCGGGCGCTTTCCGCTTGTCCTAGTCGGCCGTTGACCTCTTATCCTTGGCCTCCCGTTCTTTTGTGGCTTCCTTCCTCCGCAGCTCCATCAGATACTCCTTTAACAACATCACTGCAACATACACAACAGAATCAGCTAGGGGTTAGTAGGTCGATATCAACATGCACTACATCACGAAAAATACTCACGCAGCTTGTTCTCATATAAAAATAAGGGGTTTCTTAGGTCAGCGACACGAAGGGGAGTTCCCTCCAACTAACGAGCGCGCCACAGCAGCTCGGACTTGAATGGCTGCAGGGGCACATCGGTATTCAGTGTTTCCACATCTAGTTTTACCCAGACATTCTCCAGCACCACATTCTCACCCCGGATGTAGAAGAATTTATTATTCCAAAGTTTGATTGATGTGGGTTTGTCCGCCAGAATGTCACCGAAGTCCTGTCTCTTTGCGAAGTAATACCACCCGACTTACAATAGTCGTTGAACGTGAACATGGCCCGAAACATGTTCAGCGTCGGCTTCGCCCCCAGATTCCTAAAGTATACTATGAAAGCTATCATGTTCTTCCACGAGTTCGGCATCAACTATATCGGGGAAACTTTGTAATATTCCAGAATATCGGCCACTAGTTGCGGTACCGGTACACGGAAACCGGCCTTGAACATCTCCAGGTTAACACAAAGCTCCGACCTTCAATTCCAGCAGGCCCTATCCCCCGGGTCGGGCATCCAGATCTCCACATCGGCGGGTATTTGATACCGCTCCCGAAGGCTGGAAAATTTGGCCTTGGTCAGCAGGCAGACTTCCTCCCTCGCATCAAATTCCGAAGGGGCATCAGCCTCCTCTGGGGCCTCAATAATCACCTCGGCACCTAATTCATGAGTCGAGACCCCTGCCGTTAATTCATGCTGAGACAGGCCAGATGAAGTTCCCGCCCTGCTGATTGTCCAAGATGGGCTTCGGTTTTGTTTGACAGACTCCTCTATCCTTAACTCCGTCTCTGCACCGCCCTCGAATACCCGACCTGTAAAAGCTCCTTCCGATGATGTGCTAGCAGTGGACCCGCTGCTCGACTAAGTGGAACTACTACTACTGGACGACGATAATCCCACGGTCTCGATATCTACCTCCATATTGGTATCTCTCCCACTACCACCCATTGGCTAAGAAAATGGACTGACAACCTGTTTAAGGAAAGCAAATTTACTGAAACTAGCTGAAAAATTCTTGAGCCGAGCCGATGTCAAAATGCAGACGTGATGTCACACCCCAATTCCGTACCATTCAGAACGATGTGATGAACCGCTAATAAACCAACGGTTCAACCAGGATCTCTAATAGACTGTGTCCTTTTAAATTAAACCATACACATCCACAAGCATAATCAGAATAAATACACAATAACGGAAGTCTTAATATTAAATGAACTGAGGAATCTAACTTTGATAATCATAAATAAAATATCAAATTATGTTGTATCAACCGAGACATAAGTAAATAAAATATCAATTATATTTCCATAATAGTTCAAATAAAAATCTAATCGAAAACGCATGAGTTGCACTCACATGAGGAGTCATGCGTCTCCACTATGTCTTCAGTCTCCATTGCAGCCACATGCCCGTACACAGAAGCATTCATATAATCTCCCACAGTGGTACCTGCATCATCAACTAAAAATATTCGACGTCGTAAGGGTGAGCACACATCACGGCTCAGTGAGTAAACAAAACAATGCAACAAACATATGCATGCATTCAATTCATATCTGTGGTCTGGTATATAAGTTTGCAATGTGCTATAGAAAGGTTTGGAGGCCGCCTCACCTCTATACATGAGTTTGTGAAGCCGCCCAATGAAAACGGCACTGTCGACCCCACATGCTCCCACTATGGCACAATATACCCCAATGAAAACGGCATTGGAGTACCGATTGATACCATACCAACACGTAAGCCCCTATTGGCGAGGGCTTGCAAACTGGGCTCGTAACTAACCAATCCTAATGTCAAACAATGTATCCAAGGCCTCACCCTAGCATCCCTCAATACGTCCATGGAGATAGAGCTAAGGCTCCCCAACAGAGTCGAAGACTACTCGGTCCGAGACCACCTCCCCTGATGCCCTACGACGTAATAGTTCTGCTAAGGTAATGGCGATACGAAGATATTAGTGGACAAGACTTGTATAGAGCTATGGCACAATATACCCAATAAAAACGACATTGAAGTACCGGTTGATACCATCCCCTATTCGCATCAAGTACACCAGCAAACACAAACATTCACATGCCTATTCCTATCATCATCATCATCATCATCATCATCTTATAAACAATGAAATTAAATACGCATGAAGAGTAATAATAGAAATATTGGATGACATGTTGAATGCACATTACAAGCATACACGCATAGAATCAGTCATGGCATTGGACTCAAGAAATAAAACAGTTTATTATTAGCCAATTAGTTTAGGTCTTGTTCCCTCACCTTTGCTTGAGTGTAGATCCTCTTTCAAGCTTTAAGAATCACTTTTATATTAATAGAAAAACCTAACAAGTCGATAGATTGTAGTTAGAATTCATTCCAATAATTTTAGGCTTGCTGTTAAGCTAAGGTCGCAGGTAGGGTCGCAGGTTTCTGCGACCCCAGGGTGTAGGGTCGATGCTAGGGTCGGATGTTCCATCGACCCTAGGTGCGACCACAGCTTCCCTGGACTTTTCGAAAGCTGGGGGTCGATCCTGTAGTCTGGTAGGGTCGATTCCCAATCGACCCTACGTGCGACCCCACGTGGTTTGAGTCGACCTTTTCATTCTACAGTCTAATCTTTCAAGTTTGGGTCCTATGGCTTACTTCCACAGTCCATTCTATGCTTGTTCTGTGGCTTAAAACTCCAGGTTACTTCCTTACTTTGCCTACCATGATTTCCTCCATGGATTTCATTAAAATCATCCCATGGATGGATGATTTGGGTTTCTCCTAGATCATACCCTCTTCATGAACTATTTTAAGGTCTTAAATTATTAATGGAAGCAAACCCATACCTTAGGTTTGCTGAGATTCAGAGGTTTCTCTGAATTCTTCTCTTTAGTCTTCTTCTCCAACTTTCCTTTCCTTCTCCTTCTCTTCTCTTTCAATTAGGGTTTTAAAAGGAGTGGAAAAGGCTAAAGGACGTCCTATTTATAGAGGAGAATCTCCCAAAATAAGTCTCATTGAGATTAGGAAAGAATCCCCATGAAATTTAGAAAGTTTCCTATAGACGATTTCTATCGGTAATGAGGGGGTCAATGAGGGGGTCGGAGATCCCGTCGACCCTAAGGTCTAAATTATCCGACCCTAGGTCTAAAATTCAGGGATCTGACTCCCTAATGAGGGGGGTCCGACCCTGCCTATTTGGGTATGCGACCCTACCCCCTATTTTACTATTTTTGGGTCAGTTTAATACCTGGTCTCGCTATTTCCTTCACGCACTTGGTTCATTTGGCTCGACCATGATAGGTAGACCTGGTACAAGGTGGTAAGACCGGTTAGTTCAATGCGGGTCTTACAACTCCCCCCTGCTTATAAAATTTTGTCCTCGAAATTTGTACATACCTTCCAAGTCGAATAGATGAGGGTATTGCTTTCGCATAGCATTCCCTTCTTCCCATGTGATTTCTTCTATATCTCTGCTTCTCCAGGTGGCCTTAACATAATAAATGTCACGATTGCATAGTCGTTGCACCTTTCGGCTAGTGATTTTAGTTGGTGCTACTTCAAATATCAAATCATCAGTCAAATCAGGTAGATCTACTGTCAAAACGTGCGTTGGATCTCTGACATACTTCTTCAATAAGGAGATATGAAATACATCATGCACACTTGACATAGATGGTAGTAGTGTTAACCGGTAAGCCACTTTTCCACATTTAGTTAGAATCTCATATGGTCCGACATATCTCGGACTTAGTTTCCCTTTCTGTCTGAACCATTTCAAACCTCGCATAGGTGACACTTTGAGGAATACCTTATCACCTACGGCAAATTCAAGGTCTCGGCGTCTAGTATCTGCATATTGCTTCTGAAAATTCTGAGCCATTCTTACTCCTTCCTTGATAATGTCAACTACTCGACAAGTCTCTTCAATAAATTCTGGTCCAACAATACTACGTTCTCCAACTTCATTTCAAAACAAAGGAGTTCGACACTTCCTTCCATACAGTGCGTCATAGGGTGACATCTGTATAGTAGCCTGATAGCTATTGTTATAAGCGAACTCAATCAGTGGTAACTTTTCATCCCATGATCCTTTAAAATCAATTACACAAGCTCGGAGCATGTCTTCTAGAATCTGAATGGTGCGCTCCGATTGTCCGTCTATCTGAGGATGGAATGTAGTACTGAACTTCAATGTTGTACCCATAGCCTTCTACAATCCTTCCCAATACTTTGAAGTAAATCGTGGATCTCTGTCGGACACAATGTTTTCAGGTACGCCGTGTAATCTGACAATGTTGTCGACATACAATTTAGCTAACCTCTCCAGTGTACACTGAGGTCATATAGCTATAAATCGAGCCGTTTTAGTCAGTCGGTCTACAATCACCCAAACTGCGTCAACTACTCGGGGAGTCAATGGTAACCCTGTGACGAAGTCCATAGTGATGCAGTCCCATTTCCATGCTAGTTTCGGTAACGGTTGTAACAGTCCTGCTAGTCTTTGTCGTTCAGCTTTCACCTTCTGACAATTAGGCATTGAGACACGAACTTGGCTATATCTGCTTTCATTCCTCTCCACCAATATAATTTCTTTAGGTCATGATACATTTTCATACTTCCAGGGTGTATCGAATAGGCGGTAGTATGGGCTTCCTTCATTAGTCGATGTCTAATGTCCAAACTTTCTGTTTCAGGTACACATATTCTTCCTTTGTACTTCAGTACCTTTTCATCATCTAAGGTGAACTCAGGAATAGTCCTACCTTTTTCGATGTCTTCTTGTACCGTTCTTAGATAAGGGTCTGATTTAATCGCTGTTTTCACTTCATCAAGAATATCAGGTACAATCTTCAATGTGGCGAACATATTTACAAACCAATGGATAAACCCTTGGTTGGTTGATTCACCCGGTGCATCTATCACAAACTGCTCATTACCATAATTGAATACTTTTTCGATAGTACACAGTGCAGCAGTGGTCCTAACCTCCCCTTGAGATTTTATCATTGCCTTTCTACTCAGAGCGTCAGCAACCACATTAACTTTTCCCGGATGATACTGGATATCACAATCATAGTTTTTCAATAGTTGCAGCCATCTTCTTTGTCTCATATTCAACTCCTTCTGATTAAAGAGGTAAGTAAGACTCTTATGATCTGATTTAATCTTAAATTTCTCTCCATACAAGTAATGTCTCCATATTTTGACAGCATGTACTACTGCCGCTAATTCCAAATCATGAGTGGGATAGTTCTTCTCATGTGTCTTCAATTGTCTTGAGGCATAAGCAATTACTTGTTCTCCTTGCATAAGTACACATCCTAATCTCAATCCTGACGCATTAGTGTACAAAATAAATGGCTGTCCTGGAATCGGAATGGTCAAGATTGGAGCAGATATCAATCTAGCCTTCAATGTTTGGAAACTCTTCTCGCATTTATCAGTCCAAACAAATTATTCTCCCTTCTTAGTCAAACTGGTGAGAGGTACGACAATTCGTAATAGTCTTCCACAAATCGTCGATAATACCTAGCTAGACCCAAGAAACTTCTAATTTCTGCAACGCTCTTCGGTGCTTCCCACTTCACAATAGCTTCGATCTTGCTAGGATCCACTTTAATTCCTTCAGCGGATACAACATGGCCTAGAAAAGCGACTTCCTTTAGCCAAAACTCACACTTTGTAAATTTGTCGTAGAGCTTTTCCTTTCGTAATCGCTGTAGAGCGGCGTTTAGATTCTTAATATGAGTTTCCATGTCCTTGAAGTAGACCAATATATCATCAATGAATACAATAACCGACGTATCCAACATATCGTGGAATACCCAATTCATAAGTTCCATAAAGGTTGCTGGTGCGTTTGTCAATCCAAAAGACATGACCAAAAATTCATAATGTCCATATCTGGTACTGAATGCTCTCTTGGGAATATCCTCGTCCTTAATCTTCAACTGATGGTAGCCTGACCGAAGATCGATCTTGGAGAACACTTTGGCACCTTGCAACTGATCGAATAGATCATCGATCCGAGGCAATGGGTACCGATTCTTGATTGTCAGTTTTTTTCAGTTCTCGGTAGTCTATACACAGTTGAACGCTACTGTCCTTCTTCTTTACGAATAATATTGGCGCTCCCCATGGTGATATGCTAGGTCAGATGTAGCCCTTGTCCAGCATTTCTTGTAGTTGTACTTTTAATTCCTTCAGTTCAGTAGGAGCCATTCGATAAGGTGCTTTAGATACTGGTGTGGCTCCTGGTATGAGATTTATAACAAACTCTGTACCGCGGTCAGGTGGTAGTCCTGGTAGTTCTTCTGGAAATACATCTGGATAGTCATGCACGACATCAATATCCTTCATTCGTAGTGCTTCTTTAGTAAGATCAACCACAGATACTAGATACCCAACTGCTCCTTTCTCAAGGCACTTCCTAGCCCTTAATGCAGAGAGTATGAGCTTTCATTTACGGAGAAGTTTGGTTCCTGCAAAACTGAACTCTGCTCCTTCTTTGTCTTTAAATATCAGCTTCTTTTCAGCACATAATAGGTTTGCAGAATGTCGAGCTAACCAGTCCATTCCCAAGATGACGTCAAAGTCTGCCATCTCAAGTTGGATCAAGGTTGCATCCAAAGTCTTCTCGTCAATAAGAACTGGACATGGTCCATAACCCTTTTCTAATTCCACTTCTAGTCCCATTGGCGATCGTACAAGCAGTTTGTAGTCTAAAGATTTGAGGGGTAGATTTAGCTTCTTTCCAAATGACATAGATATAAAAGAATGAGTAGCTCCATAATCAAAGAGTACTCTGGCGGGAATGCCATTAATAGGTACGATACTTGTGATTTGTTTTAATTTAGTCTACATGCTCATACAATGTAACACAAAATGAAAAGGTTCAGGTCATACCGGTGACCACATTAGGCGATGCGGCAGCATCCTCAGAGGTAACAGTGTAAACTCTTCCCTACTGTAGTTTTTTTCTGGGCTTAGTACACTCTCTTGAGACATGCCCTACTTGATTGCAGTTAAAACATCTTATTCCTTCACCATTTTGCTTTGGTTGCGGTGGGGCTGCTGAAGTGGTCTTGGCTACAGCATTGAAGCCTTGAGTACGGAAGGGTTTGAATACCTTGGTGTTCCCTCCGTTGTAAGAATTTCCATTAGGCCTTTTGATTCCCCTATTTTGAGCAAAGTAGCTCTCTTTCTGGCTCGACTTTATCACTCAAGCAATTTGTACAGCTTCATTGTAGATTTTCTTCTCAAGTCCCAAAACATGTTCTCGTATGCTTCCCCTAAGTCCCATGATGAACCTTCGGGTCTTTGTATCTTCCACTTGCATACTGACTGCTGCAAAGAAGAACAGCTCCTCATAACGCTGTTGATATGCATTGACAGTCATCTGTCCCTGATATAAACTCAGGAACTCCTTCTCCATGGAATCTTTGAAACTCCTAGGAAAATACTTCTCAAGGAATGCATCATTATATTTATCCCAAGTCAATTGGGTGTGCTTTGTCAACAGATACGTCCATGTGGACTTCCACCAGTGGTGTGCATCGCCTTTCAGCATGAATGTTGCACACAATACTTTCTCTTCTTCATTCACTGTCATCATCGTGAAGTTTCTCTCCATCTCATCGATCCAGTGTGCTGGCCACAACGGATCAACTGGCTTACCACTATACTCCTTGGGCTTCATCTTCAGAAAACGCTCATTAGTCTGGAGTGGTCTAGTTGATGAGGAACATAAGCCCCATACATAGGTGGTTGGTATTGATATCCACCTGGAGCTACTTCAGGGTTTTGTACCTGAGCCTGCATGATGGGAGTCTGAGGTGCGTGGGGTACTTGTTACTTCCCCCTGGTACTGTGCTTGCCTGTCCTGCTGGCATCGGTGTCAACTGTGCAGCTGGAAAAGCCATGCCTATAGCAGCTTGCATAGTAGCTTGTACCTGTTGTATTTGCTGCAGCTGTTGTGCCAAATTCATTACGGCTGTAGCCAGGTCTGTAGGTGGCGCTGGCAGATTTGTAGGATTTGTCTGCACATTAACTATGGACGGTGCCGTGTTCTAATTTTCCTGTGTTTCAGGGTGTATATGGTTGTCTTCCCCCACAGGTGGTGGTGGTAGAATAGAGTTACGGTTTTTTCTGGTCACTCTGCATCTAGCCATTATCTGTTCTAGTAGTGGTGATGCCTGAAAATCATAAAATACGTGAGGCAATCATTATATATTTCATTCTCATATTTAAATCCACTAATCAATGATATTTTCAAATTTTTCAGATCATTCTGTCAAAAATACTATATTTTCCATCGTAGGGTCGATGGTGGGGGTCCATGGATGTCCGACCCTAGGGTATGCGACCCTGAGAATCACTGATACTTACCGAGAGCCGATGGTCGATGGTGGGGTCGATGGATGTCCGACCCTGGGATCGACCCCTAGTTCTCTATCAGATCACCGAGAGGCTAGGGTCGATGGATGTCCGACCCTGGGGTCGACCCCTAGTTCTCTGTCAGATCACCGAGAGGCTAGGGTCAATGAGGGGGTCGGAGGGAGGGTCGGATGTTTTGGTCGAATTCTCCGACCCTAGGACTAAAAATCAGGTTTTTAATCTCGATTTTGAATCCATTTCTCATTCTTTCTCCTCCTTTCCGACTCGGCTCGTTCCTCTGAGTTGCTACAGTGACAACTCCGACCCATTGGTGATTTTTGCTTCTCTTTTTGACGTCTACTCCTCGTCTACATGTATGTTCTCTATGGTTTCATGTTTTAAGGTTTTCTTAACTAAGTTTTTGCTCGTTTATATCGTTTTCTTCAAATTAAACTTTTTCCAACAGTAAAAATTCAATTTTTATTGGGGGCTTTTGTTGTTGGTGACTCAATGGACGAAAGCCCTCAAAAATTTTGGAGTTTCATCGGTTGGTTATCGAGAAACTTGAAATTTCCCATTTTTTGCCCTAATTTGTCGAGATTTTTGAATTTCTTGAAATTTCTTCAAATTCAATCTCCTTAGATAAAATTTTCAACTGTATGAGTCTTACAGGATCATTTAGAATCTATATAAGTCCTCCTGCCCACGTGTATTGGTGAAAAGTGAGGCTTTTGACCAATTTATGTCGTTATATTGTTGAAACTTTTGGGTTTTTCATCTTTACTAAGCCAGTATCTATTGTTCTTTGTTTTTGTAGATAGTATGGCTCATAGCAAAGTACCCAGGGTTCATGACCCAGTCCGCTTCCGTTCTAATGAGGCTAAGGCGTAGTATGCCTGCTACGCTCGTAAGAAGGTAGAGGGAGGTCGTCGGGTGGACTTGGATAGCCTGGCCTTATTTGATGTGGAGAGAGTTTTTGGTGACGTGGGCTAGCTTCCTGTGATCACCTACGATGCCTGTACTCGTCCAGATTTGGTGAGACAGTTTTATTGTAATCTCCAAGTGGTGGGGGATTACAATGATACTGAGAGGGGTAGAGAGCTCAGGATCACTAGCTACGTCAAGGGAGTCAAGGTTTCCTTTGAGTATCGGCTGCTAGCGGATCTCTTGGGCATTTCATACGACGGCCCCTTGGTGTTCTGTGCTCCCGGAGAGCCCCAGTTCTTTTCCTTGGAGATGAGGGCTGAGATAGACCGTCAGCTCATCAGAGAGGATCGCTGGGAGATGAAAGCGATCTACCTACATCCAGAGCCTTGGGTGTACTGTAAGATCATTCAGCACAACCTGATACCTCAGAGTGGGCACTACGAGAGGATCTCCTAGTTGACCCAGTTCTTGCTGTACTGTATCTGCACTAGGCAGCCTGTCTGCCTTCCTTATATTATTATGCGAACGATGATCAGTGCCACACTGCCCGATCATGTTGGCAACCTGCCTTATAGACGCATGATCACTACACTGCTTACCCACCTGGGTGTTGACTTGGTGGATGAGAGGATTCAGGAGAAATCCTTCTCATCACCTCTGGATTCGGAGGCCATCTGTAAGATGGGCATGCGGGATGCTCAGGTCAGTGACGATGAGAGGAATGCTCTGGTGCATTCGTGTACTCGAGTGGAGATGGCTGACGCTGAGACAGCAGCAGCAGCTGCTGGAGCAGGGGTTCATGGGGGTGATGCTGGGGATGATGATCATTTGTACATGGAGGTGGATTCCATACCTCCTCCATCACCTACACATACTACAGGAGCTGGTCCTTCTTATGCAGCTGGTCCTTCACATGCAGCTGGTCCTTCACACTCACCTTATGATGACATGATGGGGATACTGTGTGAGATTAGAGAGGCTCAACGCATGTCTAATCTGAGGGTGGGAGAACTTCTAGATGCTCAGCGCATGACTGATCGACAGGTGGCTGATCTCATAGCTAGTCTTCAGACGACCCAGACTCAGATAGCATAGTTGACTAGAGTCTATGCTGAGGATTATGACAGAGACCGCGAGGCACCGCCTCCCCCATCCCCTCCAGCTTCCTGATATATTTTCTTTTTATTTTTTTTTATACTTCAGAGTAACTGTCCAGGTTGTAGACTGTACTCTGCTTTAGACTTGTGTATATACGTTTGTTCTTCCTTTGAGTGTATATAAATTTGTTGCTCATTTAATAGATGCCTTATTCTCTTTCAATTTTTGTCTCAAACAACATAGATGCTTATGGTGTATTATTATTACAGCTTTTAATTTTTATCCTATCTCAGTTCACAAACTTTTGTCGTAGTATACTGGTTTAAAAGATAGGACTGAGAGCTCTGATACCAAGTTGTCACACCCTAATTCCGCACCATTCAGAACGGTGTGATGAACTGCTAATAAACCAACGGTTCAACCAGGATCTCTAATAGGTTGTGTCCTTTTAAATTAAACCATACACATCCAGAACCATAATCAGAATAAATACACAATAGCGGAAGTCTTAATATTAAATGAACTGAGAAATTTAACTGTGATAATCATAAATAAAATATCAAATTATGTTGTATCAACCGAGACATAAGTAAATAAAATATCAATTATATTTTCTTAATAGTTCAAATAAAAATCTAATAAAAAATGCATGAGTTGCACTCGCATGAGGAGTCATGCGTCTCCACTATGTCTTCAGCCTCCATTGCAGCCACGTGCCCGTACACAGAAGCATTCATATAATCTTCCACAGTGGTACCTGCATCATCAACTAAAAATATTCGACGTCGAAAGGGTGAGCACACATCATGGCTCAGTGAGCAAACAAAACAATGCAACAAACATATGCATGCCTTCAATTCATATCTGTGGTCTGGTATATAAGTTTGCAATGTGCTATAGAAAGGTTTGGAGGCCGCCTCACCTCTATACACGAGTGTGTGAAGCCGCCCAATGAAAATGGCACTGTCGACCCCACATGCACCCACTATGGCACAATATACCCCAATGAAAACGGCATTGAAGTACCGGTTGATACCCTACCAACACGTAAGCCCCTGTTGGCGAGGGCTTACAAACTAGGCTCGTAGCTAACCAATCCTAATGTCAAACAATGTATCCAAGGCCTCACCCCAGCGTCCCTCAATACGTCCATAGAGATAGAGCTAAGGCCCCCCGGTAGAGTCAAGGACTACATGGTCCGAGACCACCTCCCCTGATGCCCTACGATGTAATAGTTCTGCTAAGGTAATGGCGATACGATGATGTTTGTAAGACCCGTATCAAACTAACCGGTCTTACCACCTTGTACTAGGTCTACCCATCATGGTCGAGCCAAATTGACTAAGTGCGTGAAGGAAATAGCGAAACCAGGTACTAAACTAACCCAAATATAGTAAATTGGAGGGCAGGGTCGCATACTCAGGTAGAAAGGGTCGACCCCCCCTCACTAAGAAGTCAGACCCCTGGTATTTAACTGGGGGTCAGACAACTTAGAAACTGAGGGTCGACGGGATCTTTGACCCCCTCATCGACCCCCTGTTTGCCGACAGAAACCGCAAATAGGAAACTTTCCAAATTTCAATGGGATTCCTTCCTAATCTCAATGGGACTTATTTTGGGAGATTCTACTCTATAAATAGGATGTCCCTAGGCCTCTTTCACTCCTTTTGAAACCCTAATTGAGAGTGAGAGAAAGAGAAGAGAAGAAGAAGAGAAGGAAAGTTGGAGAAGAAGACCTAATTGAAGAATTCAGAGAAATTTTTGAATCTCAACAAACCTAAGGTTTCGGCAAGTTTCCATTGATGATATAAGACATTAGAATAGTTCATGAAGAGGGTATGGTCTAGGAGAAACCCAAATCATACATCCATGGGAAGATTTCAATGAAATCCATGGAGAAATCATGTTAGGCAATGTAAGGAAGAAACCTAGAGTTCTAAGCCATAGAACAAGCCTAGAATGGATTGTGGAAGTAAGCCATAGGACCCAAACATGAAAGAATGGAGTGTAGAATGAAATTTTCGACTCAACCCACAGGAGGTCGCACGTGGGGTCGATTGGGAATCGACCCTACCAGACCACAGGATCGACCCCCAGTATTCGGGAAGTCCAGGAAAGGGGTGGTCGCATCCAGGGTCGATGGAACATCCGACCCTGGCATCAACCCTACCCTGGGGGTCGCAGTAAACTGCTACCCTACCTGCGACCCACCCTGCTACCCATACTTAAAACATGACTAAAAGTTTTGGAATGACTTCTAACCAAAATCTATCGACTTGTTAGGTTTTCCTATTGATATAAAAAGTGGGTTTAAAAGCTTGAAAGAGGATCAACACTCAAGCAAAGGTGAGGGAACAAGACCTAAACTAGTTGGCTAATAATAAACTGTTTTTATTTTCTTAAGTCCAATGCCATGCCTGATTCTATGTGTGTATGCTTGTAATGTGAATTCAACATGTCATCCAATATTCCTGCTATTAAAGTTCATGCATATTTAATTCTATTTTGTTTATAACATGATGATGATGATGTTGATGCCAGGAATAGACATGTGAATGTATGTGTGTGGTCAGTGTGCTTGATTCGAGTGGAGTGTCAGGGGGGGAATGTGACATTGTGGTTTAGCCTGGTCACTAGACTCTAGCTCTATCTCTACTCAAGTCTTTTCCACTGACATCGTAGTATTGCCATTACCTTAGCAGAACTATTACGTCGTAGGGTATCAGGGGAGGTGGTCTCGGACCGTGTAGTATTCGACTATGCCGGGGGGCCTTAGCTCTATCTCTGTGGACGTATTGAGGGATGTTGGGGTGAGGCCATAGGTACATTGTTTGACATTAGGATTGGTTAGATGCGAGCCCAGTTTGTAAGTCCTCGCCAGCAGGGGCTTATGTGTTGGTATGGGTAGAGTATCAGGGGAAGTATGATATGGTACGGTCCTAAGCACTTTAGCTCTATCTATATTCCATAGTGAGTGCATGTGGGACGACAATAGACGTTAACCTTTGGGCGGATTCACACACTCGTATAGAGGTGAGGCGGTCACCGAACCTTTCTATAGCACATTGTAAACTTATAAACCTGACCACAGATATGAATTGAATGCATGCATATGTTTGTTGCATTGTTTTGTTTGCTCACTGAGCCATGATGTGTGCTCACCCTTTCGACGTTCAATATTTTTAGTTGATGATGCAAGTACCACGGTGGAAGACTATATGAATGCCTCTGTGTATGGGCACGTCGCTGCGATGGAAGCTGAAGACTTAGTGGAAACGCATGACTCCTCATGCGAGTGCAACGCATGCATTTTTTATTAGATTTTTATTTGAATTATTAAGGAAATATAATTGATACTTTATTTACTTATGTCTCGGTTGATACAACATAACTTGATATTTTATTTATGATTATCACAGTTAGATTCCTCAGTTCATTTATTATTAAGACTTCCGCTATTGTGTATTTATTCTGATTATGGTTGTGCATGTGTATAGTTTCATTTCAATGGACAAAGCCTATTAGAGATCCTGGTTGAACCGTTGGTTTATTAGTGGTTCATCACACCATTCTGAATGGTGTAGAATTGGGGTGTGACAACTTGGTATCAGAGCTCTCAGACCCTATCTGTGAAACCAGTATACTTTCATAAAAGTTCGTGAACTGAGATAGGATAAAAATTCAAAAGCTGTAATAATAACACACCATAAGCATCTGTGTTGTTTGAGACAAAAATTGAAAGAGAATAATGCATCTATTAAATGAGAAACAAATTTACATACACTCGAAAGAAGAACAAACGTATATACATACAAGTCTAAAGCAAAGTATAGTCCACAACCCGAACAGTTACTCTGAAGTACAAAAGAAAGATAAAAAGAAAATACATCAAGAAGCTGGAGGTGATGGGGGAGGCGGTGCCTTGTGGTCTCTGTCATAATCCTCAGCATAGACTCTAGTCAACCAAGCTATCTGAGTCTGGGTCGTCTGGAGACTAGCTGTGAGATCAGCCACCCGCTGGTCAGTCACGCGCTGAGCATCCTTTAGCTCTCCCACCCGCTAATCCGATAAGCGCTGAGCATCCAGAAGCTCTCCCACCCACTGATCTAACATGCGCTGAGCAACCAGAAGCTCTCCCACCCGTTGATCGGACAAGCGCTGAGCATCTAGAAGCTCTCCCATCCTCAAATCAAACATGAACTGAGCCTCTTGTATCTCATGCAATATCCCCATCATGTCATCAGAAGGTGCATACGAAGGACTAGCTGCATGTGAAGGACCAGCTGAATAAGAAGGGCCAGCTCCTGTAGCATGAGTAGGTGATGGAGGAGGTATGACATCCACATTCATGTACAAACGATCGTCATCACCCCCATGAACCCCTGCTCCTGCGGCTGCTGCTACTGCCTCAGCGTCAGCCATCTCCACTCGAGTACGTGGACGCACCAGAGCGTTCCTCTCCTTGTCTTCGACCTGGGCATCCCGCATGCCCATCTTGTTGATGGCCTCCCAATCCAAAGGTGATGAGAAGGATTTCTTCTGAATCCTCTCATCCGTCATGTCAACACCCAAGCGGGTCAGTAGCATAGAGATCATGCGTCCATAAGGCAGGTTGCAAGTATGACCGGGTAACGTAGCGCTGATCATCGTCCGCATGATGATGTAAGGAAGGCAGACGGGCTGCCTAGTACAAATACAGTACAACAGATATTGGGTTAGTAAAGATGAAAAACCCAAAAAATTTTGACAGTATAACGACATAAATTGGTCAAAAGCCTCACTTTTCACCCATACACGTGGGCAGGAGGACTTATAAGGGTTTTAAACAATCCTGCAAGACTCATACAGTTGGAAATTTCATTTAAAGAGATCGAATTTGAAGAAATTTCAAGAAATTAAAAAATCTCAACAAATTAGGGCAAAAATGGGAAAATTCAAGTTTCTCGATAACCAACCAATGAAACTCAAATATTTTTGAGGGCTTTTGTCCACTGAGTCACCAACAACAAAAGCCCCCAATAAAAATCGAATTTTTACGGTTAGAAAAAGTTTAATTTGAAGAAAATGAGTTAAATGAGCAAAAACCTATTTAAGAAAACCTAAAAACATGAAAATGTAGAGAACATACCTATAGACGAGGTGTAGACATCGAAATAAGAAGCAAATAGCATCACTGAGTTCAAGTTGGCACTGTAGCAACTCAGAGGGACGAGCCGAGTCGAAAAGGAGGAGGAAGAATGAGAAATGGATTCAAAATCGAGAATAAAAACCTGATTTTTAGTTCGAGGGTCGAAGAATTCGACCAAAACATCCGCCCCCCCTCCGACCCCCTCATCCACCCTCGGCTCTCTGTAATCTGACAGAGAACCAGGGGTCGAACCCTGGGTCGGACATATCGACCCCCGGCTCTTGGTAAGAATCAGTGATTTCTTAGGGTTGCATACTGAGGGTCGGACATCCATCGACCCCCACCATCGACCCTGCAGTGAAAATACAGTATTTTCGACAGAATGATCTGAAAATTTTGAATTTTGCATTTGTTAGTGGATTTAAAATATGAGAATGAAGTATGTAATGATTGCCTCACATATTCTATGATTTTCAGGCATTCCCACTACCAGAACATATAATGGCTGGACGCAGAGTGACCAGACAAAGCCGTAATCTATCCCACCACTACCACCTGTGGGGGAAGACAGCCAAACACACTCGGAAACACAGGGGAATACGAACACGGCACCGTTCGTAATTAATGGGCAGACAAATCCTATAAATCTGCCAGCTCCACCTACAGACCTGGCTATAGTAGTAATGAATTTGGCCCAACAGCTGTAGCAAATACAACAGGCACAAGCTACTATGCAAGCTGCCATAGGCATGACCTTTTTAGCTGCACAGACGACATCGATGCCAGTAGGACAGGCAAGCACATTACCAGGGGGAAGTAACACAGTACCCCACGCACCTCAGACTCCCATTATGCAGGCTCAAGTACAAAACCCTGAAGTAGCTCCAGGTGGATATCAATACCAACCACCTATGTATGGAGGTTATGTTCCGCATCAACTGGACCACTCCAAACTGGTGGAGCATTTTCTGAAGATGAAGCCTAAGGAGTATAGTGGTAAGCCAGCTGATCCATTATGGCCAGCACACTGGATCGATGAGATGGAGAGAAATTTCACGATGATGACAGTGAATGAGGAAGAAATGGTATTGTGTGCAACGTTTATGCTAAAAGGCGATGCACACCACTGGTGGAAGTCCACACGGACATATCTGATGACAAAGCACACCCAATTGACTTGGGATATGTATAAGGAAGCATTCTTTGAGAAGTATTTTCCTAGGAGTTTCAGAGATTCCATGGAGAAGGAGTTCCTGAGTTTATATCAGGGACAGATGACTGTCGATGCATACCAATAGCATTATGAGGAGCTGTTTTTCTTTGCACCAGTCAGTATGCAGGTAGAAGATACAAAGACCCGAAGGTTCGTCATGGGACTTAGGGGAAGCATACGTGAACATGTTCTTGGACTTGAAAAGAAAATCTACAATGAAGCTGTACAAATTGCGAGTGATAGAGTCGAGTCAGAAAGAGAGCTACCTTGCTCAAAATAGAGGAATAAAAAGGCCAAATGGAAATTTTTACAACGGAGGGAACACCAAGGTATTCAAACCCTTCCGTACTCAAGGTTTCAATGCTACAGCCAAGACTACTTCAACAGCTCAACCGCAACAAAAGTCAAATAATGAAGGGCTAAAATGCTATAACTGCAATCAAGTGGGACATATGGCAAGGGAGTCTCCTAAGCCCAAGAAGCAACTACAACAAGGCAGAGTTTACGCGGTTACATCTGAGGATGCTGCCGCATCGCCTGATGTGGTCACAAGTATGACTTGAATCTTATCATTTTGTGTTACATTATGTAAGCATGTAGACTAAATCAAAACAAATCACAAGTATCGTACCTATTAATGGCATTCCCGCCAGAGTACTCTTTGATTCAGGAGCTACTCATTCTTTTATATCTATGTCATTTGAAAAGAAGCTGAATTTACCCCTCAAATCCTTAGACTACAAACTGCTTATACGATCGCCTATGGGGTTAGAAGTGGAATTAGAAAAAGATTACGGACCATGTCCAGTTCTTATTGATGAAAAGACTTTGGATGCAACCCTGATCCAACTTGAGATGGCAGACTTTGACGTCATCTTGGGAATGGACTGATTAGCTTGGCATTCTGCAAACCTATTGTGTGCCGAAAAGAAGCTGACATTTAAAGACAAAGAAGGAGCAGAGTTCAGTTTTTTGGGAACCAAACTTCTCCGTAAACGAAAGCTCATACTCTCTACATTAAAGGCTAGGAAGTACCTTGAGAAAGGAGCAGTTGGGTACCTAGTATCTGTGGTCGATCTTACCAAAGAAGCACCAGAATGGAGGATATTGATGTCGTGCGTGACTATCCAGATGAATTTCCTGAAGAACTACCAGGATTACCACCCGACCGTGCTATAGAGTTTGTTATAGATTTGATACCCGGAGCCGCACCAATATCTAAAGCACCTTATCGAATGGCTCCTACTGAATTGAAGGAATTAAAAGTACAACTACAAGAATTGCTAGACAAAGGCTACATCCGACTTAGCATATCACCATGGGGAGCGCCAGTATTATTCGTGAAGAAGAAGGAAGGTAGCGTTCGATTGTGTATAGACTACCGAGAACTGAATAAACTGACAATCAAGAATCGGTATCCATTGCCTCGGATCGATGACTTGTTCGATCAGTTGCAAGGTGCCAAAGTGTTCTCCAAGATCGATCTTCAGTCAGGCTACCATCAGTTGAAGATTAGGACGGTGATATCCCCAAGACAGCATTCAGGACCAGATATGGACATTATGAATTTTTGGTCATGTCTTTTGGATTGACGAACGCACCAGCAACCTTTATGTAACTTATGAATCGGGTGTTCCACGATATGTTGGATACGTCGATTATTGTATTCATCGATGATATATTGGTCTACTCCAACGACGAGGAAACACATATAAAGAATCTAAACGCCGCTCTGCAGCGATTACGGAAGTAGAAGCTCTACGCCAAATTTACAAAGTGTGAGTTTTGGCTAAAGGAAGTCGCTTTTTAAGGCCATGTTGTGTCCGCTGAAGGAATTAAAGTGGACCCTAGCAAGATCGAAGCTATTGTAAAGTGGGAAGCACCGAAGAGCGTTGCAGAAATTAGAAGTTTCATAGGTCTAGCCGGGTATTATCGATGATTTGTGGAAGACTATTCCCGAATTTCCGTACCTCTTACCATTTTGACTAAGAAGGGTGAAAAGTTTGTGTAGACTGATAAATGCGAGAAGAGTTTCCAAACATTGAAGGCTAGATTGATATCAGCTCCAATCTTGACCATTCTGATTCCAGGATAGCCATTTATTTTGTATACTGATGCGTCAGGACTGGGATTAGGACGTGTACTTATGCAAGGTGAACAAGTAATTGCTTATGCCTCAAGACAATTGAAGACACATGAGAAGAACTATCCCACTCATGATTTGGAATTAGCGGCAGTAATACATGCTGTCAAAATATGGAGACATTACTTGTACGGAGAGAAATTTTAGATTAAATCTGATCATAAGAGTCTTACTTACCTCTTTAATCAGAAGGAGTTGAATATGAGACAAAGAAGATGGCTGGAACTATTGAAAGACTATGATTGTGATATCTAGTATCATCCGGGAAAAGCTAATGTGGTTGCGGACGCACTGAGTAGAAAGACAATGATGAAATCTCAAGAAGAGGTTAGCACCACTACTGCACTGTGTACTACCAGAAAAGTATTCAATTATGGTAATAAACAGTTTGTGATAAATGCACCGGGTGAATCAACCAACCAAGGGTTTATCCATCGGTTTACAAATATGTTCGCCACATTGAAGATTGTACCCGATATACTTGATGAAGTGAAAACAGTGATTAAATCATACCCTTATCTAAGAATGGTACAAGAAGACATCGAAAATGGTAGGACTACTCCTGAGTTCACCTTAGATGATGAAAGGGTACTGAAGTACAAATGAAGAATATGTGTACCTGAAACAAAAAATTTAGACATTAGACACCGACTAATGAAGGAAGCCCATACCACCGCCTATTCGATACACCCTGGAAATACAAAAATGTATCATGACCTCAAGAAATTATATTGGTGGAGAGGAATGAAAGTAGATATAGCCAAGTTCGTGTCTAAATGCCTAAATTGTCAGAAGGTGAAAACTGAATGACAAAGACCAGCAGGACTGTTACAGCCGTTACCGGAACCAGCATGAAAATGGGACTGCATCACTATGGACTTCGTCACAGGGTTACCACTGACTCCCCGAGTAGTTGACGCAGTTTGGGTGATTGTAGACCGATTGACTAAAACGGCTCGATTTATAGCTATACGACCTCAGTATACACTGGAGAGGTTAGCTAAATTGTATGTCGACAACATTGTCAGATTACACGGCGTACCTGAAAACATTGTGTCCGACAGAGATCCATGATTCACTTCAAAGTTTTAGGAAGGATTACAGAAAGCTATGGGTACAACATTGAAATTCAGTACTGCATTCCATCCTCAAACAGATGGACAGTCTGAGCGCACCATTCAGATTCTAGAAGACATGCTCCGAGCTTGTGTAATTGATTTCAAAGGATCATGGGATGAAAAGTTACCACTGATTGAGTTCGCTTATAACAACAGCTATCAGGCTACTATACAGGTGTCACCTTATGAGGCACTGTATGGTAGGAAGTGTCGAACTCCTTTGTTTTGGAATGAAGTTGGAGAACGTAGTATTGTTGGACCAGAATTTGTTGAAGAGACTTGTCGAGTAGTCAACATTATCAAGGAAAGAGTAAGAATGGCTCAGAATCGTCAGAAGCAATATGCAGATACTAGATGCCGAGACCTTGAATTCGTCGTAGGTGATAAGGTATTCCTCAAAGTGTCACCTATGCAAGGTTTGAAACGGTTCAGACAGAAAGGGAAATTAAGTCCGAGATATGTCAAACCATATGAGATTCTAGCTAAGCGTGGAAAAGTAGCTTACCAGTTAGCACTACCACCATCTATGTCAAGTGTGCATGACGTATTTCATATCTCCTTATTGAAGAAGTATGTCAGAGACCCAACGTACGTTTTGACAGTAGATCTACCTGATTTGACTGATAATTTGACGTTTGAAGTAGCACCAACTGAAATCACCAGCCGAAAGGTGCAACGACTACGCAGCCATGACATTTATTATGTTAAGGTCACCTCGAAAAGCAAAGATATAGAAGAAATCACATGGGAAGAGGAGAATCCTATGCGAAATGCCCTCATCTATTCGACTCGGAAGGTATGTACAATTTCGAGGATGAAATTTTTATAAGTAGGGGGGAGTTGTAAGACCCGTATCGAACTAACCGGTCTTACCACCTTGTACCAGGTCTACCCATCATGGTCGAGCCAAATGGACCAAGTGCGTGAAGAAAATAGTGAAACCAGGTACTAAACTGACCCAAAAACAGTAAATTGGAGGGCAGGGTCGCATACCCAGGTAGGCAGGGTCGACCCCCCCTCACTAAGAAGTTAGACCCCTGATAATTAACTGGGGGTCGGACAACTTAGAAACTGAGGGTCAACGGGATCTCCGACCCCCTCATCGACCCCCTGTTTGTCGATAGAAACCGCAAATAGAAAACTTTCCAAATTTCAATGGGATTCCTTCCTAATCTCAATGGGACTTATTTTGGGAGATTCTACTCTATAAATAGGACGTCCCTAAGCCTCTTTCACTCCTTTTGAAACCCTAGTTGAAAGTGAGAGAAAGAGAAGAGAAGAAGAAGAGAAGGAAAGTTGGAGAAGAAAACCTAAGTGAAGAATTCAGAGAAATCCCTGGCTCTCAGCAAACCTAAGGTATGGGAAAGTTTCCCTTGATGATCTAAGACCTTAGAATAGTTCATGAAGAGGGTATGGTCTAGGAGAAACCTAAATCATATGTCCATGGGAAGATTTCAATAAAATCCATGGAGAAATCATGGTAGGCGAAGTAAGGAAGAAACCTAGAGTTCTAAGCCATAGAACAAGCCTAAAATGGATTGTAGAAGTAAGCCATAGGACCCAAACATGAAAGAATGGACTGTAGAATGAAATTCTCGACTCAAACCACAGGGGGTCGCACGTGGGGTCGATTGGGAATCGACCCTACCAGACCAAAGGATCGACCCCCAGTATTCGGGAAGTCCAGGACAGGGGTGGTCGCACCCAGGGTCGATGGAACATCCGACCCTGGCATCGACCCTACCCTGGGGGGCGCATAAAATTGCTACCCTACCTGCGACCCACCCTGCGACCCGTGCTTAAAAACAAGCCTAAAAGTGTCGGAATGACTTCTAACCAAAATCTATCGACTTGTTAGATTTTCCTATTGATATAAAAGTGGGTTTTAAAGCTTGAAAGAGGATCAACACTCAAGCAAAGGTGAGGGAACAAGACCTAAACTAATTGGCTAATAATAAACTGTTTTTATTTTCTTGAGTCCAATGTCATGCCTGATTCTATGTGTGTATGCTTGTAATGTGCATTCAACATATCATCCAATATTTCTGCTATTAATGTTCATGCATATTTAATTCTATTTTGTTTATAACATGATGATGATGATGTTGATGCCAGGAATAGACATGTGAATGTATGTGTGTGGTTAGTGTGCTTGATGCGAGTGGAGTATCAGGGAGGGAATGTGACATTGTAGTTCAGCCTGGTCACTAGACTCTAGCTTTATCTCTACTCAAGTCTTATCCACTGACATCGTCATATCGCCATTACCTTAGCAGAACTATTACGTCGTAGGGTATCAGGGGAGGTGTTCTCGGACCGTGTAGTCTTCGACTCTGCCGGGGGGCCTTAGCTCTATCTCTATGGACGTATTGAGGGATGCTGGGGTGAGGCCATAGGTACACTGTTTGACATTAGGATTGGTTAGTTGCGAGCCCAGTTTGCAAGCCCTCGCCAGCAGGGGCTTACGTATTGATATGGGTAGAGTATCAGGGGAAGTGTGATACGGTACGGTCCTAAGCACTTTAGCTCTATCTCTATTCCATAGTGAGTGCATGTGGGTTGACAATAAACGTTAACCTTTGGGTGGATTCACATACTCGTGTATAGAGGTGAGGCGGCCACTGAACCTTTTTATAGCACATTGCAAACTTATAAACCAAACCACAGATATGAATTGAATGCATGCATATGTTTGTTGCATTGTTTTGTTTGCTCACTGAGCCGTGATGTGTGCTCACACTTTTGACGTCGAATATTTTTAGTTGATGATGTAGGTACCACGGTGGAAGACTATATGAATGCTTCTGTGTACGGGCACGTCGCTGCGATGGAAGCTGAAGACTTAGTAGAAACGCATGACTCTTCATGCGAGTGCAATGCATGCGTTTTTTATTAGATTTCATTTGAATTATTAAGGAAATGTAATTGATACTTTATTTACTTATGTCTCGATTGATACAACATAATTTGATATTTTATTTATGATTATCATAGTTAGATTCCTTAGTTCATTTAATATTAAAACTTTCGCTAGTGTGTATTTATTCTGATTATGGTTGTGGATGTGTATAGTTTAGTTTACATGGACACAGCCTATTAGAGATCCTGGTTGAACCGTTGGTTTATTAGCGGTTCATCACACCGTTTTGAATGGTGCAGAATTGGGGTGTGACAAATGCTACTGCTGAACTCACATTGATACAATAGCTACTTGGAGAATTGTAGGTTTGTCGGGTTCTGTTCCAATTCCGGTGTAACAACTTAGGGGCTACATACTTATCTGTAAATCCGAGGTTTCATGCTCACACAAAACATGTTGCCTTAGATTTTCATTTCGTCTGAGAAAAGCTAAGTGCAAAAGATCTTGAAGTCCACCTACTATCCACCGAGGACAAAATTGTGGATATTTTAACAAAGCCATTAGCTACACAGTGGTTCACCACTCTTCAAAACAAGCTGACCGTGCAACTATCCCCGGTGCGCTTGAGGGGGAATGATAAGATATTGATAAGATCCAGTCAGGATATACAAGGTGATAGGGTAAGATCCAACCAGGATATACAAGGAGGTAAGATAAGATCCAGGGAGATAAGGAGATAGGGTAAGATCCCACCATGATATACAAGGAGTTAAGATAAGATCCGGGGAGATAAGATAAGATCCAGCCAAGATATACAAGGAGATAAGATAAGATAAGATCCAGCCACGATAGCATTCCTGAAATAGGATAACTCAACAACCCAATACGTTATAGTTTTGGAATATTTTTTATTCTATTTACAACTCATGTATATCCAATCTTTCTATCCTTTGATTCTCTCCCTGATATCATGGACAAACAACTCATGTATATCTCAAATTAGTCTATAAATACAAACGCTCTGCATACAAAAATTATATCAGAGAAAAACTTCTCAAATCAAAACCTTTTCACTTCTTTATTCTGAGCCTTACAGTAGTTGAATCCTGAGAGTTTGAGAGGATGAAGACGAAGGTTCCTCCTTACTTTGTAGTGGTGTGTGTCCTGGTAATGCTGCTATTGGGTGGAGGCCCAGCTCCGGTGGTAGCGGTTACTTGTGACGGGACAGAACTGAACGTTTGTAAGGATGCACTGTCTACAGGAGTACCTAGCAAGATCTGTTGCGACAAGCTTAAGGAACAGGAATCATGCCTTCCAATCTATTTCAAGGACCCTAAATACCAGATTATCTTTCAAAATCCCAACACTAAGAAGATAGCTGACACCTGTGGTGTCCACTTCCCCCCCCTTTCTTAAATCTTAGGACAAAATAATAATGGAAAGTATGGTTGTCTTCTGTACTTTCCTCTGTATTGCTTTGTAATCTTTAGGTTGCAATAAAGAGTATTATGACTCATCAAAATCATCACTCATCTACCTTTTTTTTATTTATTTATTATTTTTTAATATTTAAGTTTTCCTTATTAGCATGGATCTTTGATATTGTCCATCGTATCTCTCAAAAACCCAAAAACTATTCCCATCTCAAATATCAGAAATACCTTTATATATTGGAAGTATCCACGATGGCCTAATGATATTCCATGAAAAATAATCATTGCCAATGGGTCGGTCGAAGTTTTTTTTTTTTTTTTCCTAACCAACTGATCCATTTGGGACCTATAAAAGAGGAATAATCAAGATGGATTAATAATTTTCGATTGATCTATGATGAATGGCATTGTAGTTCTTCCTACTTGTAGATTTTTAAGGGACGAAGATTGAAGACCAATTCTTCTGGAGTTTGAATCACCTACATGTACTTGTATTCTTCATGGGATTCAATAACCATTCAAGGATGGGGATCTACCATCGGAGTTTGGGACCCATTAGTTATGGGATCCCGTGGAAAGTAAACGTATGTGCAAGTGAACTATTCTCGTTCCTCTGCTCGAGAGGATGCACGAAAGACAGGTGACTTATGTTGCATATATACTACCTTTACATTAACAAATTCAAGATGTGAATTAATATGGCATTGTTTGGTTGCAAAGGGAATTGAAGGGAAGGGAAGTGAAAAATTTTAAGTTTAAATGGAAACTTTTATAGCAGTAACACATTAAGATTGTATAAATTACCTAAATTTCTTACTATATTTAGTAATTATACTTATAAGATGTAAAATTTATTTTTTTTTTCAAATGGGAGGGATTTGGATGCAAAATGAAGTGTAAGTTAATAACTAAATATGAAATAATTTAGAATTAATTACATAGTAATGTGATAGGATGTGTTGTAATCATTACAAAAATTTTCGTTTAGAGTCTAAAAATTTCACTTCTCTTCCCTTCCCTTCAATTCCCCTTGCAACCAAACAAAGCCTATGTGAAACTAAGCACTCTTTCACAATTGTATGGCTCCAAAAAAAATTCTAACATAGAACACCATTGCGATACAATATTCTAGGGTATAACTGTAGTTTTAGTTTTAGATATCGTACACAGTATTTGTCGGTGCCAATATCGATTTGATACCATTCTTGATTGGATACTGTTCTAATGACTTGCTAACACATGGTTGATACAGATTAAAAAATAATTAAAAAAAGGAAAGATCAAATTGGGTATTGTATCGGATCAGCCACGGCCATAATTGATTCAAATCGACCGATCCGATATGATTGTTAAACCATGGTTATTGATATATCATTCTCATACACTTAGTTCGTTGGCATTCCTAGATCAAATCTATGGATGTTATTGGGTCATTCAGTCTTTTATACTGAAGCCTCAATTATTAAGGATGTAAATGGATCAAATTCGGATTAGATTCAAATCGGATACACCACTATCCGAATCCGAATCCGAATCCATCTACCAACTACCTTATCCGAATCCGATGCGAAATCTAACGGATGTATAAAACAAAATTCGAATTCAAAATTTAATCGGATAACTGGTTAAAATTTGATTCAAATATGGAAATTGGAATTAAATCACAAATTGTATGGAAAATGAGAGAAAACCTTAGTTTAAAACAAATATATAACCTTAGTTCATCCATATTAGGACTGCTAATCCCTTATCACCTCCAAAAGTCGAAGTCGAGAGCAAAAATTGCAGATTCAACTCTTCTTCTTCCCTTAATCCCCTTTTCTTATGGAGGCTACTACCCTCGAAGTAGCAAACACGATCCCAACCCACAACAAATTTGTACTAGTTTCCTTTTTGCTTTGTCAATTGCAACAGACCATCGGAACGGGAGTCACATTGCAACGAAGAACCGTTGAACATGGGAGTGCCGCCGCTGCTGCATCACCGGCATTTCAGACACTAGAGAGAGAACGAAATAAGAGGAAGGAAGAGCTCCAATGGTAACCCATTTTTAATGTCTCGTACAAAAACATAACAAGTTTACCGGATTCAAATCGGTGCGAGAAGACAACAGAATAGAGGTTGTCAGATCTTACAATATAGGAAAACATCAAAAGATAGGATTCTTCTTGTTTGTGAGCAATCTCAAACCCTATTTGTCAAGTTGTCTTTCCAATCTCTTCAATCATTCTCCTATTCTGGTTCAAGGAAAATATGTATTTTTTAGGTTTGAAAAACATCCTCTTACATTATTTTTCTTATTAAATTGTCATAGGGCTTATCGAAAGCTATTTCTGAAATTTTTCCAAGTGCCAACCAAAGGATTTGTTGTAGGCACCTTTACAGCAACTATGCAAGACAATGGCAACCCTTGACAATAATTTAATGATGGGTCACTTTCAATTTTTTTTGAAAAGTCCATTTTACCCTTAACTTTTTTTTTTTTTTTTTGTGAAGAGGATTTCTATAAAAATGTTTTGAGTAAATATGATGATTGATGATATTATTAAAGATATGTATAAGTTATAATGTATGTAATGACTAGTTTAAGAATTATGGGGGATAGGGTAGTGAAATTCCAATAACAATTGGATTACATCTTGGTTCAGCTCTATGCCCGTATTTGTTTGTGTTAATCATGGCTAAGCAGACTAAAGACATTTAAGATTAGGACCATTGGTGTGTTTGCTTTTGTATGGATGATATTGTTTTGGTGGAAGAAACAAAGATGGTATAGATGTAAAGTTGGATTTTGTATAGATGTAAAGTTGGATTTTGTGGAGACCAACTTTGGAAATCAAAAGGTTTTAAGATAAGTAGAACAAAAATAGAATATTTGATGTGTTACTTTAGTAACAATAGGACTGAGGGTGGGGTGGTGAAAGTTGTTGATAGGGAGTTACCACAAAGTGATAACTTTAGGTACTTAGGTTCAATCATGAATAAAAGAAGAAAAAATAGAAGAAGATATTGTACAAAGAATGAGAATAGGGTGGATAAAATGGAGGGGGAGTGCCCAGAGTGTTGACTATTGTGTGATCGACGTATCCCTCTAATACTCAAAAGGGAAATTTTATAGAAACAGTTATACGACAACCAATGACATATGGGGCTAAATGTCGGTAGTAAAGAAAAATTTAGACAAAATTAGTGTGGCTGAAATGAGAAATTTGAGGTGGATGAGTGGTAAAACTAAAAAATAAATAAATAAATGATCAAATTAGAAGAAACTTAAGAGTTGCCCTAATTCATGATAAGTTGTGAGAAACTCGTCTGAGATGGCATGTACTTGTGCAATGGAGGCATTTGAATTCTCCAATACAAAAAAATAATTCATATCAAATTAAAGAAACTAAAAGAGCTAGAGTTAGGCCTAAAATGACCATGGTTGAGCAGCGAGGAAAGACGTGTAGTTTTTGTATTGGAATCTTGTATGGCTTTAAATGGAGTTGATTGGAGAAATTGGAACCCTATAGCTGTCGACCCCATTTAGTTGGGATAAACTGAGTTGAGTTGAGTTGCCATTGTTGATTTTGAATAAAGAATATTTACACGTAAAAGGGAGGGTATTGAGTCCCATTTGACTTACGCTGTGCATATGCAAGAAGACAATGCATATTCATTTGTGCTTTATAGAATTGTTTATGTAGTATCTTACACCATTTGTGGGTGTTTGGCATAATTTGTGACCCTATTTTTTATTTAAAATAAAATAAAATAAATTAGAATTTTCAAAATAAATCAGGAGTTCATTATGCATGCATTATGGTCATAAATGCATTACTGGCTATTTGTGCACTCATCATTGATAAGCATGTGCTCAGACGGACAAAAAACGAAGGGTAAGAAAGTAATTTCGTCTATTTTAATAAAATCTTCTTCCAAACGCCTTGCAAACCTATTGCGAGTCCTTCTCTTTCGCAAAAGATAAGATTCTTCTTGCTTGCGAGCAATCTCAAACCCTATTTGTCAAGTTATCTTTCCAATCTCTTCAATCATTCTTCTATTCTGGTTCGAGAAAATCTCTATTGTGTAGCGATTTTGTCTGCTGTGACTCTTTTATTCCAGTTTAGGTATCACTTTTAGAGCTCCCTCGCCTCACTGTTGTTCCTTTTCTTGTGGCTTGCCACCGTTCACATGGTCCCGTAAGTTACTCTTTTTACTTCTCTTATGTCTAAAATTAAAAAATTAATCTGTTTGAAAGATTTCAGTTCAAACTAAACTTAAATTCGTAAGGCAAAACATTTGGAATAATCATTAACAAATGATTCAATTATGGTCTTCACAGCATTAAGCTTCGTTGGATGGTGAAATGCAAGATGATGATGACGGGATTGTGAATAAGGATAGTCTCTTGGAACACCATGATTTGTAGGTGTTTGGGAAACGATTTTCCTTGGAAATTAAAGCATTGGATTTTTTTTTCCCCTCAAAAATGCCATCTTCTTGCTTGGAACCAGATGAAACCTCCATTAGGAGTTTGCTCACAGCTGGGCGAACTTGAGGATAGGTTGGGATTGCATTGCCATGTGATAAAAACATGGATTTTTGTCGCTTGTTCCTCTTGGGACTGCTATTCTGAGAATGTATGCTGAGTTTGGCGATGTTGGCTCAGTCAAGATTTTGTTTTCCTACTTCCATGAGAGAGATCTTATTGCCTGGAGAAGATAAAGATGAGGCAGGTTTTGATCCTATATTTTGCTCTTCACTATCCAATAACATAACTAGTTAGGAAAACTGACGGTTCTATTTAATGCTCTTAGGTTTGCTGATTCTTCCTTTACATAAAAATTTCAAAACTCTATGTTACATTGTCGTTGATCTCCTTTGTTCTTCTCCCTTTTTTCATTTATGCCCCCTTCCCTTTCTCTCTTTTAGCTTCCTTTTTTTCTGCAACTTGCGGTACTTCCAGCCCGTAGAGTTTGAGTTCCAGATTACCCAAATCCAAACCCAATCAATCCCATTTGAAGACTGAATGCTCTTTTGCTTATATACACACTTTTTTGCAAAACAAAGCATCCAAAACCCATATCCATCGAGATCCATCCCAAGGATGGTAAAATAAAATGAAAGAAATGTGAGAAGGGAGGAGGAAGAAACAAATATTATATGAGTTCGTGAGACACTCAGCATGCGGTCAGTGGATCAACATTAGGCAAATATCAAAAAATCTAATTGCAGCACCAATATAGGAATCAGAAGAGAGGAGGTAAATGAGAAGCAAAAATTGCAGGCAATTGATGCTGCAATTGATGCTGTCATCACAAGTATGGACAAATATAATTTAGAGAGGAAGGAGGGGGACTTACTTGTGACTGGTATTTCCTTCTTCTTCTTGCTCCTCTTCCTCTTTCTCTTGGCTCCAGCCCCCATCGAAATCCACTCTCTCCTCCATCTGTTTCTCGGTTCTCTCAGTTTATCTGGCCGAGACACCTGGCCAATATCCTCTTTATTCTCCCCTTGTCGTTTTTCTCTTTATCTTTATTCTTTCTCTCTCTCTCTCTCTCCATATGAATGAGATCCCCTTTACCTGTGGTTGTCGCCCCCTCTCTCTTCTTCTTTTACTCTTCTTTCAGTTCTTTCTCTCTCACTATTCTCTCCCAGGGATAGCAGCTGCCTCCCCTCTTCACTTTCCCCGAAAATGAGGTCCCCCTCTCCTCTAGGGTTTAGATTAACTAAATACCTTAATTACCTAGGTGCCTCCCCATTAAACCTTATGACCTAAAACCCCACTTAGCCTAAACCCATTAAGCCTCTTAGCCTATTGGCCTTAATACCCACTAACACCTAAGCTAAACCCATTAAAATAACAACCTAAAAATCCACTAACCTAAGACCAACATTATAACATAAAAAGAAGACTAAACCTATCTAAAAAAATCCCTAGTTAACCAAAAACCTACCAAAAAAAATCCATAAACTAGGGCCGGCACAACAAAACATTTTTTTGTAATTTTGAATATATATATATTTCATAATGATTTTCTTTCCCCCTTTTTTTGTCAAAAAAACTTAAATGACCAAAGATGTGGGGAAATTCAAACATGATAAAAAAAAATAAAAAAATGACAAAAATGCCCTTAATAGGAAAGGGGCCAAAAATAGGGTCTTGCACGGTACTCGAAAGACTTTTAGAACAAGCTATTATTACTGTTTAAGCGTTTTTCATGCCTATTACAGGCGTGGAAAGGATGTTTCCGGGGAGTAGCTGAATCTCCCCGAACTTGAAGCAATGGTTTTTCCATCACGGGTTGGAAGCTCTTCCTTCTTTCAAGACCAAAGAAAACCAGAGCATCTCTTCCTTTTCGCCTTGCCTCGAGGGCTTACGGGTCTGTGGGCTGGATTGTTATAGGATCCAAATCCTCTCCTGCGGCAGGTGGGAACTATGGTTGATCCAAGGGATGGAGTTCAGCCAACGCACATACCAATACATTGGTATGTTTGTATTGTTATAAGCATAAGAGTGGACAGCAAGTTTGTGTAATATGAATTACGGACATTGTCAAGTTGCTCAAAGCCTCTATTGGATATTTATAAGTTTAAATGGACAACAAATGATGATTGTGGACGCAAATGAATGTGATTCAGTATATGAACTATATAAGAACAGTGATGCACATTTAGGATATATTAAAGCAAAGCATAGTGGGAGTACGCCTTAGCAAGATCCATAGCTCAACCAGTGAGCCGATGTACTACCCTAAAATGAAAGATAAGTATAATGAAAGACAAAATATAGGCGAACTGTTAAGTCTAGAAATGAAAGACAAGATACGGGTAAACCATTGAGTCTAGAAATGAAAAAAAAAGATATGGGCGAACCATTGAGTCTGGAAATGAAAGACAAAATATGGGCGAACCATTGAGTCTAGAAATGAAAGACAAGGATATGGGCGAACCGTTGAGTTTAAAAATGAAAGACAAGATACAGGAGAACCATTAAGTCTAGAAATGAAAGACAAGATATAAGCAAACAGTTGAATCTAGGAATGAAAGACAAAATATGAACAAACCATTGAGTCTAGAAATGACGGACAAGATACGAGAAATCTGTTGAGTTTAGAAATGAAAGAATAAGAAATAGAAAAAACTGTAAAGTGAAAGAAAATTATGGCATAAGATTAGATATGGAAATGGAAAGATGATTGGTAAAGGAAAAGAAGCACCTAAGTAAAGCAAATGATGAACTAGCATTATGATTACCCATGAATATGTTTACTTTGAATTATCCATGATATGATATGTCAAATTACAAAATTAGGTATCTTATAAAATGTCTTATGTATCATGAGTGCTTGAATGTAATCTTGCCAAGGTGGAATTTCATTAATTGAGTTTTGGCTCATTAAAGTTGTTGTAAATGTTTTCAGATGATGACAGTGAAAGTAGGGAGGATGCAGAATGCAAGTGAAAATCCAAGTGGGAGTTTAATACTCCTTGGCAAAGCTGATTATATTTTTGTTTATATTCTGATTTTTTGTTATCTTTAGACAATGTATTTAATGTAAGCATCAGGTTTTTGAGTTGTAATGCCCACACCTTTTTGTAAAGTTATGGTGAAAACTCGTGTTTATTTTGTCAAGATCTTTTTGCCACTAGTTGTATATCTTATTATGGTTAAAGTCTTCCGTTGTTTTGGAGTTATTGAATGTGATGGCATGATATATATGGCAGATTTTCAAAAAAAAAAAAAAATGAGAAATTTATACAGGTTTTTTTTTCCTGTGATTTTGTTGGTCTATGTAGACCCGACCATTAATCCTGACCCGGTCCCGAGGGGTGGCTCCCACATTGTCGAGACTGGCTTAACACTATTGTACAATACCAAAGTCTCACTCAAATATTAGGACGATGCTTTCACCTTTGCAGTGTTTTTTATTAATATGATGCCCACAACAAACCCCTCTCCATGGGAACTGCTTGCTATTCAAGACCAAGCCAGACTACAACATTTTGAAGGTTTTTGGTTGCTCCTACTATCCTCTCATGAGTCCTTACAATCACTCTAAATTTGAACTGCATTCTCTTTTGTATATATTTCTTGGTTATAGCCCAAAGCACAAGGCTATAAAGTGCTTCCATACTCCTACTGGTAGACTATACATTTCAAGAAATGTAATATTTGATGAGCATGTATTTCCTTTTGAGCAGGCCGATTCCATTTCACCATCTCCTCAGGTTTGGCAAATTTCAAAACCCACAAATGAAATACCACTGGTTCCACTTCATGCTTCATCATCAACTCTGGCCGCACCTACCTCTATTACTCTTGCAGAATCACGCCCTTTGCCTGGTTCTAGAGACACCGATCTTGCTGCCCCTCAAATTGAAATTGGTTTGGGACATGATGTGGCTCCATCACCAACACCCCAACCAACTGGTCTTACAGTCGTTATAAGGAAAAGCAATCGATTTTGGAAGCAAAAAGCATTTCACGATCATAATCTGTTCGTTACCACAAAACATCCCTTAGCTCCACCAACATGTGCACATGTAGAACTTACATGCTTCATAGAGGCAAACCAACCCAGCTAATGGTGTGATGTAATGATGGAAGAATTCAATGCATTAATACAAAATGTAACCTGGAGCTTAGTTGACCTGCCCTCTAACAAAAATGTTATTGGTTGTAAATGGGTGTTTCTTCATCAAACAAAAACCTGATGGAACAATGGACCGATTTAAAGCTCGATTGGTAGAAAAATGATACGATCAAACTGTAGGGCTCGATTATAGAAAACATTTAGCCTCGTTGTAAAACCCTCTATAATTCGGGTTGTCTTCACAGTAACCCTTTCTCATGGGTGGACAATCCAACAATTGGATATCCATAATGCTTTCCTTTATGGCCACTTAGAAGATGAGGTATACATGACTCAACCCCCTAGATTTTACAGATGACACTCAACCTACTAAAGTCTATAGACTGCATACAGCCTTATATGGCCTCAAATAGGCTTCTAGAGCTTGGTATTCACGGTTCAATCAAGAGCTACAAATGATGGGTTTTCGAAGTACACAGTCTGATAAATCACTCTTCTTGCGTATGGTTAATGGTCATAGTACATTCATTCTTGTCGACGTAGATGATATAATCATTACAGGTAGTAATCCTACTGCCATTGCAAAGCTCGTCGCAGATCTGAACAACCTCATTAAATTATGGGATCTTGGGCCCTTACATTACTTCCTTGGAGTCGAAGCCTCTCTCTCTTCAGCTAGATTGTTACTCAGGCAACAAAAATATATTCTGAGATTTACTAACCCGGGCAATGATGGATGGGGCCAAGGGTATTTCTACACCCGCAACAACTGGTGTACAACTTGTTCATGCAGGCACACCTTTTCCCAAAATCACCTATTATAGAAGTATTGTAGGTGCTCTACAATATGTGACCCTAACAAGACAGGAAATAGGATATGTTGTTAATGAAGTATGCCAATACATGCATGCACCCACTGAGGATCATTGGATTGCTGTTAAGCGTATCCTACGCTATCTGAAACATACAACTTAGTTCGGTATACAACTTCGATAGGGATCCATTTTCACCATACAAGCTTACTCGGATGCTGACTGGGCCGACTGCCTAGATGATCATCGATCAACAAGTGGTTACTGTATTTACCTTGGTCCGAACCTCATTTCCTGGAGTTCAAAGAAACAAGAAATAGTGGGGCGATTAAGTACGGAATTTGAGTATCGCGGTCTGGCTAATGCTACAGCTGAACTTACATTGCTACAACAACTACTTGGCCAATTGTAGGTTTGTCAGGTTCTGTTCTAGTTCTGGTGTAACAACTTTGGGGCTACATACTTATCTGCAAATCTGAGGTTTCATACTCGCACAAAACATGTTGCCTTAGATTTTCATTTCATCCGAGAAAATGTATGTGCAAAAGATCTTGAAGTCCACCTACTATCCACCAAGGACAAAATTGCGGATATTTTAACAAGGGAAAATATCTACCACACCCCCTGTAGGTTATCGTAATCTCACCCACCCGTCATCGTTTGCAATAATATCCCTAAGACCTCCTACTTTTGAAAAGCTGTATCCATCAGACCCCCTCCTTTAAGATATGTCCCTCAATCGATGACATGTCACCATTTTAATTTAATAAATGACAAAACTACCCTTCTCTTTTAATTTTATAGAACTTAAAACCTTTTTCTTTTTTTCTTCTTCTTCGTCAACAGATTCTCATGAGTTGGATATGGTTAGAACCCGACTGCGAGCCGGAGAAGGAAATACCTTCGTTGCTCAAAACAAAGGAAGTGAAATCAGGAAGTGGTGAAGCAGGAAATTTGTCAAACACTCGAGAGAACTATCATCGGAATTTTATAGATCTCAGGATCTCCAAACCTCTTTTCCTTCAGTTTTAGTCTACACCAGACAGCTCGGCCGGAGAGAAACAAAAAAAAAAAAAAGATTTCACTTTGGCCGTCTAAATAAAGATTGCAGAAGCAGAGATAGCAAAGGGGTTTGATTAAACCTCTTTTCCTTCTATTTTAGTCTTGAGCAACAAAGCATTGCAACTAGAGAGAATTAGATAAAAAAACAAAAGATTTCACGACCGGCCAAATGAAGATCACAGAAGCAGTTATATCAAAAGAGATTGATTGATTCTCGAGTGTGGGTTTCATCTCAACGAAATTTCCAGTGACCTCACCCATCCTCTTTTCTAGATCTCAAATCCTCACAGACGTTGCTTGATCTCGCCAACGATTCTTGTTGCATAACAATCTTATCTCTATTTTGATAACATCTGAAATCCACAAATGACAGGCTGCTGCTTCTCTAGAATTTCTTGCAGCGTTCAGCACATATAAGTCCTGATCATGAGAATCGATTGTCAGGGGTTTCCCCCTTTGCAAGCTCCACCAGTTCTCCCTTACTTTGCCATTTCACTCTTAATAAGACTGTGTTTTCCTCCCTCTATGAAACCGACAATTGATTCCATGAGATTTCTTTAAATAATCCCACTTCTTGTTGGACCAGTTCTGATGGATTCCATGAGATTTCTTTCAATAATCCCACTTCTTGCGGTAGCAGTTTTTAAGGATCCAGTTTTGAGGCCTCTCAAGGCCTTAGCCGGTCTTGGGTGCTTGCTGGCAAGTGTAAGACAACGAATAAAGCAAGGAAGACAGCAGGGATCTTTTTAGTTCTTTTTCGTTGGAGATCAGAGGGATTATGGGATTAAAGAGAAACAGAAACAACTTTAATAGAGGAATGAAACTAGAACCCACCTTCGGTGACGATCATTGGGTCTTTAGAGAAATCGTCCATGCGCTCCCATGGCTAGTCTGGCTCTGACACTTGGATTTTTTGGGCAATTTGGAGCTTGGCAAAGATAAGAAAATATAAAAATAAAATTGAAAAGTTTTGAGAGTAAAAAAGTCTTTTTAGCATCTAAACAAAGTTTGGGTGTCATTAGGGGGTGTTAGGGATATTATTGCAAATGATGGCGGGTGGGTGAGATTAGAATAATCTACGAGGGTGTGGCAAATATTTTCCCTTTTAACAAAGCCATTAGCTACACAATGGTTCGCCACTCTTCCAAACAAACTAACTGTGCAACTATGCCCGGTATGCTTGACAGGGAATGATAAGATATTGATACGATCCAGTCAGGATATACAAGGAGATAGGGTAAGATCCAACCAAGATATACAAGGAGATAAGATAAGATTCGATGAGATAAAATAAGATCCAGCCAAGATATATAGCATTCCTGAAATAGGATAACTCAACAACCCAATACGTTATAGTTTTAGAATATTTTTTAATCTATTTACAACACATGTATATCCAATCTTTGTATCCATTGATTCTCTCCCTGATATCATGGAGAGATTCTCATGTATATCTCAAATCAGTCTATAAATACAAACGCTCTGCATTCAAAAATTATATCAGAGAAAAACTTTTCAAATCAAAACCTTTTCACTTCTTTATTCTGAGCCTATAGCGTAAGATCCAACCAAGATATACAAGCAGATTAGATAAGATCCGAGGAGATATGATAAGATCCAGCCACGATAGCATTCCTGAAATAGGATAAATCAACAACCCAATACGTTACAGTTTTGGAATATTTTTTAATCTATTTACAACACATGTATATCAAACTTTGTATCCCTTTATTCTCTCCCTGATATCATGGAGAGATACTCTCATGTATATCTCAAATGAGTCTATAAATACAAACGCTCTGCATACAAAAATTATATTGGAGAAAAACTTCTCAAATCAAAACCTTTTCACTTCTTCATTCTGAGCCTTGCGTTAGTTGAATCTTTAGAATTTGAGAAGATGAAGGCCAAGGTTCCTCCTTACTTTGTGGTGGGATTGTTGGACTTTATGTTGCCATTGTTGGCAACTTGGCTGATGTGACAGTGTTTGTGAGTATTCAGTCAGATAAATTTGGAGAGAGAGTGTTAGTATAGGAGAGAGAGTGTCAGTACAGTGGCACAGATGTGGCAACTTTACTTGTGTATTCTACAGTGTTCTACATGTGTTTCAGATGACTTACAATGAGTTAAATAGGATTTTATATTGATTTTGATGAGAGAGAGTGTCTATGGACCCCACTGGTGATGTGGTTGAGTTTCTGATGATGCGAACACTGAAGCTTTTTTGATCATGTTCGTGTTTCTCATGTTTCTCATGTTGTGGCATTGAAGAGAGAAATTCAAGAGAGAGAAAGAAGAGAGAGAATCAGAAGAGAGAGAAAGAGGAGAAAAAAAATATGAGTGGGACCCACAGGTGTGGTGGCAAGGTGACATGCCAACACGGCAGCCCACGGCACTTGGCATGCATGCACACAAAGTTTCGGGTTCAAATTCCAAGGTTTGACAGGGTTTTAACTTTGGATCTATTTTTGGTGGGTCCCGCAGCAAGTTCATGAAAATCCAACAGTGGAAAGATGTAGAGCGTCGAGTTATCTTTCCAACCCAACTTGAATCACTTTATTCCGACGTCGTATGAGTGATTGTGGACTGTCTTTATTTTTCTATATATTTTAGAGTGCGTGAAATGGCTTGCAGGATGGGTGTGCAAATCTGGTAGACCTGACCACTGAGTGGTAGCGAGGTAGATTCACATACGCTTGTGTGTGTGTAAAAGAATATATCTCCATCAGCTCTGGGCAGCAGTAAATAATCAGAGAAAAGTTTCAGACACTGATTCACCCCCCCCCCTCTCAGTGTCATATCAAGTTCATCAATTGGTATCAGAGCTACAGGCTCAGTGACCGCTTAATCAGCAACTGAGAAGATCAGAATAAAGATATGGCACCAGGAAAAGGTTTTAACGGGCCCCCATTGTTTGATGGGACAGAATTTGTATTTTAGAAGAGAAGAATGGAGATCTACATTGGGTCTCTTAGGTTTAATGTATGGGCTTCTATTGAGAATGGTTACACTCCTCATGATACGAATGCTCCCACTGTAGTAGACAAGAAAAATTTTGAAAACAATAGGAAGGCTCTTAATGTTATTCAAGGGGGACTGACAAACAGTGAACTACCTAAAGTCATGGACTGCAAGACAGCAATAGAGGTTTGGGAAAGATTGATCAATATATAAGAAGGAGATAAAAAGATCAAGACAGTCAAGCTATAAACATTCAGAGGTCAGTTTGAGAACCTGAAGATGTATGAAGATGAGACCATTGACCAGTACATGAACAGAGTTAATGAAGTGGTTAATTCCATTAGATGACTTGGTGAAGACCTAAAAGGTCATACTGTCTGTCAGAAAATCTTAAGTTCACTTACTCCCAAATTTGAATCAAAAGTATCAGCTCTTGAAGAGACCAAGGATTTAGAACAGGTGACTATTGATGAGATTCATGGAGCCTTAACAGCTTTTGAGATGAGAATAGATCCAGAAACCTCTGTTGATAAGCAAGTTGCCTTCAAAGCCATGAAGAAGATAAAAATCTCTAAAAATCCAGACGAAGAAGAAAGTGAAGATGAAGACACAGCTCACTTTACTAGAAAATTGAAGAAGGGTACAGGAAGGTATAAGAACAAACTCTCATTCAAGTGCTTCAATTGTGGTAAGGTTGGACACTTTGCTACAAAATGTCCAAAGAAGAATAAATTTGATAGTGATGATGAAGATGACAGCAATGACAGTTACAAGGCCAAGAGCTTCAAGAAGAACAAGCCTAAAAGGAAAAACTTTATTTCCAAGAGGAATAGTGACACTTCAGATGACGACTCAGATGATGTTTCAGAGGGTGAGTCTAGTGAGGCTTTGTTTATGGTTTTCCTTGAAGAACGAGAAGAGAACAAAAATGAAAAATCAAGCTCAAGCAGTGACGAAGAAGGTGAAATAAATTTTGAAGCAGAGTTTCAAGCAGCTATGAAGGAACTTAACAAGGAACGGAAGAATAACAAGTTTGTCTCAAGAGAATTTAAAAAGCAGAAACAGTTGATTCAAGACTTGAGAGTTCAAGATGTAGAGTCCAAGAAAATTATTGATAGTCTCAAGACTCAGCTTGAACAGGTATTTATAGACCACTCTACAGTAATGACTGAGAATGCAGGTTTAAAAGCTCAACTTGAAATACAAGCCCTTGTGATGAGTAAATTTGAAGAGCTTGAGAAATAATTTATTCTGTTAAAAGCAAAGATGACTGAGTATGAAAAAGAAGAGCTTGAAAGACAACAAAAGTTGAATCAACCTGATGAGCCAAGAAACACTCCAGTGCACCCTAGTAGCTACAAGCTAGATGAAATTATAAATTCTAACAGTGCCAACTAAAAGAAGAAAGGTCCCATATCTTTTGTGAAAGAGAATGGAAAGTGTAAAGCTCCTATGATATATGTCCAAGAAAAAAATCAAGTTCCTATTCCATAGACTACTAATGCAAGACAAGGTAAGAGAGTGAAGCAGAGTAACTTCTATGGAAGAAATTATCCCAATGCACCACAGAGACAGATGAGGTACATGACACCTTCTAGGCCAAAATCTTATTATTGGGGATATTGTTATAAATATAATGCTTATGGTCACAAGATAGATACCTGCAAATTCAACATGAGAGAAGTCATATTTGAAAGTAGAAATCAGTTTGCTTCCCTCGAAGAAAATTTTGTTGAGTGCTACAATTGTCATAACTATGAGCATATTGCAAGAGAATGCAGAACAATTTTTTCATTCACGCCACCTCAGCAAAAAGTGACACAACAAAGGAAGAATGGCCAAAGAAAGGTTAAGCAAAGAATGAATAAAAAGACTCCACCAGTTGTTAGAAAAGTGTGGAAAAAGAAAATCAATGCAGATTTAGTAGAAGAAGAGAGTGTTGGTGTTGCATGCTTCGAGACAACGTTCAAGACACAAGACAAGCCGTCTCCTTGGATACTTGACAGTAGATGCTCTAGTCACATGACAGGTGACAAGAAAATGTTTCAGCAGCTTCAGCAGTATGAGGGAGGTACAGTGAAATTTGGAAACAATGAAGGGGCCAAGGTAACTTGAAAGGATTCTATCAGCATCAACAATAAAAATATGAAACTTCATGATGTGTTTTATGTGTCAGGACTCAAGCACAATGTTCTCAGCATCAGTCAGATTTGTGATAGAGGGCATGAAGTGATCTTCAACAAACAGGGATGTGAGATCAAAAGAGTTGACAGTGGCACGACTGTGGCTTCAGGACAGAGAACCTCGAGAAACTTATACACTCTGACAGAGAGTGTCGAAGATTGATGCATGACCATGCTCACCAAGCAGTGAGGTGCTTGGCGTGAGGGGGAGCAGTGTATATTTGTTATATTCTTTTGCTCCCGATGATAGACTCAAGGGGAGTCCTATGGTAGTTATATGTTGAGTGGTGTATGCATATGTTTGTTATCCTTTATCTCCTTATGTTGGACTCAGGGGGAGTCTAGTGATGTTGTTATGTGTTGATATAATTTTTTATTATTTTTTTTGGGCCCATAGGATTGGAAAGATGTTGTGGGCACTCCTATGTGGCATGCCCCTTGGTATTTGTTGTCAAACGGGGAGAAAGATCTCATGTACATAATGAGTTGCCAACAATTCCAAAGGGGGAGATTGTTGGATTTTATGTTGTCATTGTTGGCAACTTAGCTGATGTGACAGTGTTTGTGAGTATTCAGTCAGAGAAATGAGGAGAGAGAGTATCAGTACAGTGGCACAGATGTGGTAACTTCACTTGTGTATTCTATAATGTTCTACATGTGTTTCAGATGACTTACAATGAGTTAAATGGGATTTTACATTGATTTTGATGAGAGAGAGAGTGTCTGTGGACCCCACTGGTGATCTGACTGAGTTTCTGATGATGCGACAGTGTTCTTGAAACTTTTCTGATCATGTTCGTGTTTCTCATGTTTCTCGTGTTGTGGCATTAAAGAGAGAAATTCAAGAGAGAGAAAGAAGAGAGAGAATCAGAAGAGAGAGAAAGAGGAGAGAGAAAAAAATATGAGTGGGACCCACAGGTGTGGTGGCAAGGTGACATGCCAACACGGCAGTCCACGGCACTTTGCATGCATGCACGCAAAGTTTCGGGTTTAAATTCCAAAGTTTGATAGAGTTTTAACTTTGGATCTATTTTTGATGGGTCCCGCAGCAATTTCATGAAAGTCCGACAGTGGAAAGATGTAGAGCCTCGAGTTATCTTTCCAACGCAACTTGAATCACTCAATTCCGACTTCGGATGAGCGAGATATCGCAGTTTCTGTTGGATCGCTCGAAAAAGTCATTTCACAAGTTGTTTAGGGGCAATTTCGGCATTTCACAAGTTGTTAAGGGGTAATTTCGTCAAGAAAAAAGAAGAAGATCCGAAATCGGCCGCCCAAATGAAGCCATGTAGGCTAGATTCTAAATGGACGACCTTCAAAGTTGCGGGCTAAGGTGTGATGCGAAGATTCCATTTAGATTCCATTGCGAGGCTTCTGGTTGGATGGAGGCAATTTAAAAAGGTGGTTCGTGTTTCACAGAATCGGCGCCCTATTCGGTGTGGTGCATTCATCGTGCGACGACGGAAGAGATTCCGATCCAGCGCTTCACGTGATCTCCGATTTTCGGAGGCGTGATTTATCTAGATCCAAGGACTCAGATTCAATCCTGCCTTTTTGAAGTCAATCTAACGGTCCATGCTGAAGATTCTTTGATCGACCAATCATATCGCGACAGCGCATCGGCGGCGCGGCTACGGTGCGGCGTGGGTGCGCGGTTATAAAAGGAAAGATTCTCTTTCCTTATCTGTGATTGGCCGAACTTCAAACTGCCATAACTTCTTCATCCGAGCTCCAAATCAGTCCGTTCAAGTTGCAGTTTCTATATTTTTTGATGCTCTATACATTGGGCTCCTTTGGGAGTCGTAAAAATGCTGGAAAAAAAATCGAAAATAGGGTTTTGAAGCTTAAGAAAGGGTTTTTCTCGGGTTTCATACCTGTGGGAGTGATCAATCACTAACTACCTCTTCTCTGTGCATCAATGGAGTGCTAAATCCCTGTGAGAGGTCAGTAAAACTTTTATTTTCATATTCATGGTGATTATGGGTTGTGTGGAAGCGATTTGAAGCCTATGAGCAAGGTGTACTCTGTGAATCGATCTTGTTAGGGAATTACGCCACGCTGGAAATTACAACCCTGATACGTAGGACTCAATCTCAGAGCCATGTGGAGATCCCCTATTCGACATAAGAAGGCCTCTCAAGCACAAGAACAAAGGGTAAAATCCGTATTGCCCCTCAAGCACAAGAACAAAGGGTAAAATCGGTATTTTGGGATTTTGCACTATTCACTATAAATAGGACGAATCCTGAAGTTTTTTACACACAACATTTACTGCTCATTTATTACTCCTTGAGATTCACACTCTGACACTTCGGTCGGCAGATCTCACCTCGCACCACACTTTTCTATAATATCTTAGTGGGCTCGACATCGAGCCCATTGACTATTCACAGAGCCTGACTTTGGCATCGGAGTGGACCCGGGGCATCCAGCCCGCCTCCCCCCCTTTGCTTTTCCTTGTCTTGCAGGTCCAGTCAGCTCGGAGAGGACCCACGGGACGGATCCAGGCCGAAACAGTTTGGCGCCCACCGTGGGGCCCTTGAGATTCAACATCATAAGATAAAGCCAGAGAGGAATCTCCAATCATGAGTCTGCGACGGACTAGAAGTCATATGGTTAGTCCCAACCCCCCATTACTTGATCAACGGATAAATCCGGAGGAGGGAGATAGGTCGGAGGCACGACCTAATCAGGACCGTGGGAAGCGTACAGCAGCCCAGGTACCCGCACAGGAGGCTTTCGTTACTTATGAACAGTTCGAAACTGTCGCACAGCAACTCGCAGTGTTGACGAGGTTCGTGTAAGGACTGCAAAACCCCGCGGCAGAGGCCATGTCTCGACCTCCCATTGGCGTCGTCCCCCCTGCGGAACCGCACCGAAAAGCCAACCCCCCCAGAGAACTCCCTCGAGATCGGCCAACACAGAGCAGAGGCCGACCAGCACCACCAGGGGCTAACACTCGCCCTGCCCCGAGCTAAGTGGGACAGGCTCGACAACACACCATGGGAGAATCCCGGCTCGGAAAAGACTCGGTCCCCAGCCGAGGGCAGTGCCCAGGATTGATGAAGATGAGGTGGAGGAACTATTGGTCCCACGACGTATAATGTTGCCAGAGGTAGCCATAGGAGCAGACAAACCAAACACTCCCATGGGCCCAAAGGTAGCAGCGAAAATAGCAGACCAGTTAGCCGTCCTCCACCGAAAGGTCGAGACGATGGAGAAGGCAGGAGTATCCCAAGATGAGGACAGGGATTATTCCATGGAAAACCCTCTGACCGATATCATCATGAGGGTCCCCCTGCCCAAACGGTTCAGCATGCTGCCCGTCGATTCATACGACGGCTCCACCGACCCCATCGAGCACTTAAACAACTTCGTAGGCGCAATGGTCCTGCACACAAACCCTGATGCAATCATGTGCAGAGCTTTCCCACTCACGTTCAAGGGCGTGGCTCGGATGTGGTTTAATAACCTGCCACCATGGTCCATTGACTCATTTAAGACCATGGGTAGACTGTTCCGAATGCACTTTCAAGGTAGCAGGGTGCAACGGAAGACGAGTGCCCATTTGATGAACATGAGGCAAAAGTCAGTAGAGAACCTGAGGGCCTTCTTGGCCAGATTCAACTTAGAGGTGCTACAAGTGAAGGATAACGATGAAGCGGTTCACTTCGCTACATTGAGAACAACAATCACTGACCCAAAGCTTCGATTTTCCTTAGCCAAGAAGGAACCAGCCGACCTACAAGAACTCCTGGCGAGATGTGAGAAATTCGCCAGCGCCAATGAGATCTACGAAGCGAGCAAGGGTCTAATGGATACTCCGCACAAGCGGACGGATGAGAGGCCAGACCTCACGCACCCAGGGGAAAGTAAGCGGTCAAGGAGAGATGAGGCACGGGCCAGGGGATTGCTCCAGAAGAAATTCAGCGACTATACCCCGCTCAACAGGTCCCTTGGCGGCGTGTACACCCTCATAGCTGATGATGGATATCTGTAGAGACCCCAGAAGATCGTGACCGAGGCAAGAAAGCGCAATCCAAACAAGTATTGCCAGTACCACCATGACATCGGCCACACTACCGACGAGTGTCACAACCTACAAGCAGAGATCGAAGACGTCATCCAACGAGGTTACTACAAGCAGTACATGGACCATAATGCACCAAGAGTGCCGGCCACCATGGCCGAAGGTCGAAGAAGATTACCTCCCCCACCGAGGGAGAGAACTCCAGAGCGAGAGCCGAGGTGCCCCCGTGCCAATTGAACATCGACCTGGCTCCGTGCAGATGTGAGACCCATTCGGCCCAAAGATTTCACCAAGTGTGGAACGCATTGGGCCGAGGAGGGTAGACACGGCTCCGTGCCGATACAAATATCATCCCGGCCCCGCGCCGATGTGAGACCCATTTGGCCCAAAGATTTCACCAAGTGTGGAACACATTGGGCCGAGGAGAGTAGACACGGCTCCGTGCCGATACGGATATCATCCCGGCCCCGCGCCGATGTGAGACCCATTCGGCCCAAAGATTTCACCAAGTGTGGAACATATTGGGCCAAGGAGGGTAGACACGGCTCCGTGCCGATGCGAATATCATCCCGGCCCCGTGCAGATGTGAGAGCCATTCGGTCCAAAGATTTCACCAAGTGTGGAACATATTGGGCCGAGGAGGGTAGATACGGCTCCGTGCCGAAACGAATATCGTCCCGGCCCCGCGCCGATGTGAGACCCATTCCGCCCAAAGATTTCACCAAGTGTGGAACATATTGGGCTGATGAGGGTAGATACGGCTTCGTGCCGAAACGAATATCGTCCTGGCCCCGCACCGATGTGAGACCCATTTGGCCCAAAGATTTCACCAAGTGTGGAACGCATTGGTCCAAGGAGGGTAGACACGGCTCCGTGCCGATACGGATATCATCCCGGCCCCGCGCCGATGTGAGACCCATTCGGCCCAATGACTTCACCAAGTGTGGAACACATTGGGCCGAGGAGGGTAGACACGGCTCCATGCTGATACCGATATCATCCCGGCCCTGTGTCGATGTGAGACCCATTCGGCCTAATGACTTCACCAAGTGTTGAACACATTAGGCCGAGGAGGGTAGACACGGCTCCGTGCCGACGAGAACATCGACCCGGCCCCATGCCGATACGGATATCATCCCGGCCCCGCGCCAATGTGAGACTCATTCGGCCCAAAGATTTCACCAAGTGTGAAACGCATGGGGCCGAGGAGGGTAGACACGGACAGTCACATCGGATCAGTTCACATCGGTTCGGTCACATCGGATCAGTTCACATGAGATCGGTTCACATCGGATCAGCCCACGTCGGTCCAGTCACATCGGATTGGTCACCTCGGTCAAGCCACCTCGGATCGATGACATCAGATCAGTTCACATGGGATCGGTTCACATCGGATCAGCCCACATCGGTCCAGTCACGTCGGATTGGTCACATCGATCCAGTCACCTCGGATCGGTCACATCGGATTGGTCACATCGGTCCAGTCACCTCGGATTGATCACATCGGATTGGTCACATCAGTCCAGTCACCTCGGATCGGTCACATCAGATCAGTTCACCTCAGGTCAATCACCGCCACTGCCTAGGTCACGTGCCAATCCCATGACCACATCGGTGAATTTCCTTCAATAGACCGATGTGTACTGGCCGCGGTGCCCACATCGGTCCAGTCACATCGGATTGGTCACCTCAGTCCAGTCACCTCGGATCAGTCACATCGGATTATTTCACATGGGATCGGTTCACATCGGATCAGCCCACATCGGTCTAGTCACATCGGATTGGTCACATCGATCCAGTCACCTCGGATTGGTCACATCGGATTGGTTACATCGGTCCAGCCACCTCGGATAAGTCACATCGGATCAGTTCACCTCAGGTCGGTCACCGCCGCTGCCTAAGTCACGTGCCAATCCCATGACCACATCGGTGAATTTCCTTCAATAGACCGATGTGTACTGGCCGCAGTGCCCACATCGGTCCAGTCACATCGGATTGGTCACATCGGATCAGTTCACATCGGATCGGTCACCGCCGCTGCCTAGGTCACGTGCTAATCCCGTGACCACATCGGTGAATTTCCTTCAATAGACCAATGTGTACTGGCCGCGGTGCCCACATCGGTCAAGTCACATCAGATTGGTCACATCGGTCCAGTCACCTCAGATTGGTCACATCGGATCGGTCACATCGGTTCGGTCACATTGGATCAGTACCATCGGTTCAGTTCACATCGGATCAGTTCACATCGGATCGGATGCCACCGCTGCCTAGGTCACGTGCCAATCCCGTGACCACATTGGTGAATTTCTTTCAATAGACTGATGTGTACTGGCCGCGGTGCCCATATCGGTCATATTGCTCGGATCACGTGTTTAGCGTATGACGGCCTCGGACCTCCGCCCTCAGCAATGACCGACGTGATAGAACCGCGGTGCCCACATCGGCCTCGGAGCTCCGCCCTCAGCAATGACCGACGTGATTGGGCCGCGGTGCCCACATCGGCCTCGGACCTCCGCCCTTAGCAATGACCGACGTGATCGGACCGCGGTGCCCACATTGGCCTCGGACCTCCGCCCTCAGCAATGACCGACATGATTGGGCCGCGGTGCCCACATCAGCGTCGGACCTCCGCCCTCAGCAATGACCGACGTGATTGGGCCGGGATGCCCACATCGGCCTCGGACCTCCGCCCTCAATAATGATCGACGTGATCGAGCCGCGGTGCCCACATCGGTCTCGTTTAGCCTCGGGCCTCTCTCCCGAATTTAATGACCGAGGAAGATGGGCCGCGACGACCTCCTCAGCGTGGATTGAGAGAACGAGGTGTCTTGACCATGGGGGCCACCTCAGATCCCTCCTTTTAAAAAAAAAAAAAAAGTTGACCGAGGTGTTTGGGCCAAGGTGGCCACCCCTGCCTCGGTCAAAGTATAAAGTGGCACTGGACTTTCTTTTTTATCATTATTTATCAAAAAAAAAAAAAAGAGAGAAAATGAAACTTTGAGAGACCGAGGTGTCTTGGCCGTGGCGGCCACCTCGGCTCTCTCCTTTTTTAAAAGAAGGACCCGCCGCCAATATAAAAAAAAAACAACAGAAAGAAAAATGAAGGGCCGAGGTGTACTGACCGTGGGGCCACCTCGGTCCCTCCCATTTACATTGACAGTACCACTGTCAAAAAAAAAAAAAAAATCGGCAGCAATTCAAAAGAAAAAAAGAAGACAAAAGACAGAAGACAAAAAAAAAAAAAATAATAAAGCAAAAAGCAAAAAACGGCGGCAATTTAAAGGAAGCAAGTTGACCAAAAAAAAAAAAGTACTCCTTTGGGGAGTGGTTGGTTCCTCCATGAACGGCATTGGTTTTCCTTTTTGATGGCTGTGACGGTTCAGATCCAAAACGGTTATATCACATCGACCTTCATCAGCTAGTGCGACTGAGCCTCAGTGTCCACCTCGGCACTCACCCCCAACAAACTCCAGAACCCCATCAGTCTCCAGCACATCAAACACCACAACGGGGCAACGAGGCAAGTTGTTGGGACAACGTCCGGTCAAGTCTTCTTTGCACAAGCCGAAACTTACGGATTCAGCGGGGCAACGAGGCAAGTTGTTGGGACAACACCCGGTCAATCATTTTTGCACAAGCTGAAACTTACGGATTCAGCAGAGCAACGAGGCAAGTTGTTGGGGGGAAATTCCATCACCCTATTTTTTGCTCAGCCGAACCCTACAGATTCAGCAGGGCAACGAGGCAAGTGTTAGGGAATTACGCCACGCTGGAAATTACAACCCTGACACGTAGGACTCAATCTCAGAGCCATGTGGAGATCCCCTATTCGACATAAGAAGGCCTCTCAAGCACAAGAACAAAGGGTAAAATCGGTATTGCCCCTCAAGCACAAGAACAAAGGGTAAAATCGGTATTTTGGGATTTCACACTATTCACTATAAATAGGACGAATCCTGAGGTTTTTTACACTCAACATTTACTGCTCATTTATTACTCCTTGAGATTCACGCTCTGACACTTCGGTCGGCAGATCTCACCTCGCACCATACTTTTCTATAATATCTTAGTGGGCTCGACATCGAGCCCATTGACTGTTCACAGAGCCTGGCTTTGGCATCGGAGTGGACCAGGGGCATCCAGCCCACCTCCCCCCTTTTCTTTTCCTTGTCTTGCAGGTCCAGTCAGCTCGGAGAGGACCCACAGGACGGATCCAGGCCGAAACAGATCTCTATCAACATTGAAGATTGTTGGAAAGTACCTGAGAGCAGTGTGAAGCTTCAGAGAGATTATTGGTCATTCGAAAGCATAGTTTGTGAGATTTTTCAATTCCCTTATCTATTTATGCTTTCAATTTATTGTATGCTAGCGTAGGTGCAAATTGTTGAATACCTAGCTAGTGGGGGAAAATTGTAAGGCAAATTTATAAGCCTAAAAAAAATTGTTATTTGTTTCCCGTGGGTGCGGGTTAAGCGTGGTGTGCAGCGTGTGTTGAACACTAGTACTTGATACCTGAATTCCTGGCACATGTGTGCCCTCCTAGTTTTATGCTGGGTAAATTGGGTGTATGTATTCCCTGCTGTATAGACAGCAAAAAGAAGTGTATTGAGTATATACGGAGCCCGTTGGGCATTACTCCGTGGACTAGCCATCACACACTGTGTTGGTGAACCACGTATATCCTGTGTTGTGGACTGTCTTTATTTTCCTATATATTTTGGAGTGCGTGGAATGGCTTGCAGGATGGGTGTGCAAATCTGGTCGACCTGGCCACTGAGTGGTAGCGAGGTAGATTTGCATACGCTTGTGTGTGTGTAAAAGAATATATCTCCATCAGCTCTGGGCAGCAGTAAATAATCAGAGAAAAGTTTCAGACACTGATTCACCCCCCACCCTCTCAGTGTCATATCAAGTTCATCAGGGGTGTGTCCTGGTAATGCTGCTACTCGGTGGAGGCCCAGTTCCGGTGGCCGCGCTTAGTTGTGACATGACACAACTGACTGTTTGGAAGGACACACTGTCTACAGGAGCACCTACCAAGATCTTTTGCGACAAGCTTAAGGAACATGAACCATGCCTTCCAATCTATGTCATGGACCCTAAACTCCAGATTTTCTTTAACAATCCCAACACCAAGAAGATAGCCGACATTTGTGGTGTCCACATCCCCTCCCCGCCCCCTTTCTATTTCCCCCCCCCCCCCACCCTCCTCTTCTTAAATCTTAGGATAAAATAATAATGGAAAGTACGGCTGTCGTATGTACTTTCCTCTGTACTGCTCTATAATCTCAAAGTTGCGATAAAGAGTATTATGACTCATGAAAATCGTCACTCCTCTACTATTTTTTTTTAAATATTTATGTTTTCCTTATTAGCATGGATCTTTGATACTGTCCGTCGTATCTCTCAAAAACCCAAAAACTATTCCCGTTTCAAATATCAAAAATACCTTTAAATATTGGAAGTTTCCACGATGGTCCAATGATATTCCATGAAAAATAATCATTGCCAAAGGATCGGCTGAAGTCATATAGAAAGATTTTTTTTTTTGAACCAACCAATCCATTTGGAACCTAAAAGAGGAATAATCAAGATGGATTAATCATTTGCGATTGATCTATGATGAATGGCATTGTAGTTCTTCCGACTTGTAGATTTTCGAAGGACGAAGATTGAACACCAATTCTTTTGGAATTTGAATCATCTACACGTACGTGTATTCTTCATGGGATTCAATAACAATTCAAGGATGCGGGATCTACCATCAGAGTGTGGGACCCATTAGTTATGGGAACCCGTGGAAAGTAAACGTATGTACAAGTGAACAATTCTCGTTCCTCTGCTCGAGAGGATGCACGAAATACAAGTGGCTTATGTTGCATATATATACTACCTTTAAACTAACAAATTTAGGATGTGAATTAATATGGCTTTGTTTGGTTGCAAAGGGAATTGAAGGGAAGGGAAGTGAAATTTTTTAATTTTAAATATAAACTTTTACAGCTGTAACACATTAAGATTGTATAAATTACCTAAACTTCTTACTATATTTAGTAATTATACTTATAAGATGTAAAATTTATTTTTCTTTTCAAATGGGAAGGATTTGGATGCAAAATGAAATGTAAGTTAATCACTAAATATGAAATAATTTGGAATTAATTACATAGTAATTAGGGCTGCAACAGGGTCGGGTTGGGCCGGGTTTTTCAAAACCCTAACCCAGCTCAACCCTGTCAAGGTCAGAAAATGTACAACCCTAACCCTGACCCTGGCAGGGTTGGGCTTAACCCTAACCTACCCTAATTGATCCTGACAGGGCCGGGTTAACCTTGATTTAGGATCGGATTGAACATGATTGGCCCTAAAAAATACAACAAATTGTCAAATGACATACATATATAACAATTATAACTTAAAGATAAAACAAAAAAACACACACACACACACACACACACACACACACACACACACACACATACATACACACACACACACACACACACACACACACACACATATATATATATAGGGTTGGGCCAGGCCGGGCTCAACCCTAACCCAATCCAACCCTGCCAGGGTTGATTAAAATTTGAGTCCTAACCCAACCCTACTAGAGTTTGGGCCGGGTTCAACCTTGCCAGGGTTTAGGGCGGGTTTGCGCGAGTTCAGATTGTGAGGGTAAAACTTACATCCCTAATTGTAATGTGATAGGATGTGCTGTAATCATTACAAAAGTTTCCGTTTAGAGTCTAAAAATTTCACTTCTTTTACCTTCCCTTTAATCCCCTTGCAACCAAATAAAGCCTATATGAAAGGATCCACATCCTCTCCTGCCTAATTTTGGGCAGGAGACTTGGCGGCTTGGATGGATGGCCGCCACTTGGCTCTTGGGTGGATCCGAGCCCTCCATCTTAGCCGACACCCCTGTCGGCTTAGCTTGTCGGCTCGACTCCACCTGAGAGCCAGGTGGCGGTCATCCATCCGAGCCGCCAAGTCTCCAACCCAAACTCAGGCGGGAGAGGATTTCTATACTATATGAAACTAAGCACTCTTTCACAATTGTATGGCTCCAAAACAAAATTCTAACGTAGAACACCGTTGCGATACAATATTATGGGGTATAACTGTAGTTTTAGTTTTGGGAGTCATACACAGTATTTGTCAGTGCCAATATCGATTCGATACCATTCTCGATTGGATACAGTTCTAATGACTTGCTAACACATGGTTGATACAGATTAAAAAATAATTAAAAAAGGAAAGATCGCATTGGGTATCGTATCGGATCAGTCACGGCCATAATTGATTCAAATCGACCGATGCAATGATGAAAACAACGGTAAAGAGATAATGGATGGATATATATCCATGGACCATGCCCTTGATATTCTGGCAAAGAACAATGAACCGTTGACTGCCTTTGAAGGTCCAACAAAATTCCTCATCTGCGCCATGTTCAGCCATATTAGTACTGCTAATCCCTTCTAACCTCCAACTGTCGAATTCCAGGGCACCAATTGCAGATTCAACTCTTCTTCTTCCCTTAATCCCCTTTACTTCAGGAGGCTGCTACCCTCGAAGTAGCAAACACGATCCGAACCCATAACAAATTCACACTAGTTTCCTTTTTGCTTTGTCAGTTGCAACAGACCATCGGAACGGGAGTCACATTGCAACGAAGAACCGTTGAACATGGCAGTGCCGCCGCTGCTGCATCACAGGCATTTCAGACAGAAATTGCCTATTTTTTCATGCTTTTTGCTGGAATACGAAAGCGTTCAACTTCCTATTTTAGCTTAAAGCACTCCATTTTCTACGTACAAGTCCCTTGCAATAGTTTGAAGATGATTGCTTTTTTTTATTAGGGGGTTGTTGATATTTCTTTCTCCCGAAGGATCCTTGCTGAAACTCGACAACCGACCCTGGCACCAAGCCATCTCTATACCTTTCTCTTAGTCAAATGACGGTAGACCTTTTTCACTGAGCCACTGCCAAGCAATTCTAGCTGTAAAAATTACAAAAACAAGTCAAAAAAATCCCTACTTAGGAGGCATCGGGGAAGGGAACATAGATCGGACATGGTTAGGGTTTCTATTTTTTAATATGTTCAATTCGATTTACGGTGTGAATGGTGTCAGTACATATCAAATAAACACAGAAGCAGAACAGATCGGACATGGTTAGGATCTACTAATTCCCGTGAAAATTGAGGGATCTACGGTGTGAAATATGTCGAGTTCATCTGATTATTCCAAATCTGGAAACTAATAGCGGCTAGAGGATAGTAAGAATTTAGGAAAGAGGTTGTACAAGAGTTCAGAATTCTGTCGATCCCGCCAAGGAGAGCTCCAATGTTAGGGGTTAGGGCTTGGGTGAGAAGAGAAAGGAAAGAGAGAGAGTAAATGTAGGTTTCAATACAAGGTCAAACTAGTCATTCTATTTAATTTTAAAATTTTTCAATTTATAATGTGAAGGGTAAAATTATATATTAACAATTTAAGTGATTTCCGTCAGTTAAGTAGGTGCAGTTGATGTTTTTTCAAACTTTGTGAGTGGTAGATGATGTTAGCAATCCTTATTGGGGTGTATATGAAATTTTTCATAATAGAAATTATCTATGCTTGAATTGCTTGATGAATATTATTCATTTTGTATTGAGAAATTATCTATGCTTGAATATTCTTCTGTTAATTTACTCTTGGCATCATGGAGTTAACAATAGTATAATATTTATTCTGTGAATTGCATCTTTGCATGCATTATAGTTCTGCTTCTTAATTAAATGCTAATATGCTTTTAGTTTATTGCTTTATGCTTTTTTTTTAATTGTTTATAAATATGCTTCTTTATGTCTTCTACTTTATTCATTATTTATTGGTTTTCTCAAATTAGGTTATTATTAGCATTATTATATCATGTTGCATTGATATGCCTTAAATGTTGATTCTTGATGTAGTATATATATATATAGACATAAATATAGCATTGGTATTCTAGGCATACTGGATACATCCAAAAAAAAAAAAGACACTAGGGGTGCCTAGGTGAGTGTCTAGGCACCCAGGGTGGCCTCCAACACGTACCATGGGTCGCCTTATTGCCTTGACAACCATGGGTAGAGATGCTAAAATGATTAGTGATAAGATAATATCCATCAAGCTTGTATTAGGAAACGAGGTAGTTAATATATCTAGCACCTTCACACACCAAATGGTAAAAACAAAAACATTAAGAAAGAATTTTGGGAACACATGGATAATTTAATTCAAGAAATTAATCAAAATGAATAGATTCTAGCAGGAGGAGATCTAAATGGAAATGTTCGATGGGATTGTTGAGGGTATTAAAGAATTTATGGAGGATTTTGTTTTGGAGATAAGAATGTGGAGGAGATTTCAGTTTTAGATTTTCTGTTGCCTACGATTTATCAATTGTAAATATATGTTTCAAGAAATGAGAAGAGCAATTAATAACTTTTAAAAGTATGGCAAAATAATAACTAAAAATTGATTTATTTCTAATTGAACTTCTTGATAGGTTATCATGTAAAGATTGTAAGGTTATACTAGGGGAGAGCTTCACCACGCAACATAGACTATTGACCATAGATATGTGTTTTAAAACGCTGAACTATAGGAAATTTGAGATTATTAACCTAGGACAAGAGGCGGTGGAACTTAAAGGAGAAAACTTGAAGACATTTACAGACAAATTATTATCATAGAATAGATGAAGACACGTAATTTGGAATGGGTTGGCTATTTGTATTAAAAATAGAGCAAAAGGTGTAGGTGAATCTTAAGGAATACAACACTCATCTAGGGAAGACTTGGTGGTGGAGTCAAGAAGTTCAAATAGTAATTAACACTAAGATATCTAGTGATAAAACTTGGCAAAGGACAATAGATGAAGAGGATTTCAAAAGATATAAATTCAATATAAATGAAGTTAAGAAGATTATAAGGAAAGCATGGACTAAGAATATAGGAAGGAGAACAAGATACCCATAAAATAGCCAAATTGAGCGAAAGGAAGATTAGATAATTCTATCATATTAGATGTACTAAAAGCGTTTGAGTACCTGTGATCCTCCTGGACCCCGGCTGTTTGCTTTCCTTAGCTATCTCACCTGGGGAGTGAAGGAAGGTCGGGCAAGAGGGCATTACCGCAGGCCATATAGGTTACTTTTTTCCCCTCTTAGTATCACATATTTTTTTTAGTGAGGGTATTTATTGTCATTTCATATGTCTATTTGAAAACTATGCAAGACAATGGCAACCCTTGACAATAATTTAATGATGGGTCACTTTCAATTTTTTTTGAAAAGTCCATTTTACCCCTAACTTTTTTTTTTTTTTGTGAAGAGGATTTCTAGAAAAATGTTTTGAGTAAATATGATGATTGATGATATTATTAAAGATATGTATAAATTATAATGTATGTAATGACTAGTTTAAGAATTGTGGGGGATAGGGTAGTGAAATTCCAATAACAATTGGATTACATCTTGGTTCAGCACTATGCCCGTATTTGTTTGTGTTAATCATGGCTAAGCAGACTAAAGACATTTAAGATTAGGACCATTGGTGTGTTTGCTTTTGTATGGATAATATTGTTTTGGTAGAAGAATCAAAGATGGTATAGATGTAAAGTTGGATTTTGTGGAGACCAACTTTGGAAATCAACAGGTTTTAGGACAAGTAGAACAAAAATAGAGTATCTATGAGAAAACCTGATCCCAAAAACTCAATGCTTGAGTTTCGGTCAAAACCTAATGAACTTGACGAGACAAAACCTTTTTTTAACTTGAGTTGGTTCATTTTTTTGAACCGAAACCATGGTTTGGATCAAAACCTGGATGAGCAGAACCAAGGTTCAATCAAAATCATGTATTTTTCTAATTCAACCCTCCATCTTGTCTCAGTTACTGTTGAAACCAAGATACACACCTCAAACCATGGTTTAAATATGGTTTGGGCTTTGTTAAAGTTAAAATATGAAGTGGGCTTAAGTTAGATTTATTTAAATTCTTGTTGTAGCCCAATAAGAGGCCCATTAATTGATTAATTACTTAAGTGATTAATTTATGCAGTCTAAGGACCAGCCAGTAGTGGATCAACCCAAGGATCGGTCAACATGGGTCCAGCCCACGCTGTTCACTTGAACACTATTCATCCAGTATTGTTCACGTGAACAGTATCAACAGAATTCTTTTGAAATATTTTGTTTCACTCTTTATTTTGTTATTTCTTTCCTAAAATAGTTTAGATTTTATTTCTTAAGTTGATTTACTTTATGATTCAGTTTTAGTTGTTTCATTATTTTAAAAACTTTCCTAATATTTGTGTTGGAAACTTTCCTAATTCTATAAAAGGAAGTTTCCCATTCTGTTTTAAATAGCTTTTAGAAGTTATTTCTTTCTATGTTTTGTAACTAATTCAATTCTATAAATAAGGGAATAGAATAAAAGGACAGTAGACGTAGAAGAAACCAGAAAATCTATTGAAAATTTCTAGTTCAGTCTCCAAGGTTGTGAGACTGAACAAAAAGCTTGTTTCCTTGATTCCTTTTGCTCTTTTGGTCCTCTAATCTCTTTCCTACTCCTCTCATATAATGTGGACAATATTAGGACTAATCTGATCAATACAGCATTGCGAAATTGTGGATTTTCAATCAATTTTCTACTGTGGATATAACCAGTCCCGTTTTCAGATGATAGGGTTTTTTTTTTCAAAAATCCATAACTTCTTCATCCATGATTGGATCACCTTCAAATTTGGGTATGTTATCAAGCACATCCTAGAGTACTTCCCCTTCATTTGAAGACCTTTCAATGGCTGGATTCTGAGATAAGTAATTTTTTTTATTGTTATGAAATTGTGGTTCTCTTAAATTACCTATTTGAGAACTACGGGTAACATTGGTTTTAATCTCACTCGTTGGATCAAGCTCATCTTCTGGACTATTATTCCTCATATTCTAAAGATCAAGGATCCCAAATTTTGAAGCATTCTTACAGATAGATTTGAAGTTGGAGAATTATTTATCTAAATCAATAATTCTTGTTTGTTGTTAAAGGTTAAATTTGGGTTGGACTGTACCCCCTTGCCATCATTAACGCGATAACCCCTACACTTGTTGAAATTGACATAGACTAGAGAAGTAATATATTACTTTCAGTATGTAATAAGCTATTAGGTTTTAGCCATCATGGGAGACTTATATTTCCCATTGACGGGATTTCTTTGTATTTCTATT
>CM053273.1:90419545-90482771 GCA_028583415.1 Protea cynaroides
TATTATTTTGATGTTGTTATCAACTTGAACTAGTTGATTTTAATTCTAATTGGCTGTGGTTTATCATATTAGTTACCAATCTGATCCTGTTACCTAGTTTCCATCAAAATCTGGTTACTTTTTAATATTGGTGTCGATATCCAGCTTCTCACTTTTCTTCCTTGCTGATCTGATTGTGACAGCATCTTATCCTCAGTCTGAAACTGATTCTAATTTAATTGATTGTTGTTGTGCTGTTTCTGTATTAAGGAATTCAAACATCGTTATGATTTCCTAAGGGTAAAATACACGGAACTCTCCTATACAATGTGATAAATACAATGCACTACCCTGACTTGTGAAAAATGATAGGGAACTCCCTTAACGCATGAAATTAGTGACAGTGAGGTCCGCTCTGTTAGGTTTGGAACGTTAGATGCTGATGTCATGTAGACTTAACTTTCTAATTGACAAAACTACCATTAAGGATGGTGTGAACGTACTTGTTTGCCGTTACATCCAAACCAAGCAACAACTTCTTGCGGCAGCGACCTGCAACTTCTGCACTCGATTCACTCTCGTCTTTCTTTCTCATATTCCATCTTAGTTACACTTGCTTCCTGGGTTACACAGGCTTTCAATATAGTTGTAAAAGGGCAGGCATTGACTGCAACTTTACCTTACACAGATTGTTGTGCCCTTTTTTTTTTTTTTTTCCTTTTCTTATTCTACGATTCTTATATCTTTTTCTTCTTACCAGATTTTTTATTTTTTTTATTTTCTTCTTCAACTTCTATGATTTTGTTATATTCCTTACCTGGTACATAGGTATCCATTCTCTGCTTCTTCTTTTTTCTTTCTTTATTCATATTTTGATTTTTGAATTTGCAAGCTTTCATCAGTTTTTGTCATGGGATTTCATTATGCCAGAGACATCTTCACCTTTAGCCCTTTGAATCTGAGGCTTCTCCTAAGATGCCACTTTCCCCATATACAGGATAAAAAACAGAAACTAACAAAATAGAAAGGAAAATTTTCATATACACCCCAATAATAAGGATCGCTAATATCATCTACCATCCACAAGTTTGAAAAAACATCATCTACCACCCAAAATCTTTGCACCGTTCAAAATCTTTGCACCATTAATCAATGGAGCTCACTCCGTCCATAAATTCCCATTAGACGATGATGTCAGTTGCATTGAAAAATTTGATGGACAGTACTATCCTTTGAGCAAGGTTAAAAGATGATTTACCCTTTATTTGAATTTTTACTCTACCCCAATGGTAGCACACTGGATGAACGCCACATATATATATCTCCATCCAATGGTTAAGGATCAATTAATGCAGAATAAGAAGCGTACTTGAGCTACACCAATTCCCTTCTTCATTCTCCTTCCTTGAAACCCTAATCCACGCTCCAGACCGTCTGCTGATGCTACTGAGATTGCTGTGGCAGTTCCCAATGAATACGACGCCATCGCCGCTGACGGCTCTGAGGAAGATAACCTTGAACAGTGTTATATTTCAGTATGAGTCACACCTTGGATGTTCAACTTTGGGAAGATGAGCAGATAAAAAATAGAAAAGCCAAATTATAATGGATTGTGAACAAGTGAACGGTGAATTGCCACGAGCGTCATCGTCAAACAAAGAAGTGAGGTTCTGATCAGATTCTGGAAATTGTGGAGAATTTTCTCCAACCAATTCAATTTCCGCCGTGAGTGACTTGCAGAACATAAGTGCTGCGGATTTGCCGATGCCTTCAACTTCTTCTTTCGAATCTACTTTATTTTCTCTGCTTTTGCTCAATTTCAATTTCAGCTCATGCCAAGAGAGTTCTTTGGAATCAATCAGAGACAGATTCTTTCCCTGAAAGATCAATTATTCTCTGCCTATCCCATGGAGGAGACGTTGAAGCCGACGGAAACTACCTATTTTTTCTTGCTTTTTGCTGGAATACAAATGCGTTCAACTTCCTATTTTAGCTTAAAGCACTCCATTTTCTACAAGTCCCTTGCAATATTTTGAAGATAATGACTTTTTTTTACTATGGGGTTTTTGATATTTTTTTCTCCCAAAAGATCCTCGCTGAAACTCGACAACTGAACCTAGCACCAAGCCATCTCTATACCTTTCTCCTGGTCAAATGATGGTAGACCTGTTGGCCATGTGTTGTCATTGTTGGCAACTTGGCTGATGTGAGCAGTGTTGATGAGCTTACAGTGAGAGCAATGAGGAGAGAGAATGTCTGTGGAGGAGAGATAGTGTTTGTGCAAGTGGCAGAGTCGAGGAAGCCTTTGGCATGTTCTACAGTATTCTACAGCTTCTAGAGAGTGATTGAGAAGGTATGCATTGAGTTGACTGGGCAACAACAGTTTCAATAGGTGACAAAATGTGTGTGGGCCCCACTGGTGATGTGGACAGTACCCACATGGGCAACATGCTGATAGAAAGAGGAGAGAGAAAAATGGAGAGAAAGTATGGGTCCCAGAGTGGGTCCCATTCTTGGTTTAGCAAGAAGAGAGAGAGTGTGGACCCCACATGCTAGCTGACAGTAGTACAAGCAATATGGCAGTGATACAGGCGATGTGACAGTGTTACAGGTGATGTGACAGTGTTAATCATTGTGTTGGACACCTTCTGAAGCATGAAGAATGGAGAGAATCAGAAGAGAGAAAAGGAAGAGAGAGAATCAGAAGAGAGAGAAAGAAGAGAGAGAAAGAGGAGAGAAAAAGAGGAAAGAGAAAACTGTGGGTGGGACCCACTGTGCCTAGGTGGCATGCCATCATGGCAGCCAGCCTGGCCGAGCACCATGGCAGCCAACCTGGCCGAGGGCCAAGGCAGCCAGCCCAACAAGCCAGAGGCCAAGACACCCGCAGCCCGCGAGGGCAGGGCCACAAGCCGGCCAAGAAGACAAAGACCCCTCGCAAGCCGCCCAGCCCAGCAGGCCCTGCCTCACCGCAAGCCCTCAAGGCAGCTAGCCCCGCAGCTGCGCGCTGGCCTTTCTCCCTCCGTGCGCGTTGGTTACCCCTCTCCCGCATGCCCACCGGGTATTCGGTGGATTTCCAGGAGAGAGAAAAGCTCTCTGGAAATCCACCTTGCAGCAAGTTTAACACAGGTTACAGAGGCCACTTGAATTCAATACAGGGGTATTTTGGGAAATAAAAAAATAAGAAAATCCCAAATCCGTGGCCTAGAGAGAGCCATGTATACAAAATGCCGATCGGATGGCCTAGAAAAAGGCGGGCTAACATGTTACTCAAGCGGCGTTAAAAGGTGCTCCCGCGAAGATTCTCATTCGTTGGGCGCAACCTATTAACATGAGTTGCGTTGTAAGAAGTTGATGCCATAATTCGGTGTTGCGCGTGTACATTGAAGCGGCGCAACAGATCCAGATCGTGCGGTTGCGGATGAGGCCGATCGCGCTTGAGCCGACACGCTGATCCAGTGGCTTACAATAAATCCCACCTTTTTTACCTTGATCCAGCGGCCGAAATAGAAGATTCTCCCTCCGCCCAATCATAACTCGACAATGCACTGACAGGCGGTGCTATTGTGTAGCGCGGTGCACGAAATGTTCTCCAAAAGATTCCATTTCTTATATTTTCACTGGCCGAAACTGTAACGGCCATATCTCGGCCATTCGGAGTCCAAATCGGACGATCCAAAGTGCTCCGAGCTCGTGTTCGAATTTCCTATCTAATGAGAACGAAAAACCAGAGAAAAATGATGAGGAACAGTGTAGAGGCTTGGGTTTTTGGGGGAAAACCTTCTCTTGAAGGTATGTGAGTGTTTAATGCTTGTTTTTTTTATTACTAACCTTCCATGGATTCAACTGGACTCTATTAAGCTGTATTGAAGATCTTGTATGAGGGTTTGGGAGAAATAATTGTTGTTTGAAGCTTCAATGAGAGCTACAATGGCATTTGCTATGAATGAAAGCTTGGAGTGAAAGTATGCAATCAAACAGAGTGTGAGAGCTTGAATGTGCCTATGAAAAGCCGAAGGCCATGTTGAGTTTGTGAAAACCCAAAGGGAGAAAAAGAAGGAAAAGCATGCACTCAAAGTGTTTGTTAAAATGCCAAGGAAGAAAATGGAGACTGCAGTGAGCCGTTGGAAGTACTGAATGGTGTATTGATGTTTTGAAGAAAAGGGGGAAGTGAAATGGAAAGGGAGGCTAGGGTTTGGTGTTAGAATTGTTCATCAAAGATTCCAGTGGACCTGAGGTGTATGCCAAGGCTTCACGAGACATCCCGAGTCCTCCCGTAGTACCGAAAGTGTCAGACAAGGGTTGTAAGCTTCTTAACCTTGTATGAATTAATTGTTTATTTCTTGTACTCAATGTATGCTAGTTGTAGGTGATAAATCATGAATGCCTAGCTAGTGGGGATTAAATTGTAGGGCATTGATATAAGCCCAAAAACTATTATTGTTTGCTTCTCGTGGGTGAGGGTTAAGTGTTGTGTGTGCAAATGAGTGCCGAGCACCGGTACTTCGGGTACTGAATTATTGGCACATCCGTGCCCTCCTAGTTTTATCCGGGTAAACCGGGTATATGTACTCCCTCGGTGTGTAGACAGCTAAAAGTAGAGTATTGAGTATATACGGAGCCCGTAGGGCATTACTCCGTGGACTAGCCATTACACACTGTGGTGGTGAACCACGTATATCTTGTGTTGTGGATTGTGCATATGCTATATATTGTGAAGTGCATGGAATGGTCTGCAGGATGGGTGTGCACAACATGGTAGACCTGGCCACTCTGTGGTAGAGAGGTGGTTGTGCATACGACTATGTGTATGATAGTGCTTCAATGAATGTGTGGTTGTGGTTAGTGAGTAAAGCATCAGCTCAAGGCAGCATCTGTCTTCAAGGAATTATTTGGGAAGAATTTTGAAGACACTGATTCACCCCCCCACCCTCTCAGTGTCAACCTGTGATCAACAATTGGTATCAGAGCACCAGGCTCAGTGACAGCTTTATCAGCAGCTGAGTAATCAGAGGACACTCATGGCACTAGGTGATGGTTTTTGCAAACCCCCACTTTTTGATTGAAATGAATTTGTGTTCTGGAAGTGGAGGATGGAAAGTTTTTTGGGGTCTCTTGATTTTGATGTGTGGCAAGCAGTTAGTACTGGGAAGGTGGATACCCAGTATGACTCTACAGCTAAAATGGCAATCACAGATGGATTAGCAGATAGTGTGAGAGTCAAAGTCAGTGGATGCGAGACAGCGATGACACTATGGGACAGATTACAGACTCTATATGGAGATGAGTCTGCCTTTAAGGCTCATGCATCACCAGATATTGATTCCACTTCAGAGGTAGATAGTGGGAGTTCAGATGAGTGCTCTACTGTCGGATTAGAGGATCATGTTCCAGAAGTTGACTTGACTGGAGAGCTAAGAGCAGCTCAGGATGAGTTGAGACTTGAGAGGGAGAGACTTACAGTGGAATCATGTAACCTTCATAGTGCAAATGAAACTATTTCAACTTTGAAGACACAAGTGAAGGACTCCAGCTTTGTCATTACAGCCTTAGAGGCTCAGGTCATTAGCAGAGATGAGATGTGTAGAGCTTTTGAGAGAGAGATCACTACACTTAGAGCGCAATTAACAGAGGACCAGATGAGTCAGGTTTGCACCCCACCTGTGGTTGAGGAGATCACCAGATGTACAGTTCAGAGTGGAGATTATCAGAGGCCATCCACCATTTGTTCTGCTACTACCTTTGAGCAGGGTAAGTCATTTAGGAGGACTATAGAGGCAAATATGAGTATACCACAAAGACAGAGTCCAAGCAGAGCAGAGGTAAAGACCCAAAGTAGAAGACAGAAGATGAAAGTGCAGAGGCACAATGATGCAAGACATCCAGCACACCAGACACAGTGTAGAGGTGTTCCCCAACAGAGAGCTTAGACATGGAACATAGATAGTATGCAGAGTGATAGGGTTGATGGCATTTACCAACAGAGACCAATTGAGCAGAGCAGATTTAGTAATTCTAGTCACCAGAGGCACAGGCAGCAGGTTCTCCAGCAGAGACAGGGAGTACACACCATGAGGCATGGACCCACACCCAGTTGGCACTAACATTCCCTTATAAGACAGTCACATTTTCATGGATATTGTCACAGGTGCAATGGGTATGGGCATAAAAGTATAAACTGCACATCCAGATTTTGTGTTAGTGGTTATGCAAAGAAAACATCTATGTTACCCCAGATGAGGCCAGTTGAGTGTCTCAGATGCCATACACTTGGGCATTGGGCCAAGCGATGTAAGGCAGTGCTCACTCCCCAGCTTGCTCAAGCAGAGAGAGACTACCAATTCTCTAGACTCAGAAAAAGGAGATGTTCAAGAAGCCAATTCAGAAGGAAGGTTAGGAAGCAGTCTCAATTCAATGGTCAGTCTCATGTGGCCTTGTATACTGTGTGGAGAAAGAAGACAACAGAGAAGTCTTCAGTTAGTGTGGATGGACAGAGGCAAAGGATAGTGGTTGAGCTCATTGATAGGCATTCCTAGAAGAGAGCATTTATAGAGAAGCCCAAACAGAGGACCAAGGTAATTGGTCATGTAGTATGGAGAGAAACGCACATTGAGGAGTGTGCAGTCATACCCACCACCCCTACATCACCCAAGTTGGGTGTGAGAGGGAGCACACCTCCTTGGCACTAGGTGCACTGAGGTGCACATGGAGAGGGGGAGCTTACTATATGTTTATTTTTGCCCCTCAGATGGACTTTGTTGATGGCAAAATAGTCCTTCATATTATTGCTTGGAATCATCAGGTAATACTATATTATCCCTTGTGTTGATGTATTTTGGTTGAGCAGTCCACAAATGAGTAGTGTTATGTCAGTTTGAGGACAGAGTAGTCAGTGATGACACCAGAGTTGTACAGTTGTGTGAGTATGGCAGCTAAAGATATCTCTCTGCCTCAGCATGTTATCAGAGATAATTGGTATAGTCATGCATGATAGTTTCAAAGTGTGATTCTCTTTGCACTGATGATATGGGGAGTTGTATTGTTCTTATTTGACTGCAAAGGAGTAGCACCTGATAGCTAATGTGTAATCACAGTTGAATGTTGTTGATATTTGTTTGGGACATATCCCTTGAGATATTCATTGTGTAGCATTAGCAATGATGGATGGATGAGGATTAGTGGAGCAATTGAGTTTTCAACTCATAGGATCGAGAAGATGCATATTGGCATTTCTATGTAGTTTGAATACTCACACTTATAGGATTGGGAAGATGCGTATGGGCACTCCTATAGGTGCTTGTATCCCACATTGGGAGAGATTGCTCAAGAGATGAGGCAGTGTGACAAGGAGCATGAAGTGACCTTCTATAGTACAGAATGTGAGATCAGAAAAATTAGAAATGGCAAGTTGGTAGCTTCGATGCAGAAATCCTCAGAAAATGTATAGACTTTGTGAGTGTTGAAGTTCCTTCATGGTGTTTCTCACCAAGCATAGAGATGCTTGTGGTGGGGGGAGTCCATTATATGTCAAGCCTTAGGTGGACTGCAAATGAGAGGATATTGTTGAGCTAAAGGGAGAGTAAGTTTGATGCGTCATACGTGATGAACCTGGTTGGATACACTGCTACAAGCTATTTTTGTTTGCATTAGAATATCTTGGTTAAGTATGCATTATTTTCTATGATAGTACACCTTATGTCCGAATGCATGGGAAAGAAAGAAAAGTAATCGGTGATGTATGATAAGAACTTATGCAAAGGGTATTGCAATGGTTATCTGTTATTCTCTTATGTGATTGATTTGTTAAATCATTTGTTTGAAGAGTGATAGCATGGACATAGATGGAATTCATGTTACCTTCTTGCTACTATTGTCAAAGAGATGAGATTCATACGAGTGACGACTTGTGTTCATCAATTGTTATTATTGATTATAGTATTTGTGTTATTGATCTTTGGAAAGAAGCTTTGTGATAGGGGGAGATCACAAAAATTTATAGATATGTGCACTCTATGGCTATGGTACCGTTGGAAAAAGAATTGTTGGACTTTATGTTGTTATTGTTGGCAACTTGGCTGATGTAACAGTATTTATGAGTATTCAGTTAGAGAAATGAGGAGAGAGAGTGTCAGTGTAGGAGAGAGAGTGTCAGTGCAGTGGCACAGATGTGGCAACTTTGCTTATGTGTTCTACAAGGTTCTATATGTGTTTCAGATGATTTACAATGAGTTAAATGGGATATTACACTGATTTTGATGAGAGAGAGTGTTTGTGGACCCCACTGGTGATGTGGCCGAGTTTTCGATGATGCGGCCGAGGTTTCGATGATGCGACAGTGTTCTTGAAGCTTTTCTGATCATGTTCATGTTTCTCATGTTTCTAGTGTTGTGACATTGAAGAGAGAAATTCAAGAGAGAGAAAGAAGAGAGAGAATCAGAAGAGAGAGAAAGAGGAGAGAGAAAAAATGTGAGTGGGACCCACAGGTATGGTGGCAAGGTGACATGCCAACACGGCAGCCCACGACACTTGGCATGCATGCACACAAAGTTTCGGGTTCAAATTCCAAGGTTTGACAGAGTTTTAACTTTGGGTCTATTTTTGGTGGGTCCCGCGGAAGGTTCATGGAAATCCGACAGTGGAAAGATGTAGAGCGTCGAGTTATCTTTCCAACGCAACTTGAATCACTCAATTCCGACGTCGGATGAGAGAGATATCGCAGTTTCTGTCGGATCGCTCGAAAAAGTGATTTCACAAATTGTTTAGGGGCAATTTCGGTATTTCATAAGTTATTTAAGGGCATTTTCGGCAAGTAACAAAAGAAGAAGATCCGATATCAGTGGCCAAGAGAGAGCCACGCTTCTCAGATTCTAATCTGATGGACCAGATTGAGGCGGGCTAAGGTGTAGTGCGACGATCGCATCTTGATGCTCCCGCGACCCTTCGGATTGGGCGGATGCAGCTTATTATAATGCTATTTGTTGCATGGAATACTAACCTGATTCCGTGTAGCGCAGGTGCAGGTTATATAAGGAAAGATTCTCTTTCCTTATCCGAGATTAGCCAATCTTCAAACTGCCATAACTTCTTCATCCGAGCTCCAAATCGGTCCGTTCAAATTGCAGCATTCATATTTTTCGATGCCCTATCTATTGGGCGCCGTTGGGAGTCGTGAAAAGGTAGAGAAAAATTGAAAAGAGCGTTTTGAAGCTTATGGGAAGGGTTTTCTAGGGTTTCGTGCCCTGTGGGAGTGATCAATCACCAACTACCTCTTCTTTGTGCATCAATGGAGTGCTAAATCCCTATGAGAGGTCAGTAGAGCTTTTATTTTCATATTCATGGTGATTATGGGTTGTGTGGAAGAGATTGGAAGCCCGTCGATGAGGTGTGCTCGTGAATCGATCTCTATCATCATTGAAGACTGTTAGAGAGTACCTAAGGGCAGTGTGAAGCTTCGGAGATATTGATGGTCATTCGAAAGCAGTTGTAAGGTTTTTCAATTCCCTATCTATTTGTTGCTTTCAATATATTGTATGCTAGCGTAGGTGAAAATTATTGAATACCTAGCTAGTGGGGGAAAAATTGTAAGGCATAATTATAAGCCTAAAAAATTGTGACTTGCTTCTCGTGGGTGCGAGTTAAGCGTGGTGTGTTCGGTGGGTGCTTTGGACACCGGTCGTTAAGCCCGAATCTTGGCGTTGGTGCGCCCTCTCGTTTTATCTTTGGGAAAACCTAGGGTTAATATCCTTGTCTTGTTAGAGACTAAAAGCCGAGTGTTGAGTAAATACGGAGCCCGTTGGGCATTACTCCGTGGAGTAGCCATCACACACCTTGTGTTGGTGAACCACGTAATATCTCTGTGTTCATTGTGTTTATTTTCTATTATATTTTGGAGTGCGTGGAATGACTTGCGGGATGGGTGTGCAAATCCGGTAGACCGGCCACCGAGTGGTAGCGAGGTAGATTTGCATACGCTTATGTGTGTGTAAAAGAATATATCTCCATCAGCTCTGGGCAGCAGTAATTAATCAGAGAAAAGTTTCAGACACTGATTCACCCCCCTCTCAGTGTCATATCAAGTTCATCAATTGGTATCAGAGCACCAGGTTCAGTGATAGCTTAATCAGCAACTGAGAAGATCAGAATAAAGATATGGCACCAGGAGAAGGTTTTAACAGGCCCCCATTGTTTGATGGGACAGAATTTGTATTTTGGAAGAGAAGAATGGAGATCTACATTGGGTCTCTTGGGTTTGATGTATGGGCTTCTATTGAGAATGGCTACACTCCTCATGATACGAATGCTCCCACAATAGTAGACAAGAAAAATTTTGAAAATAATAGAAAGGCTTTAAATGCTATTCAAGGGGGACTTACAAACAGTGAACTAGCTAAAGTCATGGACTGCAAGACAGCAAAGGAGGTTTGGGATAGATTGATCAATATATATGAAGGAGATAAAAAGATCAAGACAGTCAAGCTGCAAACATTCAGAGGTCAGTTTGAGAACCTAAAGATGTATGAAGATGAGACCATTGACCAGTACATGAACAGAGTTAATGAAGTGGTTAATTCCATTAGAGGACTTGGTGAAGACCTAAAAAGTCATATTGTCTGTCAGAAAATCTTAAGGTCTCTTACTCCCAAATTTGAATCAAAAGTATCAGCTCTTGAAGAGACCAAGGATTTAGAACATGTGACTATTGATGAGATTCATGGAGCCTTAACAGCTTTTGAGATGAGAATAGATCCAGAAACCTCTATTGATAAGCAAGTTGCCTTCAAAGCCATGAAGAAGATGAAAATTTCTAAAAATTCAGATGAAGAAGAAAGTGAAGATGAAGCCACAGCTCATTTCACTAAAAAATTAAAGAAGGGCACAGGTAAATACAAGAATAAGCTTCCTTTCAAATGTTTCAACTGTGGCAAGGTTGGACATTTTGCTGCAAAATGCCCCATGAAGAGTAAGTTTGACAGTGATGATGAAGATGACAGAAAAAGCAAGTTGAAAGGAAAGAAAAATTATAACTTCAAGAAAAACAAGTCCAAAAAAAAGGAGTTTTATCTCTAAGAGAAGCACCGAAACTTCGGATGATGACTCGATGAAATCTCCGAAGATGAGCCTAGCGAGGCTTTGTTTATGGTGTACATTGAAGCTCAAGAGAAGATCGAGATAAAGAAAATTGAATTTTCTCAAGGGTGATGAAGAGAATGAAAGGAGATTTTGATGAAGAGGGTGAGATAAATTTTGAGGAAGAACTTGTTGCAGCCATGAAGGAGCTTAAGAAGGAAAGAAAACACAACAAGCTTGCCTCTCAAGAAGTCAAAAAGCAAAAGCAAATAATTCAAGATCTGAAATCTCAATATGAAGAGTCCAAGAGAATTATAGAAAATCTCAATACTCAGATTAAACAGGCATCTGTAGATTACACCATGGTGTTGAATGAGAATGCAAGTCTGAAAGTTCAACTTGAAGAACAACTTCCTATGGTTGAACGATTTGAAGAATTTGAAAATGATTTTACTCTTCTAAAGACAAAAGTGGCTGAGTATGAAAAAGAAGAGGTTGAGAGACAACAAAAATTATCTCAACATGAAGAGGTAAATAAGTCTGCTTCAGTGCATCCCAGTAGTAACAAGCTTGACAGGATCATCAATGCTCAAAGACCTTCCCACATTAAGTTTGGCCTTGGTTTTGAAAAAGGACAGACATCAAAAACTGCAAGTTCAAAGGGAAAAGAGCCCATATCTTTTGTGAAAGAGAATGGAAAGGGTAAAGCTCCTATGATTTATGTCCAAGAAGAAAATCAAGTTCCTATTCCACAGACTATTAATGCAAGACAAGGTAAGAGAGTGAAGCAGAGTAACTTCTATGGAAGAAATTATCCTAATGCACCACAGAGACAGATGAGGTGCATGGCACCTTCTAGGCCAAAATCTTATTTTCAGGGATATTGTTATAAATGTAATGCTTATGGTCACAAGATAGCTACATGCAAATTCAACATGAGAGAAGTCAGATTTGAAAGTAGAAATCAGTTTGCTTCCCTTGAAGAAAATTTTGTTGAGTGCTACAATTGTCATAACTATGGGCATATTGCAAGAGAATGTAGAACAATTTTTTCCTTCACGCCACCTCAGCAAAAAGTGACACAACAAAGGGAAAATTGTCAAAGAAAAGTTAAGCAGAGAATGAACAAAAAAACTCCACCAGTTGTTAGAAAAGTGTGGAAAAAGAAAATCATTGCAGATTTTGTAGAAGGACAAAGTAATGATGTTGTATGCTTCGAGACAACTCTCAAGACACATGACAAGCCGTCTTCTTGGATACTCGATAGTGGATGCTCTAGTCACATGACGGGTAACAAGAAAATGTTTCGGAAGCTTCAACAGTATGAGGGAGGTATAGTGAAGTTTGGAAACAATGAAGGGGCCAAGGTAACGGGGAAAGGGTTCTATCGGCATCAACAATGGAAAGGTGAAACTCCATGATGTGTTTTATGTGTCGGGACTCAAGCACAACGTTCTCGAGCATCGGTCGATTTGTGACGAGAGGGCATGAAGTGATCTTCAATAAACAGGGGATGTGAGATCAAAAGAGTTGATAGTGGCAAGATTGTGGCTTCGGGTGACGAGAACCTCAAGGAATTTATACACTCGATAGAGAGTGTCAAAGATTCATGCATGACCATGCTCACCAAGCAGTGAGGTGCTTGGAGTGAGGGGGAGCAGTGTGTATTTGCTATATCCTTTTGCTCCCGATGATAGACTCAGGGGGAGTCCTATGGTATTTATGTGTTGAGTGGTGTATGCATATGTTTGTTATACTTCATCTCCTTATGTTGGACTCAGGGGGAGTCTGGTGATGTTGTTATGTGTTGATATAATTGTTTATTATTTTTTTTGGGTCCATAGGATTGGAAAGATGCGGTGGGCACTCCTATGTGGCATGCCCCTTTGTATTTGTTGTCAAAGGGGGAGAAAGATCTCATATGCGTAATGAGTTGCCAACAATTCCAAAGGGGGAGATTGTTGGACTTTATGTTGTTATTGTTGGCAACTTGGCTGATGTAACAAGTATTTATGAGTATTCGGGTTAGAGAAATGAGGAGAGAGAGTGTCGGTGTAGGAGAGAGAGTGTCGGTGTGCGTGGCACAGATGTGGCAACTTTGCTTATGTGTTCTACAAGGTTCTATATGTGTTTCAGATGATTTACAATGAGTTAAATGGGATATTACACTGATTTTGATGAGAGAGAGTGTTTGTGGACCCCACTGGTGATGTGGCCGAGTTTTTGATGATGCGGCCGAGTTTCTGATGATGCGACAGTGTTCTTGAAGCTTTTCTGATCATGTTCATGTTTCTCATGTTTCTAGTGTTGTGACATTGAAGAGAGAAATTCAAGAGAGAGAAAGAAGAGAGAGAATCAGAAGAGAGAGAAAGAGGAGAGAGAAAAAATGTGAGTGGGACCCACAGGTATGGTGGCAAGGTGACATGCCAACACGGCAGCCCACGACACTTGGCATGCATGCACACAAAGTTTCGGGTTCAAATTCCAAGGTTTGACAGAGTTTTAACTTTGGGTCTATTTTTGGTGGGTCCCGCGGAAGGTTCATGGAAATCCGACAGTGGAAAGATGTAGAGCGTCGAGTTATCTTTCCAACGCAACTTGAATCACTCAATTCCGACGTCGGATGAGAGAGATATCGCAGTTTCTGTCGGATCGCTCGAAAAAGTGATTTCACAAATTGTTTAGGGGCAATTTCGGTATTTCATAAGTTATTTAAGGGCATTTTCGGCAAGTAATAAAGAAGAAGATCCGATATCAGTGGCCAAGAGAGAGCCACGCTTCTCAGATTCTAATCTGATGGACCAGATTGAGGCGGGCTAAGGTGTAGTGCGACGATCGCATCTTGATGCTCCCGCGACCCTTCGGATTGGGCGGATGCAGCTTATTATAATGCTATTTGTTGCATGGAATACTAACCTGATTCCGTGTAGCGCAGGTGCAGGTTATATAAGGAAAGATTCTCTTTCCTTATCCGAGATTAGCCAATCTTCAAACTGCCATAACTTCTTCATCCGAGCTCCAAATCGGTCCGTTCAAATTGCAGCATTCATATTTTTCGATGCCCTATCTATTGGGCGCCGTTGGGAGTCGTGAAAAGGTAGAGAAAAATTGAAAAGAGCGTTTTGAAGCTTATGGGAAGGGTTTTCTAGGGTTTCGTGCCTGTGGGAGTGATCAATCACCAACTACCTCTTCTTTGTGCATCAATGGAGTGCTAAATTCCTATGAGAGGTCAGTAGAGCTTTTATTTTCATATTCATGGTGATTATGGGTTGTGTGGAAGAGATTGGAAGCCTGTCGATGAGGTGTGCTCTGTGAATCGATCTCTATCATCATTGAAGATTGTTAGAGAGTACCTAAGGGAGTGTGAAGCTTCGGAGATATTGATGGTCATTCGAAAGCGGTTGTAAGGTTTTTCAATTCCCTATCTATTTGTTGCTTTCAATATATTGTATGCTAGCGTAGGTGAAAATTATTGAATACCTAGCTAGTGGGGGAAAAATTGTAAGGCATAATTATAAGCCTAAAAAATTGTGACTTGCTTCTCGTGGGTGCGAGTTAAGGCGTGGTGTGTTCGGTGGGTCTTGGACACCGGCTCGTTAAGCCCGAATCTTGGCGTTGGTGCGCCCTCTCGGTTTATCTTTGGGAAAACCTAGGGTTAATATCCTTGTCTTGTTAGAGACTAAAAGCTGAGTGTTGAGTAAATACGGAGCCCGTTGGGCATTACTCCGTGGAGTAGCCATCACACACTGTGTTGGTGAACCACGTAATATCTCTGTGTTCATTGTGTTTATTTTCTATTATATTTTGGAGTGCGTGGAATGACTTGCAGGATGGGTGTGCAAATCTGGTAGACCTGGCCACTGAGTGGTAGCGAGGTAGATTTGCATACGCTTGTGTGTGTGTAAAAGAATATATCTCCATCAGCTCTGGGCAGCAGTAATTAATCAGAGAAAAGTTTCAGACACTGATTCACCCCCCCTCTCAGTGTCATATCAAGTTCATCAGTACCCACATAGGCAACATGTTGATAGAAAGAGGAGAGAGAAAAATGGAGAGAAAGTATGGGTCCCAGAGTGGGTCCCATTCTTGGTTTAGCAAGAAGAGAGAGAGTGTGGACCCCACATGCTAGGCCGACAAGAATACAAGCGATATGGCGGTGATACGGGCGATGTGACAAGTGTTACGGTGATGTGACAGTGTTAATCATTGTGTTGGACACCTTCTGAAGCATGAAGAATGGAGAGAATCAGAAGAGAGAGAAGGAAGAGAGATAATCAGAAGAGAGAGAAAGAAGAGAGAGAAAGAGGAGAGAGAAAGAGGAAAGAGAAAACTATGGGTGGGACCCACTGTGCCTAGGTGGCATGCCACCATGGCAGCCAGCCTGGCCGAGCACCATGGCAGCCAACCTGGCCGAGGGCCAAGGCAGCCAGCCCAACAGGCCAGCAGCCAAGACACCCGGGCCCGCAGACAAAGGGCCACAAGGCGGCCAAGAAGACAAAGACCCCCCAAAGCCGGCCAGCCCGTAGGCATGCCCCGCCGCAAGCCCGCAAGGCAGCTAGCCCCCGTGCCGCGCGCTGGCCTTTCTCCCTCCGCACGCGTTGGTTACCCCCTCTCCTGCATGCCCACCGGGTATTCGGTGGATTTCGGGAGAGAGAGAAAAGCTCTCCGGAAATCCACCTGCAACAAGTTTAACACAAAGTTCCAAGTGGCCATTTGAATTCAATACAGGGGTATTTTGGGAAATAAAAAAATAAGAAAATGCCAAATCCGTGGCCTAGAGAGAGCCACGTATGCAAAATGTCGATCGGATGGCCTACAAAAAGGCGGGCTAACATGTTACTCAAGCTGCGTTAAAAGGTGCTCCCGCGAAGATTCTCATTCGTTGGGCGCAACTTAATAACATGGGTTGCGTTGTATGAAGTTGATGCCATAATTCGGTGTTGCGCGTGTACATTGAAGCGGCGCAACAGATCCAGATCGTGCGGTTGCGGATGAGGCCGATCGCGCTTGACGCGATTAATGCTGATCCAGTGGCTTACAATAAATCCCGCCTTTTTGATCTTGATCCAACGGCCGATATAGAAGATTCTCCCTCCGCCCAATCATAACTCGACAACGCACTGACAGGCGGCGCTATTGTGTAGCGCGGTGCACGAAATGTTCTCCAAAAGATTCCATTTCTTATATTTTCACTGGCCGAAACTATAACGGCCATATCTCGGCCATCCGGAGTCCAAATCGGATGATCCAAAGTGCTCCGAGCTCGTGTTCGAATTTCCTATCTAATGAGAACAAAAAACCAGAGAAAAATGACGAGGAACAGTGTGGAGGCTCGGGTTTTTGGGGGAAAACCTTCTCTTGAAGGTATGTGAGTGTTTAATGCTTGTTTTTTTTATAACTAACCTTCCATGGATTCAACTGGACTCTATTAAGCTGTATTGAAGATCTTGTATGAGGGTTTGGGAGAAATAATTGTTGTTTGAAGCTTCAATGAGAGCTACAATGGCATTTGCTATGAATGAAAGCTTGGAGTGAAAGTATGCAATCAAACAGGAGCTGTGAGAGCTTGAATGTGCCTATGAAAAGCCAGAAGGCCATGTTGAGTTTGTGAAAACCCAAAGGGAGAAAAAGAAGGAAAAGCATACACTCAAAGTGCTTGTTAAAATGCCAAGGAAGAAAATGGAGACTGCAGTGAGCCGTTGGAAGTACTGAATGGTGTATTGATGTTTTAAAGAAAAGGGGGAAGTGAAATGAAAAGGGAGGCTAGGGTTTGGTGTTAGAATTGTTCATCAAAGATTCCAATGGACCTGAGGTGTATGCCAGGCTTCACAGTACATCCCAGAGTCCTCCCAGAGTACCAGAAAGTGCCAGACAAGGGTTGTAAGCTTCTTAACCTTGTATGAATTAATTGTTTATTTCTTGTACTCAATGTATGCTAGCTGTAGGGGATAAATCATGAATGCCTAGCTAGTGGGGATTAAATTGTAGGGCATTGATATAAGCCCAAAAACTATTATTGTTTGCTTCCCGTGGGTGCGGGTTAAGTGTTGTGTGTGCAGCGAGTGTTGAGCACTGGTACTTCGGTACCTGAATTATTGGCACATCTGTGCCCTCCTAGTTTTATGCTGGGTAAACTGGGTATATGTACTTCCTGCTGTGTAGACAGCTAAAAGTAGAGTATTGAGTATATACGGAGCCCGTAGGGCATTTCTTCGTGGACTAGCCATCACACACTGTGGTGGTAAACCACGTATATCTTGTGTTGTGGATTGTGCATATGCTATATATTGTGAAGTGCATGGAATGGTCTGCAGGATGGGTGTGCACAACATGGTAGACCTGGCCACTCTCTGGTAGAGAGGTGGTTGTGCATACGACTATGTGTATGATAGTGCTTCAGTGAATGTGTGGTTGTGGTTAGTGAATAAAGCATCAGCTCAAGGCAGCATCTGTCTTCAAGGAATTATTTGGGAAGAATTTTGAAGACACTGATTCACCCCCCCTCTCAGTGTCAACCTGTGATCAACAAGACCTTCTTCATTGAGCCACTGCCAAGCAATTATAACCGTAAAAATTACAAAAACAAGTCTAAAAAATCCCTAATCAGGAGGGATCCGGGAAGGGAACATAGATCGAACATGGTTAGGGTTTCTATTTTTTAATATGTTCAATTTGATTTACGGTGTGAACGGTGTCGGTACATATCAAATAAACACAGAAGCAGAACATATCGAACATGGTTAGGATCTACTAATTCCTGTGAAAATTGAAGGATCTACGATGTGAAATATGTCGAGTTCATCTGATTATTCAGAATCTGGAAACTAATAGTGGCTAGAGGTAGTCAGAATTTAGGAAAGAGGTTGTACAAGAGTTCAGAATCCTGTCAATCCCGCCAAGGAGAGCTCCAACGTTAGGGGTTAGGGCTTGGGTGAGAAGAGAAAGGAAAGAGAGAGAGTAAATGTAAGTTTCAATACAAGGTCAAACTAGTCATTCTATTTAATTTTAAAAAATTTCAATTTATAATTGAAGGGTAAAATTGTATATCAACAATTTAAGTGATTTTCGTCAGTTAAGTGGGTGCAATTGATGTTTTTCCAAACTTTTGAGTGGTAGATGATGTTAGCAATCCTTATTGGGGTGTATATGAAATTTTTCATAATAGAAATTATCTATGCTTGAATTGCTTGATGAATATTATTCATTTTGTATTGTGAAATTATCTATGCTTGAATATTCTTCAGTTAATTTACTCTTGGCATCATGGAGTTAACAATAGTATAATATTTATTGAGTGAATTGCATCTTTGCATGGATTATAGTTCTGCTTCTTAATTAAATGCTAATATGCTTTTAGTTTATTCCTTTGTGCTTTTTTTTAATTGTTTATAAATATGCTTCTTTATGTCTTCTACTTTATTCATATTTATTGGTTTTCTCAAATTAGGTTATTATTAGCATTATTATATCATGTTGCATTGCTATGCCTTAAATGTTGATTCTTGATGTAGTATATATATATATATAGACGTCAATATAGCATTGGTATTCTAGGCATACTGGATACATCCAAAAAAAAAAAAGACACTAGGGGTGCCTAGGTGAGTGTCTAGGTGCCTAGGGTGGCCTCCAACACCATGGGTCGCCTTATCGCCTTGACCACCATGGGTAGAGATGCTAACATGATTAGTGATATGATAATATCCATCAAGCTTGTATTAGGAAACGAGGTAGTTAATACATCTAGCGCCTTCACACACCAAATGGTAAAAACAAAAACATTAAGAAAGAATTTTGGGAACACATGGATAACTTAATTCAAGAAATTAATCAAAATGAATAGATTATAGCAGGAGGAGATCTAAATGGACATGTTGGATGGGATTGTTGAGGCTATTAAGGAATTTATGGAGGATTTTGTTTTGGAGATAAGAATGTGGATGAGATTTCAATTTTAGATTTTTTGTTGCCTGTAAATATATGTTTCAAAAAATGAGAAGAGCAATTAATAACTTTTAAAAGTATGGCAAAATAATTACTAAAAATTGATTTCTTTGTAATTGGACTTCTTGATAGGTTATCATGTAAAGATTGTAAGGTTATACTAGGGGAGAGCTTCACCACGCAACATAGACTATTGACCATAGATATGTGTTTTTAAACACTGAACTATAGGAAATTTGAGATTATTTACCTAGTATAAGAGGCGGTGGAACTTAAAGGAGAAAACTTGAAGACATTTACAGATAAATTAGTATCAAAGAATAGATGAAGACACGTAATTTGGAACGAGATGGCTATTTGTATTAAAAGTAGAGCAAAAGGTGTAGGTGAATCTTAAGGAATACAACACTCATCTAGGGAGACTTGGTGGTGGAGTCAAGAAGTTCAAACAGTAATTAACACTAAGATATCTAGTGATAAAACTTGGCAAAGGACAATAGATGAAGAGGATTTCAAAAGATATAAATTCAATATAAATGAAGTTAAGAAGATTATAAGGAAAGCATGGACTAAGAATATAGGAAGGAGAACAAGATACCCATAAAATAGCCAAATTGAGCGAAAGGAAGATTAGATAATTCTATCATATTAGATGTACTAAAAGGGATGGTGATAGGTTACTTTTTTCCCCTCTTAGTATCACATATTTTTTTTAGTGAGGGTATTTATTGTCATTTCATATGTCTATTTGAAAACGAATAAATTTCAGCTCCCCCCCATAATAGTTTCGAAACATCACCTACCACCCACACTTTTCAACAACTACGACCCAAACATTTACCACCATTAATCAAATAGGTTCATTCCGTTAAATCAATCCTGTTAGTTGCTGTTGTCATCAAAAAAGAATTTTAATTGGACTATAATACCCTAACAGATAAGTTGAAAGACTTTTTTACCCTCACTCACTTAACTGACCCTCTTAGAAAAATAAACAAAAATAAATAAAAAAGAAAATGAAAACTAACCCTAAACCCCTGAATGATAAGCCCGACTTCAACATAAGAAATCAGAGGAAACTTCCTTCGATAGTCTCCCCCGACGACGACGCAGTGGTCTTCTTCCTCATCACCTATGAGCTCAAGCCATGTTTGAAGGTATGCTCTACTCTCAATCTCTCGGCTTCTCTCCATCGGTGGTTTTCCCCCAACATAATTTCAGGTAATAGAAACCCTAAGAAAAAATGTGTGAAACCCTTTCTTCTTCTAGACTCCCGAGAATGACAGTCGCGAGCCATCTTTGGAGGGGTTTTTCCTCAATATAAATGCAGGTCAGAGATTGATAACTCCCAATTTACTATTTCATTATTAAATCTCTGAAAAGTTAGAACTTCACATATAATATTCACTCGACAGTCGCACTGAAAAGGAAAGGTCCCTGGTCGCGTGGGTTTGCTGTGGTCGACAGAGTCTTTTGTCCACCATTAGGGTATGTAATTTCAAAGAAATTTTTTTTAATTTGGATTGTTCATTTGATCTGCGTTTTTTTTGGATTCTTAATTTATCTTTTTGGATTCACCACTGTAGGTTGTCCTATTCTAGTTCGCTGCCCCCTTGATTAGCAGAGTTCATGAGATTGGTAAGATTTTCCCATTCTCTTTTTGTTTTGGTTATGGGGGATGGGGTAAAGACCTTTGGAAATGATGTTGTCTTTATCTATTAGCCTGTTAGTGGTATTATGGCTTTGACTATGTTAGCCTGTTAGTTTTGATGGTGACTGGTGAGTGCAAAGGGGATAATTCCCAAGAGATGGTCCCCCACCATCAATAAACAACAGTATAAGGGGGACAATTATCACGACCTGGTCCCCCACCATCCGAAATCAACAATATAAGTGCATTGTTGTTGATTAATATAAATTTTTTTAATAGACAATTCCTCCTACGTGTTAATGGCTTTGTAGATGTTGATGGCTCTCTTTTATTATTATTGTTTTTATTTTTTTTCCCCAGTTACAGTAGTTGCAATTACTAAAGTTGAGATTAGATTGCACTCTCCTCTCTTTGTCTGCTGTATTTTGTGTCATTTTTCTATTTTTAATTTCTTGTTACTTGTAATGATGCTCTAGATTGCGTTTGGTGATGGGAAAATCAGGTTTATCAAATTTTTTTTATTTCTATTGCAAAATCAAATTACCCAAAAGTAGGCTTATCAAATTTTTGTATTGCTATTGCAAAATCAGATTACCCAAAAACAGGTTTATAAAATTTTTGTATTTCTGTTGCAACATTGATTCAACTTTTAAAATGTACATTCATAAATTAGAATAGTTGACCATGAGTCAATATTTTCTGCTTTTGTTTCCTGTTTCTCATTTAACAAAGAAGATTGATCTTAATTTAACCTACACTTTTGCATTGTTGATAGTCATTACCATGATTATTCCTCTTTTGACTGAAATTTCTTTATAATCACTATAATGGATACCCAAGCATAGTTAAATCAGTATAAATGCAGGTCAGAGATTGCTTACTGTCAATATCTAGTAAAGAAAGTGCTTCAGTTCCTTGGCTCTTTTCTCTGTTCAATGGTGGGATGAGTATTAGTTTATTTCTAATGGAATTGCTTTGTTACTTTGAAAAGAATGTAGTGGAAAAAAATTAGTCTATGGATCTAATATGGATTACAGATATGTGTTAGCTATTGTTGAAGAGTGAGCTAACCATGCATTCATTTTTTTCATCTCATTGACAGCAATCCCATAATGGCCGAAAAACAAAGCGTTTACTACATCTAGCAGGATCACACTGAGCTAAAGTTAGTGGATGCTGATATGTTTAGTTGGATTGACCTTGTACATACTGCCTATTGTACAGTTCTCAGTGAAATTCCTGAAGGTTGATCTGTGACATTTTCTGCCAAGGCAGAATTACCAGATGGTGGTTACTATGGAGTCAGTAATGATAAGGAAGCAGTGGAGGTGCTTTAAATGTTTAAATGCCTGGGAAGAGCTATTCCCTTGCATATATATGATGTTAAAGTGGGTGAGGCGATAGAGGGAAATTATAAGATCAATGGCTATGACTCTACAATGATTGGTAGGCCCCAACCTCCAAGGAGAAAAGTTGGTATAGTTGATTTACAGGAGATTCCTAGTACTTCCACTATACATCCTACTGAGGTGAGTAGGCCTGTACTAGAGTTGCATAGCAGTGCCATTACTGCTCCTACAGTTGTGAATGAGGCAGCCTAGGACTTGGACAGTACTACAAGTGGCAACCAAAGGTAGCAGAAGAATACAACTGATCAAACTGATGGCAAGAAAGAGCATGCTAGTACCGATTTGAGGAAGAACAAGGGCAAAGAATCAGCTATTTCAATGGAAGAGTCTGAAGATGATGAGGATGACCCATTGGATAGAAACTGGGACATTGATGTAGAGGATAACAGAGAATCCTCTATTGATTCTGAAGGTGGTGAGGAGTCGGAATATGATGAGGAGGACCTTAGTTTTTCAAACATAGAAGAAGATGAAGTTGAAGATGAAAGCACTACTAGGGATACAGAGGCTGGCATTGATCACTTGGAGAAGGTAAATATTCATGTTGGCTCTGTTTTTGAGGATGTGTACACATACAGGAGAACTTTGACTGACCTAATTGTCCAAGAAGGGTATAAGGTCATAAGGTTGATAAATGAAATAAAGAGGGTTACTACAATTTGTGCCAGTGAAGGTTGTCAATGGAGTATACATGCTGCTCGTGCTCCCAATGGTAGATCTTTTATGGTGAAAAGGTATGAGCCTAAGCATACTTGTAAAAGGGAGCCTTCAAACAGCAAGAATGCCAATGCAGTTTGGAAGCCCGAAAACTGGCTAATAGGTTAAGGGTAGATCCAGATATGAAAATTAAGAGCATGGAGGCTGCATTCAATGCCAGGTATGCGATTACCCTGGGAGTGCATTCAAGATGCAATTTGAAGACATGTCTTCAGCAGATTCCATTCCAGTGTTTAAAAGGCTTTTTGTTTACTTCTCTGCTTGTAAAGAAGGATTTATTCAGGGATGCAGGCCTTTCATAGGGATTGATGGCTGCCACCTGAAGGGGGCATATTAGGGGATCCTATTGGTGGCAACGTCAATGGATGCAAACAATGGATTGTTCCCTATTGCTTTCAGTATTGTTGAAAGTGAAAACAGGGGAAGCTGGCTTGGTTTCTAACTGCATTACATGATGCATTATCTTATGATGGGGTTCCTCTAACATTTATGTCAGATAAACAGAAGGTATGTTAGATTTCCTAACTTGTATTTCAATGTCAAGCATATATTTTTTAGGTTTGAAAAACATCCTCTTACATTATTTTTCTTCTTAAATTGTCATAGGGCTTATCAGAAGCTATTTCTGAAATTTTTCCAAGTGCCAACCAAAGGGTTTGTTGTAGGCACCTTTACAGCAATTATGCAAGACAATGGCAACCCTTGACAATAATTTAATGATGGGTCACTGTGAGGACAAAGATGGAAATCTTTAGAAGTCGCCACCTAGATTTAGGTCTAGGACCTTAGAAATGTGAAATCTCACCCTAAGGTAAGACTTCGATTGACTCATGACCCTTAGATTGGAATTCTGGTCCATCAGAGATTGGGTAAGCGTCAGGTTACGGTTATGGGAAGGGGTTAGGCACCCAAACCGCCCAATAGAAATCGGTCTCCTATACCTTTCCTATGCTAGACTCTATTTGTTAAAACAAACAAAACCAAGGGGTTTGATATCATTGAACCGAATCTGTATCCATCAGATTGCCTACGTATCATGGAATTATTCCAAAAATCAGGTTCACCATCGTAGTTCAAGTGTGATTAAAGTTTATGATTATAATTTATGCTTGTGCATGATTAAGTTCTTTGTCCAAGTTGAAGTTATGCTTGAAAGGCTGAGAAATCCTATGGGTTAGGATCTGGATAATCCATGTGGACTGATAGATAGTCCTAGTGGATCTAAGAATAACCCTATTTGGGTTGAAATATGGATAACCCATTCTGGGTTGGAATATGGATAACCCTATGTCGGTCAAAATGTGGATAAATATCCTAGTGGATCTATGGATAGTTCAAGTGGACTAAGGTTTGGATCCGAATTTGGGTTTCTCCCAAATGGCCTACGTATCCTAGGGTTTGCCCTAGGAATCAGAATCCGCGTAGTTCGGGACTCTGGGTTGAAATGGGAATCGATATCCTAGTGGATCTATGGATAGTCCGAGTGGACTAAGGTTTGGATCCAAATTTGGGTTTCTCCCAAATAGCCTACGTATCCTAGGGTTTGACCTAAGAATCAGAATCCGCGTTGTTCAGGACTCTGGGTTGAAATGGGAATGGATATCCTAGTGGATCTATGGATAGTCCGAGTGGACTAAGGTGTGGATAACCCTATTTGAGTTAAAATATGGGGGATATCCTAGTGGATCTATGGAGAGTCCGAGTGGACTAAATTGTGGATTCGAATTTGGGTTTCTCCCAAATGGCCTACGTATCCTAGGGTTTGACCTAGGAATCAGAATCCGCGTAGTTCGGAAATGAAGGGTGCATATCCTAGTGGATCTATGGATAGTCCGAATGGACTAAGGTGTGGATCCGAATTTGGGTTTCTCCCAAATGGCCTACGTATCCTAGGATTTGACCTAGGAATCAGAATCCACGTAGTTCGAGACTCTAGGTTGAAATGGTTGAGTATCCTAGTGGATCTATGGATAGTCCGAGTGGACTAAATGTGTGGATTCGAATTTGGGTTTCTCCCAAATAGCCTACGTATCCTAGGGTTTGCCCTAGGAATCAGAATCCGCGTAGTTCGGGACTGATGGGTAGATATCCTAGTGGATCTATGGATAGTCCGAGTGGACTAAGGTGTGGATCCGAATTTGGGTTTCTCCCAAATGGCCTACATATCCTAGGATTTGACCTAGGAATCAGAATTCACGTAGTTCGGGAATTGATAACCTATTCTAGGTTAATGATCGAGAACCTATTCTAGATTTAGGGTTTAGAACCTATTCTAGGTTTAGGGTTTAGAACCTATTCTAGGTTTAGGGTTTGCCGAGGGGAAAAATCGTCCTAAATTACCCGTTTCATCCTGGATTCTAATTTTGGAAGGTTTGGCAAAGTATTTTCTTTCTTTATTAAGGCTTTTACTATTCCCATTATGCCCTTCCCAAGAATGTGGGTGCCTAAATGCACGTCCCCACACCTATATTGTCTTCTAGAAGTGTGCATATATGGCAGTTCGACTAGGGTGTTGCATAAAATAAGTTATTACCAAAAAATAGAATATTCTATCTAAATATGGCACATAAAACATTTATGGCAAGAAATTCACATACAGTAAGATTGTTTAAAAATCTTTCAAATATGGCATGTATTGCAAATAAGACAAGAGCCTATATGGCATGATCTAGTAGGCTATCTTCTAAGCATGGCAAGACCCTATTTGCTATTTTCTTTCCATATTTAGGGTTTTCTACCCTAATTGCTAATTTCTTTCCATTTTTTTTTTAGGGTTTTCTACCCTAATTATGACAATAAGCATTTAATATAGCATATGAGTATGATTATTCCAATCATGGCAGTGTGATTATTTCAATTGTGGCAGTGTGTGCATATAAGCATCCAAATATAGCATGTGAACAATATAGCATCAAAATATGGCATGTGATAAACAACCAAGGCATGTGAGTCAATCAATCAAAACGTATTTTCAGATCTACGGTCTAGATTCAATGCATCGATTATCAACAATGTGACCGAAATCACTTTTGATTGACGATTGAAAGTAATTCAAGATCTTAAATCAACAGTTCAGATCATATAACATCAGTTAATCAGACTTTAATGGCTCAAATTAATTCATCATTAAATCATCATCAAATTAAAATCAATGGTTCAGATTAATTAATCATCCATTCACATGATTGGATCTTAAAGATAAACGATTCAGATTAAATTCACATCAATTACTCAAATTCATTAATTCAAATATTAATTCAATACCAATGGACAAATTTTCATCACATGATCAAAACAAATTTAACATTCAATGGATCAGATTTTGAATGGGCATCATATTAACACGATAAAGAATCAAAATTCAGATTTTTATTCAAGCATATCATGATCATAGATTCAATCAATGGCCCATATTTAATGGAAAGATCAGGGGTAAGATGCGAAATGTTGATCCAATGGTTGGATGAGGGGAATTGGTCTAGGGCTTGATGGAAAGGTTCGGGTATTGTAACATGGCTAGGCTCAGGTAAGTGGTGTGAGGTGTTGGTTGGTTCAGTAGGAGATGGAAGTGAGTGGGGTTACGGGTAGGTGGTAGCACAAGGCTGATGATTGAAGTATGAAATGAAATCGATTAGAGTGCTGGTTGTATAGGGATTGAAAGCCAAGTGTAGGCTGGATTGGTGATGGAAATTAGTTAATGGTGAGGTGGAGTGGTTTATGAGATGGGAATTTGTAGTTAAGCAAAACAATAGAAAAAAAAAATAGAAGTAGAGGCAGCTTACCTAGATGCTCGTAGGTTCTACTTGCTCCTCCCTTCTTCTTCTTCTTTCTCCCCTTTTTTTTCTCCCAAAACCGAGAGCCCAAACTCTGTCAAACTCCCTTTTCATGTTTTTTTTTTCTCTTTTTTTCTGTTTTTTTTTCTTCTTCCTTTCTCTCTCTTATTCCCTTACTTTTCTCCCAAAATCGAGCTCTCAAACCCCTCTTACGTTTTTTCTCTTTACTTCTCTATTATTCTCCCTCTTTTTTCTCTCTTCTTCCCTTCTTTTTCTCCCAAAACCGAGCTCCCTAAGCTTTTCACGTTTTTTTTTTCTCTTTCCCTTTTTTTTCTCTTTTGAAAAAATCCTCCCCCTTTTTTCTCTCTCTCACGTCTCTTTTATCTTCCCCTTTTTCCTCTTTTGGAAAAAATCTAGAAACCCTAAATCTTCTCCCTTTTTACGTCCTCTCTCTCCCCCTTTTTTTTCTCTTTTGGAAATCATCTAGAAGCCAAAACCGAGTCCCCTAAGAAAAGCCCCTTCTCCCTCACGTTATTTCCCTCTTTTCTCTCTCTTATCCCTTTTTTCTCTCCCCAAAACCGTGCCCTCTCTCTTTATCTCAATCTTCTCCTTTTTTCCTTTTTTTTTATTTGGATTTACTTCCCAAAAGAAAGAAAAAAAAAACCTCTCTCTCACGTTTCCGCTCTCTCCTCTTTCCTTTTTCTTCTCCAAAATCTTTTGGATTTTATCTCAACCCTAAATTCCCCTTCTCTTTCACGTCTCCTCTCTCTCCTCTTTCCTTTTTCTTCTCTAAAATCTTTTGGATTTTATCTCAACCCTAAATCCTCTTTCTCTTTCACGTCTCCTCTCTCTCCTCTTTCCTTTTTCTTCTCCAAAATCTTTTGGATTTTATCTCAACCCTAAATCCTCTTTCTCTTTCACGTCTCCTCTCTCTCCTCTTTCCTTTTTCTTCTCCAAAATCTTTTGGATTTTATCTCAACCCTAAATCCTCCTTCTCTTTCACGTCTCCTCTCTCTCCTCTTTCCTTTTTCTTCTCCAAAATCTTTTGGATTTTATCTCAACCCTAAATCCTCCTTCTCTTTCACGTCTCCTCTCTCTCCTCTTTCCTTTTTCTTCTCCAAAATATTTTGGATTTTATCTCTTATATATAATAACATATATTATATATATATATATATATATATATACACATATATATATATATATATATATATATATTATATATATATATATATATATATATACACATATATTTAATAACATACATATATGTATAGTATACAATATATATAACATATAAATACTATGCACATGGATGAACTGATTCGAAATGGGTTGAGACTGGCTTGGGTTGGCTGAGTTAAACTGATATGGGTTGAGCTAGGTTAGACCAGAACTGACTTGAACTGAGTTGACTGGATTGATTGGAATTAATTGGATTTTCTCTCTCTATTATTTCATGGGTTATTTCTGCTGTCATCCCGCATGGAATTTTCTGATAACCTTTATTCCAAATTTTCTACGTTCATTTTGTAGAACATTAAAAATGAAGAATATTGAAACTTGAATCACCTCATTTGGAAATAAAATGGCCAACTTATGACTTTCTGAAGTTTAAGCGGGCCAATTATCGATAATTTGGCTGACCATTCTGCATGAGATCCTTCGGAGGCTTCTACCGAAAATATTTTACGTCCACTTTGTAGAGCACTAAAAATGGAACATGATGAAACTGAAATTACTTGATTTGGATATGGGATGATCAAAATATGAATTTTTGAAGATTAAATGACCATTTCCATATATAATTTTGTATGGGACCCACTGGTGATTTCTACCCGGGATTTTTTACGTCCACTTTGTAGAACATCATGAATGAAAAATAATGGTCTTGGAATCATCTGAATCCGATGTAGAACGGAAAAGATATGAAGCTTTGAAGTTCTAACGATAACTTTGCATGCAAGCTTGCATGGGACCTACTGGTGACTTCTACCCGGGATTTTTTACATCCACTTTGTAGAACATCATGAATGAAGAATAATGGTATTGGAATCATCTGAATCCGATGTCGGATGATCAAGATATGATGATTTGAAATTCAAACAATCCGATTTAGGATAATTTGCATGAAGGCCCCTGGGATTATTATTATTTATAATAATTTCAGAAACCTCCCTTATATGTATCATCCGACTAAAATGGTCATATCTTCCTCATTTGATATCAGAATTGAGCAATTCTGGTCTCGTTTCGAAGATAATTCTATGACCTATGCATCCATGCAGATAATAGCCCATGACCCTGCTGTGGGGATTAGTGGAGAATCACAAATCTTTGGGTTAAAGGTCAGAAACCTGCTATATTGGTTCACTTATGCCGAGGGTGGCAAAAATGGGATGCTTACAGATGCCCCTCTTTAGCCGAGATTGTTATCAGTTGAAGGCTAAAGATAAAAGAACCACATTTTGGGGTATGAGTGATATTGTTTATTGGGCTGCACTTAAGATAATTCTTCCTAAACTGCCCACGTATTCTAAGGTTGTCCTAGAAATCAAGCCCAGAATGTAGTTCGACTGGCAAGAAGGTTTGCTCTTCTTGGAAGATTGATGATTGTTCCTCTTGTATGAAGCTAGGCTGTGAATACAATGCTCATTTGTAGGCTGGGAACCTCTTCTTGCTGAGGTGACTCATGATGCAAGGTACGTGCGGGCTTGAACCCGGCTTGATCCATTTGTAGGTTGATAAACCTCTTCTTGTATGAAGCTAGGCTGTGAATACAAGGCTCATTTGTAGGCTGGGAACCTCTTCTTGCTGAGGTGGAACTCAATGCAAGGTATGTGCGGGCTTGGACCCGACTTGATCCATTTGTAGGCTGATAAACCTCTTCTTCTATGAAGCTAGGCTGTGAATACAAGGCTCATTTGTAGGCTGGGAACCTCTTCTTGCTGAGGTGGAACTTAATGCAAGGCATGTACGGGCTTGGACCCGGCTTGATCCATTTGTAGGATGATAAACCTCTTCTTATATGAAGCTAGGCTATGAATACAAGGCTAATTTGTAGGCTGGGAACCTCATCTTGCTGAGGTGGAACTCAATGTAAGGCATGTGTGGGCTTGGACCCAGCTTAATCCATTTGTAGGCTGATAAACCTCTTCTTGTATGAAGCTAGGCTATGAATACAAGGCTGATTGTATGAGCTTGGGCTCGGCTTTGATGTCTTTCCTTTGATTGAGATGAGGCTCTTTTGATTGAGATTTTGATATTGATTTTCTGAATAAGCTAGGGCTCTGCATTTGATTCACTTATAGGCTGAGATTGATTTAAACTTTGGATGAGTTAGGGATCTGCATTTGACTCCCATATAGGCTGAGATTGACTTGATCTTTGAATGAGCTAGGGCTCTACATTTGATTCACTAATAGGCTGAGATTGATTTAAACTTTGGATGAGGTAGGGCTCTGCATTTGATTCCCATATAGGCTCAGATTGACTTGATCTTTGAATGAGCTAGGGCTTTACATTTGATTCACTAATAGGCTGAGATTGATTTGAACTTTGGATGAGGTAGGGCTCTGCATTTGATTCCCACATAGGCTGAGATTGACTTGATCTTTGAATAAGCTAGGGCTCTACATTTGAGTCACTAATAGGCTGAGATTGATTTGAACTTTGGATGAGCTAGGGCTCTGCATTTGATTCCCTTGTGGGCTGAGATTAACTTGATCTTTGAATGAGCTAGGGCTCTACATTTGATTATGAAATGAGCAAGAACTCGAAATATCACTTTTAGGGTGAGGAATTTGCTATTGATTCTGAAATGAACAGGAACTCAGAAGATCACTTATAGGGTGATACTGAATGACTCTTCTTTGAAGTTCCTACTTACTTTGGACCTTCGGGGTTGAAAATTGGAATATCCTTCTTGGAAGCTCTATGGCTATGAACCTTCTAGAATGGAAACTAGAATATCCTCTTAAGTAGCTTTGTTGCTTTGAACCTTTAGGATGCTCGAAAGTGACCCAAACAGAAAGTCTTTGTTGACTTTGAACCTTTAGGGTTGAAATCTGACCCATCTTGGAAGCCTCTTGACTTTGAACCTATAGAGTGCTGGACATATTTGAAATGATGGTGAATTACTTGGCAGTTTTCCATGTTTTTTGCTCCTGCTTTATTGGTGAAGGCACAAAACATGACATCAATGGAAATGGTGTCATGGACTTCGCTGGCATGATACCTAGATTTGAAATTTTCCATTTATGACCTTGTACTGAAAGTTTGATTCAATTTCAGCACGGTAGGGATGACTTGGTTACTCCCTTTGAAGGGTTCCATGTAATTTGAAGGTGATGATTTTCTTCAGCCAACGTTGGTGTTGTTGGATTTTGGATTGAAAGAAAATCTAGCGAGGATTTTGGACAAGAATGAGGGGAGCTTGACAGTCTCTAACCAAAGTGATTTTATTGATTGACCTTGGTGTTAGACTGTCGAGGGGCATCTGGTCAACTAAGTTCTTTGACTATGTACTATGGTAGACCGAATTGGTAGAACAGCCAAGTGGTGATGAAATGTGACATGGGTTTGGCCCTTGATCTAGGCTCATGAAAAGCTCAGGGCTTTGCAACATTGTTGTACCAATTTTGAAAGATGAATGAACCATGGCCCCAAAGTAGGTATGAGGAGCAAAGGATTCAAAGTGTTCCTTCAGCGAATTTGGTGACCAGATCCTAACAGGTGAGCGACCACATTGGATTTTCTTCATCAACATGATTGGGAGAACTGAGAATTTGGCAAAAACCAACTTGGATGGACCTACTTCTATTGACTAGGAAAGTCAGTGACTTCAGACTAGACAATGGATCCTAGATGTAATGCTCCTGATCAAGTTCAATTCCTCTACATAGGGTATATCTATGCCCCAGTGTCTGCATGTTGTGACAGACCACTACTGTAGTGTGCTAGGGCAAGATAGAAGAAAATACGCAATCTAACAGAGTTAAAACTAGGTTGAACCTGGATTGCATCTAGAATTTGACCATGCTTCCAAGGTCAGGGGAAGATTGACAGATTGATTGTAGAAAGTGGCTTCTTTGATAAACCCTTCTTGAATCTTGAAAAATGAGGGAGTTGATGATTTGATGAATTTGGCTACATCCGTAACCAGGCCATGAGAATTTGCTTGCTCCCTAACATGACCAAAGGATTTGAAGATAGAATTCTGTTGAAAGGCAATGCTATGGAGCCCAACAGATGATGGTTTGTTCAACTCCTCCGAGTACGATTCACTGGAGAGCAAGAGGGGTTCCTTTCCTTGTGGAGGGTAGACTGGTATGACACTTGTCTACATGAACCACTGAATTTCTCTATGAAGGGCCAATGAGGGCAATGCTTTAGGGTTGCATCAGGTTGCCTATCCTCACTGAGATATTATGGGTTGCCCATTGAGATTTCTCGGATTGTCTTTCCCTTGTTGAGGTTTCTTTTCTTATTTTTTTTTTTTTATTTTTTTCTTTTTGCAAACCCCATCTTGGGTTGAATAAAGAGTCCTGATATGGTGAGGATATTATCAAAATTATGGTCCTATCCAATGGTCTGAAACCCTTAGGGGAAATCTAAACGGCATGACTTTCATGACAAATGGGTAGCCTTGCCCCACTGTTTAAGTTGACACCTACACGTATTGATAGGCGGGAAACTATTTGAATCATCACTAAAAGTGACCTTAGGGAAATGCAGTCCCACACCAAAATTAAAAATGGTGCCGAATTATGTTTTCCTTTCTTGGAGATGTTCAGATGGAACACGTGTCTCAACAAGCTACATCGAGATTCTGAATCAGTCACGATCATATCTAGGCCTAAAACCTTTAGGTTTGTTGACAAGTATTGATGTTGAAGGTCCAAGAGGACTGATGTGAAACTGGCCACATGGGTCTACCATTGGGAGAGTGTTTGGTTGTTTATGTAGAATGGGTTTATCTTACCAAGAAGATCCCATTTTATTGGCTTGAGAAATGAAGGGCTTATAGGAACCTTGGGAAGCCGTCGGATGTAATTAACGACAGATGAGAGTTCCAGTCAGATTCATGAATTTGTACATAAGATGAGACATGATCATGAGATACAATGCCATAAAAATTGATAATGAAAAGAAGGGTTTGTGATAGGGACTCCTTGGAAGACCGTCAGATTGATAGACGGGAGAGAGAGTCTAATGCCGATGAGAAATCTTTCTCTGACGATGAAGAAGTGATGAGATCGTCTCCTGTAAAGGCGGGATGTAATTGGCCAAAATCAAAAGTCTGGTCCAACATGCTTTGAATCTCGAAGAACGATCGCATTTGCTTTCAGGCTTTAGTTGGACTACCATCTTCTTGAAGTGAGAGGGACAATTGGCTTACTGTCGAGCTCCAATGCCATTCAACATCTTACTATTTTCTTTTCTTCTCTTTTTTTCTTTTTTTTTTCTTTTCTTTTTTTGGATTATCCCAATACCCTCATTCTTTGATTTTGAGATTGATCATTCATAATGTATCTCTTGCTTGCAGATGATGTACTTTGTAAGAACATTGGTATTTCTATCTTTTTGGTGGCACATCTTTCCTCCACTCATTTGTACTGATTGGCTGACCTGTTGATATGATCTGTTACTAACTAGTGCTTTCCTTGGAATCTTTTCATTGGTAGAAACAAATGGCGGCTTCTCCAATACATGTTTCTTGAGAGTACTCTTGTGTCTCCCAATTGATCATTTAAAGTTTCCTAGACGGGTTGGACCTTTCTTTCTCAAGAGGCCGGGTGGCATAGAAGTTCAGGAGACGGCTCATCGTTTCAATCATCTTCAGAGTCAGAATTGACTACGCACGTAGAATAGGAAGATGTATGAAACTGGGAGGAAATGTATGGAAGAGACAAGGCACAGAGTTTGAAATCCCAAACGGGTGATTTTTTTTTACTTACAGGTTGGACTGGACTTGTCAACAAGCATATCAATCTTGGACCTAGACATGGATGACCTATTGAATATCGATATCAGAAAGTTGAAACAACTAGTTCGTCCAAGCGGCTCCAGTTGGGCATAACGCCTTCGACGACCACCTTCAATCGTTGCGGGAATAAGTCTTCCTTCAAATCTCTAATAGCAGGACTCATCATGCCCATCTATCAATAGGTGCAAGATACCTACTTTTTAGGGTTCCATACAATTCTTACCTCTCTTTTTTTTTTTCCGTTTAGGATCCATTCATAACCGGAATATTTCTTTTTAAGCTCAAGGTTACTCTGGTTCATGCCCGAGTTTGGGGTTCAGTGGATTCATCAATGGACCACTTCTAGCTGAATTCAAAATCATTTTGGTTTATGCCCCAGCATGGGGAGCAAGGGGTATCGCCATTGCACTACACCATTTTGAGTCCAAGATTAGAATAGTTTATGCCTCGGCTTAGGGGTTCAATGGATTTCTTTAATAGACCACTCTCAGTTTGGGTCCAAGGTCAATTTGGTTCATGCCCCAGTTTATAATGGCTTTCCTCATTGGACCACACTCAATTTGGGTCCAAGGTCAATCTGGTTTATGACCAGCTTAGGGCTCATGACTTTCCTCATTGAACCATACCCAATTCAGGCCCAAGGTCAATCCGGTTCATGCCCTAGTTTGGGGGTCATTGGCTTTCCTCATCAGACCGCACTCAATTTGGGTCTAAGTTCAATCTGATTCATGCCCCAGTTTATGGGTTAAGGGTTTCATCATTGGACCATTCTGGTTCTTATCCTAGCTTGGGGCACATTGGATCTCATCTTTGGTCTACCCTACTACTTGGAAAAATTCCATTCCTCTCTTTGAATAATAAGAAATATGAGGGCAACTCTTTGGATTTTAGCATTTCCCTGGCCAATGGGACAGAAATGCCCGAGATGGGATAGCACTATCATAGCTGAAGGTTCATGATTTCTGATGTCTCCAGAATCTGGAACTGATCTTTATTGACAAGCAATGAGGAATGCTTATCATTCATTATTCCCGACGAGCGATCCTAACTTGTAGCACTGGGCTATGATGGACATGGATCGGGCTCTAATTGATAGAGCCAGAGATTGATTTTGAATCATTGATAGAGACAAGATTGACTTTGAATTGGTCTCTGATTGATAGAGATCAAGATTGACTTTGAATTGATCTCTGATTGATAGAGATCAAGATTGACTTTGAATTGGTCTCCGATTGATAGAGATCAAGATTGACTTTGAATTGGTCTCTGATTGATAGAGATCAAGATTGATTTTGATTGGCCTCTGATTGATAGAGATCAAGATTGATTTTGAATTGGTCTCTGATTGATAGAGATCAAGATTGATTTTGAATTGGTCTCTGATTGATAGAGATCAAGATTGATTTTGAATTGGTCTCTGATTGATAGAGATCAAAATTGACTTTGAATTGATCTCTGATTGATAAAGATCAAGATTGACAGTCATGGACTGAGCTCTAGTTGCTAGAGGCAAGGATTGCTTGAGTTGGGCTCCGATTGATAGAGGCCAAGGATGATAATCATGGATTGGACTCTAATTGCTAGAGATGATGGATTGACTGAAATTCTCTTTGGCTCCTTTATGAAGTGGAACATGGACCAAAGGTAATGATTGAACAGGCCTAGAGGCTAACTCATGCTCACATTGAGTTCATATGAATGGAACCTTTCTTAGTTTCGACATGAATTATAACCTGAACTGGAGTTGACGGTTAGACAAGCCTAGGGGCTAATTAAATTCAAATGAATGGAACTCTTCTTAGTTCCAACATGAATCCGAACTTGAACCATAGTTGATGGTTGGATAAGCCTAGTGGCTAATTGAATTCAGATGAATGGAACTTTTCTTAGTTCGACATGAATCAGAACCCTAACTGAAGTTGATGATTGGTTAATGGAACTTTTCTTAGTTCCAACATGAATCAGAACCCTAACCAAAGTTGATGATTGGATAAGCCTAGTGGCTAATTGAATTCAGATGAATGGAACTTTTTCTAGTTCCGACATAAACCGAAACCCTAACCAAAATTGATGGTTGGATAAGCCTAGTGGCTAATTGAATTAAGATGAATGGAACTTTTCTTAATTCCTGACATGAATCAGAACCCTAACCAAAGTTGATGGTTGGATAACCCTAGTGGCTAATTGAATTCAGATGAATGGAACTTTTTCTAGTTCCGACATGAACCGGAATCCTAACCAAAATTGATGGTTAGATAAGCCTAGTGGCTAATTGAATTAAGATGAATAGAACTTTTCCTAGTTCCTGACATGAATCAGAATCCTAACCAAAGTTGATGGTTGGATAACCCTAGTGGCTAATTGAATTCAGATGAATGGAACTTCTCCTAGTTCCAACATGAACCAGAACCTAAATAGGAGGTGAAAGGTGAAAAAGCCTAGGGGCCGAATGCCTCCTCCATTTTAACATGATCTGGGAGTGATAATTGAACCTGCCTAGGGGTTAAAGCCTTCTTCAATTCTGAGATGAACCAAAAATGGTGGTTGAATCTGGAGTTGAATATTTTTTTGATTCTGAGATGAACTGGATGTGATTGAATCTGCCTAGGGGCTGAATCTAGCGAAATGATGATTGGACTTGCCTAGGGGCTGATCCTTTCTTCAGTTCTGAGATGAACCAAAAAATGGTGGTTGGATCTAGGGCTGAATATTTCTTTGATTCTGAAATGAACTAGATGTGATTGAATCTGCCTAGGGGCTGAATCTTTCCTTAATTTTGGATGAACCGAAATGATGATTGGACCTGCCTAGGGGTTGAATCTTTCCTTAATTCAAGGTGAATAGAGAACAATGATTGGATTTACCTAGGGGCTGAATCTCTCCTTATTTCAGAGATTAATCGAGAACTATGATTGGATTTGCCTAAGGGCTGAATCTTTCCTTAATTCTGAGGTGCATTGAGAATGGTGATTGGATTTGCCTAGGGGCTGAATCTTTCCTTAATTCTGGGGTGAATGGAGAATGATGATTAGATTTGCCTAGGGATTAAATCTTTCCTTAATTATGAGATGAATTGAGAAGTATGATTGGATTTGCCTAGGGGCTGAATCATTCCTTAATTCAGAGATGAATCGGGAACTATGATTGGATTTGCCTATGGACTGAATCTTTCCTTAATTCTAAGGTACATTGGGAACTATGATTGGATTTGCCTAGGGGTTGAATTTTTCCTTAATTCAGAGATGAATCGAGAACTATGATTGGATTTTCCTAGGGACTGAATCTTTCCTTAATTCAAAGGTATATTGAGAACTATGATTGGATTTGCCTAGGGGCTGAATCTTTCCTTAATTCAGAGATGAATCGAGAACTATGATTGCATTTTCCTAGGGGCTGAATCTTTCCTTCTTTCTTACAAAATTTGATGTTCAATCAAGATCTAGATTCATGAATTTCATTGATTCATTTAGAAAGATAATATGGATGGATCTCAAGGTGGGAGATCAAGACAATTCCCTAATTGTAGGGGCCTCTCACCCTAAAAGGGTGGATATGGTTGCAGTTTGATTCTCTTCTCCAAAGGCATTGAAATCCAATGGAGGAATATTGAGATTCTAGACATCTAGAGGAGTGGAAGAAGTCACATGCACAATCAAAGATGACTTAACCAAACAAAGTTAGCTCCCTCATAAGGACGATTGGGTAAACATTATCCGAGTCAATTTAATTGAATTTGATTAAGCCATGTGTTCAGCCTTGGGACCTCATGATTCCAAAAATGGATAATCAGTGGTACCAAGGTCTGGCCACTTGGGTTACCGAATTCGATGAAATGGATATATTAATCCGTTGTCCTTATTAGGGATGGTTAGCAAAAGCGGTTCATAGATGAACAAACTAGTAAATTTCTTCTTGACCAAGGTATCTAAGTCTTGATAGGGATTTTCTGCTCGTTTTTTGAAATCGACGTGTTAACAATGAGAGATTCGACACATCGAGCTTACTTAATGGAGGGTGTATAGTGACCGTTTACTATGATGTATAACATGTATATACATACCTCATACTCCCAATGGGTGAGAGTTCAAGATGCTCATCGTATAGATTCTAACATGTTGACCAATCAAGGACAAAAACGGGCAGAACTTCGACGTCTCGAACATGGATGTCATAGTTAAGCCGATTTTACCGGGTCGGTTCAGGGATGAACCAGAAAATAACAAACATTGGGCTACAATATGGCTTAGGACAGAAAAGGCCACCTTGACGAGGATGGGGTAACTTATCACCAAATGCTCGATGAATAATGGGCCCCAATCCCTTTATATACTATGTTGCAAGGATCCAAGCGACGTGGAGTAGCATAACGCATTCTCAGGCGGACCCAAGAAACGCTCGTTAGAGGCTGCTTACTGGTCGTGGTCTCACAAAGTACAGGCCAAGGCTGTGTGTTTCGCCTAACGGGCTGCCCCATATGCATGGGATCCGGTTCGGCTACTCGCACGAATGTGTGATAGAACCCATTCCCCCCAAAGCAATAATATACAAGCATAAATATAGTATCCTAAAATCTAGCATCCAATTCACACAAGGAAAGTTTTCATTTAAGAGTTTGACATTTATATCCCTAGTGAAGTCGCCACTGTAAGGACAAAGATGGAAATCTTTAGAAGGCGCCACCTAGATTTAGGTCTAGGACCTTAGAAATGTGAAATCTCAGCCTAGGGTAAGACTTCGATTGACTCATGACCCATAGATTGGAATTCTGGTCCATCAAAGATTGGGTAAGCGTCAGGTTACTGTTATGGGAAGGGGTTAGGCACCCAAACCGCCCGATCGAAATCGGTCTCCTATACATTTCCTATGCTAGACTCTATTTGTTAAACCAAACCAAACCAAGGGGTTTGATATCATTGAACCGAATCTGTATCCATCAAATTGCCTACGTATCATGGAATTATTCCAAAAATCAGGTTCACCATCGTAGTTCAAGTGTGATTAAAGTTTATGATTGTAATTTATGTTTGTGCACGATTAAGTTCTTTGTTCAAGTTGAAGTTTATGCTTGAAAGGCTGAGAAATCCTATGGGTTAGGATCTGGATAGTCCATGTGGACTGATAGATAGTCCTAGTGGATCTAAGAATAACCCTATTTGGGTTGAAATATGGATAACCCATTCTGGGTTGGAATATGGATAACCCTATGTGGGTCAAAATGTGGATAAATATCTTAGTGGATCTATGGATAGTCCAAGTGGACTAAGGTTTGGATCCGAATTTGGGTTTCTCCCAAATGGCCTACGTATCCTAGGGTTTGACTTAGGAATCAAAATCCACGTAGTTCGGGACTCTGGGTTGAAATGGAAATGGATATCCTAGTGAATCTATGGATAGTCCGAGTGGACTAAGGTTGGGATCCGAATTTGGGTTTCTCCCAAATAGCCTACGTATCCTAGGGTTTGACCTAGGAATCAGAATCTGCGTAGTTCAGGACTCTGGGTTGAAATGGGAATAGATATCCTAGTAGATCTATGGATAGTCCGAGTGGACTAAGGTGTGGATAACCCTATTTGGGTTAAAATATGGGGGATATCCTAGTAGATCTATGGATAGTCCGAGTGGACTAAATTGTGGATCCGAATTTAGGTTTCTCCCAAATGGCCTACGTATCCTAGGGTTTGACCTAGGAATCAGAATCCGCATAGTTCGGGAATGATGGGTGGATATCCTAGTGGATCTATGGATAGTCCGAGTGGACTAAGGTGTGGATCCGAATTTGGGTTTCTCCCAAATGGCCTACGTATCCTAGGATTTGACCTAGGAATCAGAATCCGCGTAGTTTGGGACTCTAGGTTGAAATGGTTGAGTATCCTAGTGGATCTATGGATAGTCCGAGTGGACTAAATGTGTGGATCCAAATTTGGGTTTCTCCCAAATAGCCTACGTATCCTAGGGTTTGCCCTAGGAATCAGAATTCGCGTAGTTTGGGACTGATGGGTAGATATCCTAGTGGATCTATGGATAGTCCGAGTGGACTAAGGTGTGGATCCGAATTTGGATTTCTCCCAAATGGCCTACATATCCTAGGATTCGACCTAGGAATCAGAATCCGCGTAGTTTGGGAATTGTTAACCTATTCTAGGTTAATGATCGAGAACCTATTATAGATTTAGGGTTTAGAACCTATTCTAGGTTTAGGGTTTAGAACCTATTCTAGGTTTAGGGTTTGCCGAGGGGCAAAATCATCCTAAATTACCCTTTTCATCCTGGATTCTAATTTTGGAAGGTTTGAAAAAGCATTTTTCTTTCTTTATTAAGGCTTTTACTATTCCCATTATGCCCTTCCCAAAATATGGGTGCCTAAATGCACGTCCCCACACCTATATTGTCTTCTAGAGGTGTGCATATATGGCAGTTCGACTAGGGTGTTGCATAAAATAAGTTATTGCCAAAAAATAGAATATTCTATCTAAATATGGCACATAAAACATTTATGGCAAGAAATTCACATACAGTAAGATTGTTTAAAAATCTTTCAAATATGACATGTATTGAAAATAAGGCAAGAGCCTATTTGACATGATCTAGTAGGCTATCTTCTAAGCATGGCAAGACCCTAATTGCTATTTTCTTTCCATATTTAGGGTTTTCTACCCTAATTGCTATTTTCTTTCCATTTTTTTTAGGGTTTTCTACCCTAATTATGACAATAAGCATTTAATATAGCATGTGAGTATGATCATTCTAATCATGGCGGTGTGATTATTCCAATTGTGGCAGTATGTGCATATAAGCATCCAAATATAGCATGTGAACAATATAGCATCAAAATTTGGCATGTGATAAACAACCAAGGCATGTGAGTCAATCAATCAAAACGTATTTTTAGATCTACGATCTAGATTCAATGCATCGATTATCAATAATGTGACCGAAATCACATTTGATTGACGATTGAAAGTAATTCATGATCTTAAATCAACAGTTCAGATCATATAACATCAGTTAATCAGACTTTAATGGCTCAAATTAATTCATCATTAAATCATCATCAGATTAAAATCAATGGTTCAGATTAATTAATCATCCATTCACATGATTCAATCATAAAGATCAACGATTCAGATTAAATTCACATCAATTAATCAAATTCATTAATTCAAATATTAATTCAATATCAATGGACAAATTTTCATCACATGATCAAGACAAATTTCACATTCAATGGATCAGATTTTGAATGGGCATCATATTAACATGATAAAGAATTAAAATTCAGATTTTTATTCAAGCATATCATGATCATAGATTCAATCAATGGCCCATATTTAATGGAAAGATAAAGGGTAAGATGTGCAATGTTGATCCAATGGTTGGATGAGGGGAATTGGTCTAGGGCTTAATGGACAGGTTCGGGTATTGTAACATGGCTAGGTTCAGGTAAGTGGTGTGAGGTGTTGGTTGGTTCAGTAGGAGATGGAAGTGAGTGGGGTTACGGGTAGGTGGTAGCACAAGGCTGATGATTGAAGTATTAGATGAAATCGATTAGAGTGTTGGTTGTATAGGGATTGAAAGCCAAGTGTAGGCTGGATTGATGATGGAAATTAGTTAATGGTGAGGTGGAGTGGTTTATGAGATGGGGATTTGTAGTTAAGCAATACAATAGAAAAAAAATAGAAGTAGAGGCAGCTTACCTAGATGCTCGTAGGTTCTACTTGCTCCTCCCTTCTTCTTCTTCTTTCTCCCCTTTTTTTTCTCCCAAAACCGAGAGCCCAAACTCTGTCAAACTCCCTTTTCACGTTTTTTTTCTCTTTTTTTCTGTTTTTTTTTCTTCCTCCTTTCTCTCTCTTCTTCCCTTACTTTTCTCCCAAAACCGAGCTCTCTAACCCCTCTCACGTTTTTTCTCTTTACTTCTCTATTATTCTCCCTCTTTTTTCTCTCTTCTTCCCTTCTTTTTCTCCCAAAACCGAGCTCCCTAAGCTTTTCACATTTTTTTTTTCTCTTTCCCTTTTTTTTCTCTTTTGGAAAAATCCTCCCCTTTTTTCTCTCTCTCACGTCTCTTTTATCTTCCCCTTTTTTCCTTTTTTGGAAAAAATATAGAAACCCTAAATCTTCTCCCTTTTCACGTCCTCTCTCTCCCCCTTTTTTTTTCTCTTTTGGAAATCATCTAGAAGCCAAAACCAAATCCCCTAAGAAAAGCCCCTTCTCCCTCACGTTTTTTTCCCTCTTTTCTCTCTCTTATCCCTTTTTTCTCTCCCCAAAACCGTGCCCTCTCTCTTTATCTCAATCTTCTCCTTTTTTCCTTTTTTTTATTTGGATTTACTTCCCAAAAGAAAGAAAAAAAAAACCTCTCTCTCTCACGTTTCCGCTCTCTCCTCTTTCCTTTTTCTTCTCCAAAATCTTTTGGATTTTATCTCAACCCTAAATTCCCCTTCTCTTTCACGTCTCCTCTCTCTCCTCTTTCCTTTTTCTTCTCCAAAATCTTTTGAATTTTATCTCAACCCTAATTCCTCCTTTTCTTTCATGTCTCCTCTCTCTCCTCTTTCCTTTTTCTTCTCCAAAATCTTTTGGATTTTATCTCAACCCTAAATCCTCCTTCTCTTTCACGTCTCCTCTCTCTCTTCTTTCCTTTTTCTTCTCCAAAATCTTTTGGATTTTATCTCTTATATATAATAACATATATTATATACATATATACACGTATACAATATATATAACATATAAATACTATGCACATGGATGAACTGATTGGAAATGGGTTGAGACTGGCTTGGGTTGACTGAGTTAAACTGATATGGGTTGAGCTAGGTTGGACCAGAACTGGCTTAAACTGAGTTGACTGGATTGATTATAATTAATTGGATTTTCTCTCTCTATTATTTCATGGGTCATTTCCGCTGTCATCCCGCATGGAATTTTCTGATAACCTTTATTCCAAATTTTCTACGTTCATTTTGTAGAACATTAAAAATGAAGAATATTGAAACTTGAATCACCTCATTTGGAAATAAAATGGCCAACTTATGACTTTCTGAAGTTTAAGCAGGCCAATTATCGATAATTTGGCTGACCATTTTGCATGAGATCCTTTGGAGGCTTCTAACGGAAATATTTTACGTCCATTTTGTAGAGCACTAAAAATGGAATGGGTTAGTAAAGATGAAAAATCCAAAAAATTTCGACAGTATAACGACATAAATTGGTCAAAAGCCTCACTTTTCACCCATACACGTGGGCAGGAGGACTTATAAGGGTTTTAAACAATCCTGCAAGAATCATACAATTGGAAATTTCATTTAAAGAGATCGAATTTGTAGAAATTTCAAGAAATTCAAAAATCTCGACAAATTAGGGCAAAAATGGGAAAATTCAAGTTTCTCGATAACCAACCGATGAAACTCAAATATTTTTTAGGGCTTTCGTCCACTGAGTCACCAACAGCAAAAGCCCCCAATAAAAATTGAATTTTTACGGCGGGAAAAAGTTTAATTTGAAGAAAACGAGTTAAATGAGCAAAAACCTAGTTAAGAAAACCTAAAAACATGAAAATGTAGAGAACATACCTGTAGACGAGGTGTAGACGTCGAAATAAGAAGCAAATAGCACCAATGAGTCCGAGTTGGCACTGTAGTAACTCAGAGGGATGAGCCGAGTCAGAAAGGAGGAGGAAGAATGAGAAATGGATTCAAAATCGGGAATAAAAACCTGATTTTTAGTCTGAGGGTCGAAGAATTCGGCCAAAACATCCGACCCCCCTCCGACCCCCTCATCGACCCTCGGCTCTCGATGATCTGACAGAGAACCAGGGGTCAAACCCTGGGTCGGACATCCATCGACCCCCATCGACCCCTGGCTCTCGGTAAGAATCAGTGATTTCTCAGGGTCGCATACTAAGGGTCGGACATCCATCGACCCCCACCATCGACCCTCCAGTGAAAATACAGCATTTTCGACAGAATGATCTGAAAATTTTGAATTTTACATTTGTTAGTGGATTTAAAATATGAGAATGAAGTATGTAATGATTGCCTCACATATTCTATGATTTTCAGACATTCCCACTACCAGAACATATAATGGATGGATGCAGAGTGACCAGACAAAGCCGTAACTCTATCCCACCACCACCACCTGTGGGGGAAGATAGCCAGACACACCCGGAAACACATGGGAATACAAACACGGCACCGTCCGTAATTAATGGGCAGACAAATCCTACAAATCTGACAGCTCCACCTACAGACCTGGCTACAGTAGTAATGAATTTGGCCCAACAGCTGCAGCAAATACAACAGGCATAAGCTACTATGCAAGCTGCCATAGGCATGACCTTTCCAGCTGCACAGATGACACCGATGCCAGCAGGACAGGAAAGCACAGTACCAGGGGGAAGTAACACAGTACCCCACGCACCTTAGACTCCCATTATGCAGGCTTAAGTACAAAACCCTGAAGTAGCTCCAGGTGGATATCAATACCAACCACCTATGTATGGAGCTTATGTTCCGCATCAATTGGACCACTCTAGACTGGTGGAGCGTGTTCTGAAGATGAAGCCCAAGGAGTATAGTGGTAAGCCAGCTGATCCATTGTGGCCAGCACACTAGATCGATGAGATGGAGTGAAATTTCACGATGATGACAGTGAATGAGGAAGAAAAGGTATTGTGTGCAACGTTTATGCTGAAAGGCGATGCACACCACTGGTGGAAGTCCACACGGACATATCTGATGACAAAGCACACCCAATTGACTTGGGATATATATAAGGAAGCATTCTTTGAGAAGTATTTTCCTAGGAGTTTCAGAGATTCCATGGAGAAGGAGTTCCTGAGTTTATATCAGGGATAGATGACTGTCGATGCATACCAACAACGTTATGAGGAGCTATTTTTCTTTGCACCAGTCAGTATACAGGTAGAAGATACAAAGACCCGAAGGTTCATCATGGGACTTAGGGGAAGCATACGCGTACATGTTCTTGGACTTGAAAAGAAAATCTACAATGAAGCTGTACAAATTGCTCGAGTGAAAGAGTCGAGCCAGAAAGAGAGCTACCTTGCTCAAAATAGAGGAATAAAAAGGCCAAATGGAAATTCTTACAACGGAGGGAACACCAAGGTATTCAAACCCTTCCGTACTCAAGGTTTCAATGCTGCAGCCAAGACTACTTCAGCAGCTCAACCGTAACAAAAGCCAAATCATGAAGGGCTAAAATGCTATAACTGCAATCAAGTGGGACATATGTCAAGGGAGTGTCCTAAGCCCAAGAAGTAACTACAACAAGGCAGAGTTTACGCGGTTACATCTGAGGATGCTGCCGCATCGCCTGATGTGGTCATAGGTATGACCTGAATCTTATCATTTTGTGTTACATTATGTGAGCATGTAGACTAAATCAAAACAAATCACAGGTATCGTACCTATTAATGGCATTCCCGCCAGAGTACTCTTTGATTCAGGAGCTACTCATTCTTTTATATCTGTGTCATTTGGAAAGAAGGTGAATCTACCCCTCAAATCCTTAGACTACAAACTGCTTGTACGATCGCCTATGGGGGGTTAGAAGTGGAATTAGAAAAAGGTTACGGACCATGTCCAGTTCTTATTGATGAAAAGACTTTGGATGCAACCTTGATCCAACTTGAGATGGCAGACTTTGACGTCAACTTGGGAATGGACTGGTTAGCTCGACATTCTACAAACCTATTGTGTGCCGAAAAGAACCTGACATTTAAAGACAAAGAAGGAGCAGAGTTCAGTTTTTTGGGAACCAAACTTCCCCGTAAACGAAAGCTCTTACTCTCTACATTAAAGGCTAGGAAGTGCCTTGAGAAAGGAGCAGTTGGGTATCCAGTATCTGTGGTCGATCTTACCAAAGAAGCACCAGAATGGAGGATATTGATGTCGTGCGTGACTATCCAGATGTATTTCCTAAAGAACTACCAGGATTACCACCCGACCACGCTACAGAGTTTGTTATAGATCTGATACCCAGAGCCGCACCAATATCTAAAGCACCTTATCGAATGGCTCCTACTGAATTGAAGGAATTAAAATTACAACTACAAGAACTGCTGGACAAGGGCTACATCCGACCTAGCATATCACCATGGGGAGCGCCAGTATTATTCATGAAGTAGAAGGATGGTAGCGTTCGATTGTGTATAGACTACCGAGAACTGAATAAACTGACAATCAAGAATCAATATACATTGCCTCGAATCGATGACTTGTTCGATCAGTTGCAAGGTGCCAAAGTGTTCTCCAAGATCGATCTTCGGTCAGGCTACCATCAATTGAAGATTAAGGACGGTGATATCCCCAAGACAGCATTCAGGACCAGATATGGACATTATGAATTTTTGGTCATGTCTTTTGGATTGACGAATGCACCAGCAACCTTTATGGAACTTATGAATCGGGTATTCCACGATTTGTTGGATACGTCGGTTATTGTATTCATCGATGATATATTGGTCTACTCCAAAGACGAGAAAACTCATATAAAGAATCTAAACGCCGCTCTGCAGCGATTAAGGAAGGAGAAGCTCTATGCCAAATTTACAAAGTGTGAGTCTTGGCTAAAGAAAATCACTTTTCTAGGCCATGTTGTATCCGCTGAAGGAATTAAAGTGGACCTTAGCAAGATCGAAGCTATTGTAAAGTGGGAAGCACCGAAGAGCGTTGCAGAAATTAGAAGTTTCTTAGGTCTAGCTGGGTATTATCGACGATTTGTGGAAGACTATTCCCGAATTACCGTACCTCTTACCAGTTTGACTAAGAAGGGCGAAAAATTTGTGTGAACTAATAAATGCGAGAAGAGTTTCCAAACATTGAAGGCTAGATTGATATCAGCTCCAATCTTGACCATTCTGATTCCAGGACAGAAATTTATTTTGTACACTGATGTGTCAGGACTGGGATTAGGATGTGTACTTATGCAAGGTGAACAAGTAATTGCTTATGCCTCAAGACAATTGAAGACACATGAGAAGTACTATCCCACTCATGATTTGGAATTAGTGGCAGTAGTACATGCTGTCAAAATATGGAAAAATTACTTGTACGGAGAGAAATTTCAGATTAAATCAGATCATAAGAGTCTTACTTACCTCTTTAATCAGAAGGAGTTGAATATGAGACAAAGAAGATGGCTAAAACTATTGAAAGACTATGATTGTGATATCCAGTATCATCCGGGAAAAGCTAATGTGGTTGCGGACGCACTGAGTAGAAAGGCAATGATGAAATCTCAAGAAGAGGTTAGCACCACTGCTGCACTGTGTACTATCGGAAAAGTATTCAATTATGGTAATGAACAGTTTGTGATAGATGCACTGGGTGAATCAACCAACCAAGGGTTTATCCATCGGTTTACAAATATGTTCGCCACATTGAAGATTGTACCCGATATACTTAATGAAGTAAAAACAACGATTAAATCAGACCCTTATCTAAGAACGGTACAAGAAGACATCGAAAAAGGTAGGACTACTCCTGAGTTCACCTTAGATGATGAAAGGGTACTGAAGTACAAAGGAAGAATATGTGTACCTGAAACAGAAAATTTGGACATTAGACACTGACTAATGAAGGAAGCCCATACCACCGCCTATTCGATACACCCTAGAAGTACAAAAATGTATCATGACCTAAATATATTATATTGGTGGAGAGAAATGAAAGCAGATATAGCCAAGTTTGTGTCTAAATGCCTAAATTTTCAGAAGGTGAAAGCTGAACGACAAAGATCAGCAGGACTGTTACAGCCGTTACCGGAACCAGCATGAAAATGGGACTGCATCACTATGGACTTCATCACAGGGTTACCATTGACTCCCCGAGTAGTTGACGCAGTTTGGGTGATTGTAGACCGACTGACTAAAACGGCTCGATTTATAGCTATACGACCTCAGTATACACTGGAGAGGTTAGCTAAATTGTATGTCGACAATATTGTCAGATTACACGGCGTACCTGAAAGCATTGTGTCCGACAGAGATCCACGATTCACTTTAAAGTTTTGGGAAGGATTGCAGAAAGCTATGGGTACAACATTGAAGTTCAGTACTACATTCTATCCTCAGACAGACGGACAGTCTGAGCGCACCATTCAGATTCTAGAAGACATGCTCCGAGCTTGTGTAATTGATTTCAAAAGATCATGGGATGAAAAGTTACCACTGATTGAGTTTGCTTATAACAACAGCTATCAGGCTACTATACAGATGTCACCCTATGAGGCACTGTATGGTAGGAAGTGTCGAACTCCTTTGTTTTGGAATGAAGTTGGAGAACGTAGTATTGTTGGACCAGAATTTGTTGAAGAGACTTGTCGAGTAGTCGACATTATCAAGGAAAGAGTAAGTACGGCTTAGAATCGTCAAAAGCAATATGCAGATACTAGACGTCGAGACCTTGAATTCGTCGTAGGTGATAAGGTATTCCTCAAAGTGTCACCTATGCGAGGTTTGAAATGATTCGGACAGAAAGGGAAATTAAGTCTGAGATATGTCGGACCATATGAGATTCTAGTTAAGCGTGAAAAAGTGGCTTACCAGTTAGCACTACCACCATCTATGTCAAGTGTGCATGACGTATTTCATATCTCCTTATTGAAGAAGTATGTCAGAGACCCAACGCACGTTTTGACAGTTGATCTACCTGATTTGACTGATGATTTGATGTTTGAAAAAGCACCAACTGAAATCATCAGCCGAAAGATGCAACGACTACACAGCCGTGACATTTATTATGTTAAGGTCACCTGGAAAAGCAGAGATATAGAAGAAATCACATGGGAAGAAGAGAATGCTATGCGAAAGCAATACCCTCATCTATTCGACTCAGAAGGTATGTACAATTTCGAAGACGAAATTTTTATAAGTAGGGGGAGTTATAAGACCCATATCGAACTAACCGGCCTTACCACCTTGTACCAGGTCTACCCATCATGGTCGGGCCAAATGGACCAATTGCGTGAAGGAAATAGCAAAATCAGGTACTAAACTGACCCAAAAACAGTAAATTGGAGGGCAGGGTCGCATACCCAGGTAGGCAGGGTCGACCCCCCTCACTAAGAAGTCAGACCCCTGATATTTAACTGGGGGTTGGACAACTTAGAAACTGAGGGTCGATGGGATCTCCGACCCCCTCATCGACCCCCTGTTTGCCGACAGAAACCACTTCAAAATTTCAATGGGATTTCTTCCTAATCTCAATGGGACTTATTTTGAGAGATTCTACTCTATAAATAGGACGTCCCTAAGCCTCTTACACTCCTTTTGAAACCCTAATTGAAAGTGAGAGAAAGAGAAGAGAAGAAGAAGAGAAGGAAAGTTGGAGAAGAAGACCTAAGTGAAGAATTCAGAGAAATCTCTGGATCTCAGCAAACCTAAGGTATGGGCAAGTTTCCCTTGATGATCTAAGACCTTAGAATAGTTCATGAAGAGGTTATGGTCTAGGAGAAACCCAAATCATACATCCATGGAAAGATTTCAATGAAATCCATGGAGAAATCATGGTAGGCAAAGTAAGGAAGAAACCTAGAGTTCTAAGCCATAGAACAAGCCTAAAATGGATTGTAGAAGTAAGCCATAGGATCCAAACATGAAAGAATGGACTGTAGAATGAAATTCTCGACTCAAACCATGGGGGGTCGCACGTGGGGTCGATTGGTAATCGACCCTACTAGGATCGACCCCCAGTATTCAGGAAGTCCAGGAAAGGGGTGGTCGCACCCAGGGTCGATGGAACATCCGACCCTGGCATCGACCCTACCCTGGGGGTCGCAGAAAATTGCTACCCTACCTGCGACCCACCCTGCGACCCATGCTTAAAAACAAGCCTAAAAGTGCCGGAATGACTTCTAACCAAAATCTATCGACTTGTTAGGTTTTCCTATTGATATAAAAGTGGGTTTTAAAGCTTTAAAGAGGATCAACACTCAAGCAAAGGTGAGGGAACAAGACCTAAACTAATTGGCTAATAATAAACTATTTTTATTCTCTTGAGTCCAATGCCATGCCTGATTCTATGCGTGTATGCTTGTAATGTGCATTCAACATGTCATCCAATATTCTTGCTATTATTGTTCATGCATATTTAATTCTATTTTGTTTATAACATGATGATGATGATGTTGATGCCAGGAATAGACATGTGAATGTATGTGTGTGGTTAGTGTGCTTGATGCGAGTGGAGTATCAGGAGGGGGGGAATGTGACATTGTGGTTCAGCCTAGTCACTAGACTCTAGCTCTATCTCTACTCAAGTCTTGTCCACTGACATCGTCGTATCGCCATTACCTTAGCAGAACTATTACGTCGTAAGGTATCAGGGGAGGTGGTCTAGGACCGTGTAGTCTTCGACTCTGCCGGGGGGCCTTAGCTCTATCTCTATGGACGTATTGAGGGATGTTGGGGTGAGACCATAGGTATACTGTTTGACATTAGGATTGGTTAGTTGCGAGCCCAGTTTGCAAGCCCTCGCTAGCAGTGGCTTACGTGTTGGTATGGGTAGAGTATCAGGGGAAGTGTGATACAGTACGGTCCTAAGCACTTTAGCTCTATCTCTATTCCATAGTGAGTGCATGTGGGATGACAATAAACGTTAACCTTTGGGCGGATTCACACACTCGTGTATAGAGGTGAGGCGGCCACTGAACCTTTTCTATAGCACATTGCAAACTTATAAACCAGACCACAGATATGAATTAATGCATGCATATGTTTGTTGCATTGTTTTGTTTGCTCACTGAGCCGTGATGTGTGCTCACCCTTTCGACGTCGAATATTTTTAGTTGATGATGCAGGTACCACGGTGGAAGACTATATGAATGCTTCTGTGTACGGGCACGTCGCTGCGATGGAAGCTGAAGACTTAGTGGAAACGCATGACTCTTTATGCGAGTACAATGCATGCGTTTTTTTATTAGATTTTCATTTGAATTATTAAGAAAATGTAATTGATACTTTATTTACTTATTTCTCGGTTGATAAAATATAATTTGATATTTTATTTATGATTATCACAGTCAGATTCCTCAGTTCATTTAATATTAAAACTTCCGCTATTGTGTATTTATTCTGATTATGGTTGTGGATGTGTATGGTTTAGTTTACATGGACACAGCCTATTAGAGATCCTGGTTAAACAGTTGGTTTATTAGCGGTTCATCACACCGTTCTGAATGGTGCAGAATTGGGGTGTGACAAATGCTACAGCTGAACTCACATCGTTACAATAGCTACTTGGCGAATTGTAGGTTTGTCGGGTTCCGTTCCAATTCCGGTGTAACAACTTAGGGGCTACGTACTTATCTGTAAATCCGAGGTTTCATGCTCGCACAAAACATGTTGCCTTAGATTTTCATTTCGTCTGAGAAAAGCTAAGTGCAAAAGATCTTGAAGTCCACCTACTATCCACCAAGGACAAAATTGTGGGTATTTTAACAAAGCCATTAGCTACACAGTGGTTCACCACTCTTCAAAACAAGATAACCGTGCAACTATCCCCGGTGCGCTTGAGGGGGGATGATAAGATATTGATAAGATCCAGTCAGGATATACAAGGTGATCGGGTAAGATCCAACCAGGATATACAAGGAGGTAAGATAAGATCCAGGGAGATAAGGAGATAAGGTAAGATCCAACCATGATATACAAGGAGTTAAGATAAGATCCGGGGAGATAAGATAAGATCCAGCCAAGATATACAAGGAGATAAGATAAGATAAGATAAGATCCAGCCACGATAGCATTCCTGAAATAGGATAACTCAACAACCCAATACGTTATAGTTTTGGAATATTTTTTAATCTATTTACAACTCATGTATATCCAATCTTTGTATCCTTTGATTCTCTCTCTGATATCATGGATAAACAACTCATGTATATCTCAAATTATTCTATAAATACAAACGCTCTGCATACAAAAATTATATCAGAGAAAAACTTCTCAAATCAAAACCTTTTCACTTCTTTATTCTGAGCCTTACAGTAGTTGAATCCTGAGAGTTTGAGAGGATGAAGATGAAGGTTCCTCCTTACTTTGTAGTGGTGTGTGTCCTGGTAATGCTGCTATTGGGTGGAGGCCCAGCTTCGGTGGTAGCGCTTACTTGTGACGCGACACAACTGAACGTGTGTAAGGATGCACTGTCTACAGGAGTACCTAGCAAGATCTGTTGCGACAAGCTTAAGGAACAGGAATCATGCCTTCCAATCTATTTCAAGGACCCTAAATTCAAGATTGTCTTTGACAATCCCAACGCCAAGAAGATAGGTGACACCTGTGGTGTCCACTTCACCCCCCCTTCTTAAATCTTAGGACAAAATAATAATGGAAAGTATGGTTGTCTTCTGCACTTTCCTCTGTATTGCTTTGTAATCTCAAGGTTGCAATAAAGAGTATTATGACTCATCAAAATCATCACTCATCTACCTTTTTTTTAATTTATTTATTATTATTTAATATTTAAGTTTTCCTTATTAGCATGGATCTTTGATATTGTCCATCGTATCTCTCAAAAACCCAAAAACTATTCCCATCTCAAATATCATAAATACCTTTATATATTGGAAGTATCCACGATGGCCTAATGATATTCCATGAAAAATAATCATTACCAATGGGTCGGTCGAAGTTTTTTTTTTTTTTTTTTTTTTTTTCTAACCAACCGATCCATTTGGGACCTATAAAAGAGGAATAATCAAGATGGATTAATCATTTTCGATTGATCTATGATGAATGGCATTGTAGTTCTTCCTACTTGTAGATTTTTAAGGGACGAAGATTGATGACCAATTCTTCTGGAGTTTGAATCACCTACACGTATGTGTATTCTTCATGGGATTCAATAACCATTCAAGGATGGGGATCTACCATCGGAGTTTGGGATCCATTAGTTATGGGATCCCGTGGAAAGTAAACGTATGTGCAAATGAACTATTCTCGTTCCTCTGCTCGAGAGGATGCACAAAAGACAGGTGACTTATGTTGCATATATACTACCTTTACATAAACAAATTCAAGATGTGAATTAATATGGCTTTGTTTGGTTGCAAAGGGAATTGAAGGGAAGGGAAGTGAAAAATTTTAAGTTTAAATGGAGACTTTTATAGCTGTAACACATTAAGATTGTATAAATTACCTAAATTTCTTACTATATTTAGTAATTATACTTATAAGATGTAAAAAAAAAAATTTCAAATGGGAGGGATTTGGATGCAAAATGAAGTGTAAGTTAATAACTAAATAGGAAATAATTTGGAATTAATTACATAGTAATGTGATAGGATGTGTTGTAATCATTACAAAAATTTTAGTTTAGAGTCTAAAAATTTCACTTTCCTTCCCTTCCCTTCAATTCCCTTGCAACCAAACAAAGCCTATGTGAAACTAAGCACTCTTTCACAATTGTATGGTTCCAAAAAAAATTCTAACATAGAACACCATTGCGATACAATATTCTAGGGTATAACTGTAGTTTTAGTTTTAGGTATCGTACACAGTATTTGTCGGTGCCAATATCGATTTGATACCATTCTTGATTGGATACTGTTCTAATGACTTGCTAACACATGGTTGATACAGATTAAAAAATAATTAAAAAAAGGAAAGATCAAATTGGGTATTGTATCGGATCAGCCACGGCCATAATTGATTCAAATCGACTGATCCGGTATGATTGTTAAACCATGGTTATTGATATATCATTCTCATACACTTAGTTCATTGGCGTTCCTAGATCAAATCTATGGATGTTATTGGGTCATTCAGTCTTTTATATTGAAGCCTCAATTATTAAGGATGTAAATGGATCAAATTCGGATTCGGATAGATTCAAATCGGATACACCACTATCCGAATCCGAATCTATCTACCAACTACCTTATCCGAATCCGATGCGAAATCTAACGGATATATAAAACAAAATTCGAATTCGAAATTTAATCGGATAACTGGTTAAAATTCGATTCAAATCTGGAAATTGGAATTAAATCACAAATTGTATGGAAAATGAGAGAAAACCTTAATTTAAAACAAATATATAACCTTAGTTCATCCATATTAGGACTGCTAATCCCTTCTCACCTCCAAAAGTCGAATTCAAGAGCAAAAATTGCAGATTCAACTCTTCTTCTTCCCTTAATCCCCTCTTCTTTAGGAGGCTACTACCCTCGAAGTAGCAAACACGATCCCAACCCACAACAAATTTGTACTAGTTTCCTTTTTGCTTTGTTGCAACAGACCATCGGAACGGGAGTCACATTGCAACGAAGAACCGTTGAACATGGGAGTGCCACCGCTGCTGCATCACCGGCATTTCAGACACTAGAGAGAGAACGAAATAAGAGGAAGGAAGAGCTCCAATGGTAACCCATTTTTATTGTCTCGTACAAAAACATAACAAGTTTACCGGATTCAAATCGGTGCGACAAGACAACAGAATAGAGGTTGTCAGATCTTACGATATAGCAAAACATCAAAAGATAGGATTCTTCTTGCTTGTGAGCAATCTCAAACCCTATTTGTCAAGTTGTCTTTCCAATCTCTTCAATCATTCTCCTATTCTGGTTCAAGGAAAATCTCTGTTGTGTAGCGATTTTGTCTGCTATGACTCTTTTATTCCAGTTTAGGTATCACTTTTAGAGCTCCCTCGCCTCACTGTTGTTCCTTTTCTTATGGCTTGCCACCTTTCACATGGTCCCGTAAGTTACTTTCTCTTTTGCTCTTTTTACTTCTTTATGTCTAAAATTAAAAAATTAATCTATTTGAAGATTTTAGTTCAAACTAAACTTAAATTCGTAGGGCAAAACATTTGGAATAATCATTAACAAATGATTCAATTATGGTCTTCACAGCATTAAGCTTCGTTGGATAGTGAAATGCAAGATGATAATGACGGGATTGTGAATAAGGATAGTCTCTTGGAACACCATTATTTGTAGGTGTTTGGGAAACGATTTTCTTTGGAAATTAAAGCATTGGATTTTTTTTTTTTTTTTTTCTCAAAAATGCCATCTTCTTGCTTGGAACCAGATGAAACCTCCATTAGGAGTTTGCTCACGGCTGGGCGAACTTGAGGATAGGTTGGGATTGCATTGCCATGTGATAAAAAAAATGGGTTTTTGTCTCTTATTCCTATTCGAACTGCTATTCTGAGAATGTATGCCGACTTTGGCGATGTCGGTTCAGTCAAGATTTTGTTTTCCTACCTCCATGTGAGAGATCTTATTGCCTGGAGAAGATAAAGATGAGGCAGATTTTGATCCTAGTTAGGAAAACTGACGGTCTATTTTATGCTTTAAGTTTGCCGATTCTTCCTTTACATAAAAATCTCAAAACTCTATGTTACATTGTCCTTGATCTCCTTTGTTCTTCTTCCTTTTTTCATTTCTGCCCCTTTCCCTTTCTCTTTTAGCTTCCTTTTTTTTCTGCAACTTGCGGTACTTGCAGCCCGTACAGTTTGACTTCCAGATTACCCAAATCCAAACCTTTGGGTCTGAAATTTTGTAGCGTGAATCACAATCCCAGGGCCGAAGCTATCTGGACGGTTAAGGATCAAACCAATCTCTCGGTTGTAAAATTTGAGTTTCTGAAGTCAAATCTGGTTATGTATACCTACAGATTCAATTTCAGACCTCTAAAACTCTTCCATTACAGAATGTTTTATTCTTTCTTTTTTTGTTTTCCTGCATGCTAAAAATCTCTACTAACCAAACCCAGCACGTCACTTCATAGGTTTGTCTGTTCTGTAAGATTGAAGGCGAGAATCTGTTTTACTGGTTTCAGAACCATAAAACCTGACAACGATAGGAACACTGAACCATTAGAACCCGCAGCTGCTGGGAACAATGGTAACAAGGAAGTGGGGGCAGAGAGAGGGGGAGTAAAGGATTACCAGAGGCAGGAGAGGGGCAGGGAAAGGGATTGAGGAGGAAGGGTTGGGAAATTTTGGAATTTTGTCCTAACTTAGTGAAACTTATTCTGATTTAGGTACCTCAAATACAATATATAAAACGTTGGGTAACTTGGCTACAGTTTTTTGAAACGTTAGATACTTGGACTGTAATTTATCCTATTCAATTGTACAATCCTGAGAAATGTTTTTTTAGTGAATGTATTTAGGCTATATTGCAAATTATGTTCAATCTTGGAGCTTTCTTTATATGGCTTTTGTATCTTTTTTTTACTTTCTGTTTAGTTTAATTTTACTCATCCATATTTTGTTTCCAGGGTACATTTTGTTTAATGCTTGAAGAACCTCAATTTGATTTGAACTTTGAGCTTCATATCCCTTTGGATATATCATTGTGAATTGTAAAGTTGGGATTGATTGGTATGACTTCTAGGCACAATGTTCATTACAGCCCCCTCCCTGGACAGGAAGAGGGGATTACGATGGCAATAAGGAAAGGGAAGATGATCTTCGTTTTGCGTACACTCCTTAGATCAAATCCCATGGAAGTCCAATGCCCTTGCACTTTTTCTCCTATTTCTCTAAGTGATGCTTTTATTTCTATCGTTCTTCATCTTCGTAGGCCACATGGGAGGTGACAGATCGTAGGCCTGTGGCCTCTTAACGATTGGCATCCTCACCATTCTTCCAGGTATTAAGATTGTTCTTAGACTAGTGTTTCTCTTTCATTCGTCTCACCCCGGGTTTATTGATTAAGGACAATTGATAAAGCATTTGATTACTGTTGGCTATGGAGGGTGGGGCCACGTCTGATGGAGCTAGCCACTCAACTTGCCACAATTTAACTAACGAGACAGCTCATATGTAAGACCCGCACTCTACTAACCCAGTCTTTTCATGTCGTGTCAGGTCTTTCTATCATGGTCAGATCAAGTGGACCAAGTACATGAAGAAACCACAAAGCTAGGTATGTAAATCGACCCAAAACCAGTTAATTTGGAGTGTGTGGTCGCATACCTAAGCTGGTATGGTCGACAACACCTTAGGAAAGTGAGATCACTTAATATTGAACATGTGGTCGCATATTGGGACATGTGGTCGACAAATTCTGCGACTATACATGCGATCGCATGATGATAAGATCGACTCCGAATTTTTGAAAACTTTCAAAATCTAAGGGATCTCTTTCCTAGTTGAGGGAGAACTCTATATGGAGGTTTTTCCTCTATCTAAAGGACATCCCTTAGCCTCTTTCACTCTTTTAGAACCTAAATTGTAACTCTAAACCTAAGAGAGAAAGAGAGAGAGAGGAAGAGAAGGAGAAAGAGATCTGAAGAGGCAAGCTGGGAGGAAGAGAACGAGAAAGAGATCTGAAGAGGCAAGCTGAGAGGAATGAAGGATTTAGCTTGCTACAGAAGACCAAGGTAAGAAAATCATCTTTGTAGAAGTAGATTACATAGTATAGGGTTTTTCCCATTATAAATCTAGATGTGGAATTGATGAGGAATCTCAACCATGAGACCCCATGGGTTAAACACAAGGGAGATCCATGGAGAGTAAGTTAGGGTGAATAAGTTTATAAAATTATGAATTTAAGACCATAGATCGATCATAGGAGAGACCCTAATGATAAACCAAGGAATTGACTCATGAAGGGATAGGATTGAAGATAAAAATCGACCAAAACTTCGTGTAGTCGCAACTATTGTAAGAACGGTGTTCTAAAAACCTAGTCTAACCCATGGTTTTATATGGTGACAGGTATTCCGGACCGGAAGGCGAAGCCGGGTGATGAACCACTCAATTTTTAGGTATGAGAACCTGTGAAAAACTGTAAAAATTACATACTGGTCTGAGTCAGACCGGTATGTGCAACCGGTATGTGTATACCGGTCTGACTATACCGGTCTGAGTCAGTCAGACCGGTATGTGCGACTGATATGTGTATTTTCGGCTGGAGATGGACTCCAGCGGGTCCCTCACTCTGAATCGAAATTTGGAAAGTTTCCAACCGTGGGAAACCTTCCTAAGAATGGTCTCCCACTATTAATAAAGGCTTGGACACTCCTTTGATCCTTCTCAAAACCCTAGCCGTCTGAAGAGATCTGAGAAGGAGCAAGGAAGGAGGAGGCCTCTCAAGAAAGGAGTTTTTGTCGTAGGAGCACGCCGCCAACCGACGAACACCGCCGATAAGTGCTCAATCCTCTTAGTCATGATAGGATTTCGGATCGGAGCCGTGAAGTGGCGCAGTGATCAAAAATCCTAGGACTTTAATTAAAAGCCTAGTTTTTCTTTTAGATCTGATCTAGTTTGATACGGCGTTCTAGTCAAAACCAGAAGGCCATTAGAATACTTGGACCTTAGAATGGGTTAGGAGAAACCCTAGAAATCAAGCCGAAGACCGACGAGGAAGGGAGATCCGAGATCGGGTTCTCGGATTCAAACCACGGGACATACCGGTTGGACACAAGGTCCTGCGGTATGGGCCTGTGGTATATACCGCAGGCACATACCCGTCTCACTCAGCGAGACGTGAGTGAGACCGGTATGTACCGCAACCGGTATATACCGGTGGCACCATACCGGTCTCACTCTACTGAGACCGGTATACTGAGACTGGTATGCCTTCCGAGCCTTGTTTGCTTGACCAAACATGGTTTTGACCAGCTGTGACCTTAATAAATGAATTCTAACTTTAATAAATGAATTCTAACTTATAGGTATGATTATGTAGGACTTATAGACAACGTGAGTAGATCCTGTGATGCTGTACGAAATTGTTATTACGTGACAGGTAAGGGACAAGACCCCAAACTCTAATTAATTAAATAACAGTAAAACTTTGTGATTAAATCTATGTGTAAATTGAATTGCTTGGTGTTTGTGTATATTCACATGTTATGTAGTTGTTTCTTTTGCTATTATCTAATCATGCATTTCATATGCTAGGATGTTGGATGTTAGGCATGTGTATGTTTTTAGTTAGTGTGTGAAATGTGAAGGGGAGTGAACCCTGGATATATCCACAACTAACACTTTTCTCGTATCACCTGCTACCTTAGCAAACTCGGTGCGAATAGGGTATCAGGGGGAGGACGTGGGGTTGTGGTTCATCCTGCCCACCAGACTCAAGGGGAGGACGTGGGATTGTGGTTCATCATGCCCATCAGACTCGAGTCCTATCTCTATGTCGTAGGGAGCCGTGCTGGGGTAGGGCCATAGATATTGTATTGACATTTAGGACTGATTAGAAACGGAACCCACTTGCAAGCCCTTGCCAATAGGGGTTGAGGTATTGGTACGGTGTAAGGTATCAGGGGGAGGACGCGGTAGTGTGGATTGTTACCTGACCGCCAAACTCTAGCTTTATCTCTATACCGAAGTGAGTGATGTGGGGCAACAGCAGTAGTGTGGATTGTTGCCTGACTGTTGGGTGTGCTCACCCTCTCGTGCATGGAGGTGTGGTGGTCGTCAAACCTTACCATAGCATCTTGCAATTTATACCTGACCCAAATTGTAATGTTATCTCATGCATTTTGTATGTTGCATTGGTCTTGTACTTACTGAGCTAAGTTGTGAGCTCACCCGAATATATTCTATTTCTTTTTTTTCAGATTTTGATGCAGGGTATACTGTGGAAGACTTTATGACTGCCCCAGCTTACAGTATGGTGGCTGCCCTGGATACACAGACAGTAGAGGACGAGCATGATGCATCATGCAAGTGCTCATTCTGTGTTTTCCTTCAGTGATGATTTATTTTCTTTTAATACAATGTAATAATTATTATTTAAATTTTGTGAATGATGGAATAATTTGAATATTTATCTTAGTTACAACATAGTACTCAGTTCATTTATCTTTTATTCCGCTGCTATGTATTATTATCTGATTAAGTTAAACTGCTTGGGAATGATTGGTTGACACTGTCTATTGAGATCCTGGTGTGAACCGTGGTTTAGAGCCAGTTCACTCACACTTCTGGTTCAGTCAGAATTGGGGTGTGACAACTATGGTCGACCACACAGTGATCACATGATCGACCACATGCTCTTGGAAAGATCCCAAGGAAGGTATGGTCGCATGTGTGGTCGCATGATATGCGACCATACATATCGACCACACGCCCTGTGGTCACAAATATTGAGACCACAGGTGCAGCCATACCTGATACCACATAGTCTCAGGAAGTCTATTTGACTCTAGATTAGGTTTTCGACTACTGTAACTTGGTAAACTTAAACCATAACTTAAAATCCATAAATTTCTTTGGTTTTCAAGTAGTTCAAGAGTGATTTATAGGGCATGGAGAAAAACGAGTATCGTTACAAGGTGAGGGAACAAAACCTAAACTAATTGGACAATAACAAACTGTTTTATCTTATTTATCCAATGCAATGAATGATTCTATGCTTGTATGCTTGTAACGTGCATTTCACATGTCATCTAATATTACCGTTATATTCTGTTCATGCATATTTAATTCTTTCTATTTATAACATGATGATGATGATGCTAGGAATAGGCATGTGATTGTATGTGTGTGATTAGTGTGTTGGACCCGAGTGGAGCATCAGGGGAAAGACATGGCACTATGGTCTTTGGCCTGGTCACCAGACTCTAGTTCTATCTCTACTCAAGTCTTGCCCACTGACATTGTCATATCGCCATTACCTTAACGGAACTATTACGTCGTAGAGCATCAAGGGAGGTGGTCTCGGACCGTATGGTCTCTGACTTTGTCGGGGGGCCTTAGCTCTATCTATATAGACGTATTGAGAGATGCTAGAGTGGGCCTTGGATACATTTGGATGACATTAAGATTGATTAGTTGCGAGTCTAGTTTGCAAGCCCTTGCCAATAGGGGCTTACGTGTTGGTATAGGTACGGCATCAGGGAAAGTGTTGACGGTGTGTGATCCAGACACTTTAGCTCTATCTCTATTCCATGGTGGGATAGATGTGGACGACAATAGTATTTGATCCATTGGGTGGGCTTATACACCCGTATATAGAGGTGCGGTGGCTGCCAAACTTTATTAGACCAAAGATATGAATTGAATGCATGCATATGTTTACTCATTGTTTTGTTTGCTCACTAAGCCGTGATGTGTGCTTACCCTTTCGACGTAGAATATTTTTAGTTGTTGATGCAGGTCTTACTATAGAAGATTATATGAGTGCGTCGACATACGGACACATAGCGGCTATGGACGTGGAACTGATGGAGGAAGCGCATGATCTGTTATGCGAGTGCAACCAATGTCTTTTTTATTAGTTTAGTTATTTTTTACTATTGGAACATGTAATTGATTATTTTACTTTATATCTTGAGTTATTTGAGAATAATTAGATTTAATTATTTATTATCACTGTTAGATACTCAGTTCATTATTAATAAAGACTTCCGCTATTGTTTATTTACTTTGATTATTATTATGGAATGTACTTGATTTAACTAAGTGGACACGGCCTATACGAGATCCTGGTTTGAACCTTTGGTTCACATGATGGTTCATCACATCAGTGGTTAGTCCAAAATTGAGGTGCGACACCATAGCTCGGGCTAGGTGTCCTTCTTATTGTTTTATTTGTTTATCAAGGTTCAAGGTACCTGTTTCGACCAGCCTTGAAATCGAGATATCTTGGGTTTTGGCCGAAACTCGGTTGAAACCTGGTATTTTTTTCTAGACATCCCGACACTTGGTTTTGAGACTCAAAAGTGTTTTTCTTGATCAGAGTTTTTTTCTATAGCCTATTTTAACTATTTTACATATATTTTCACATTTGTTTAAATAATAACATCCAAAATGATAATATGTGGTGTGGATCCAAGTTTGCTCGTGTACATTGAGACCTGGGATTGCTTTTAGAGTTAAGTAGACTACACGTATTTATTACTAACATTCGCGTACCCCAAACAAGATTTGACCGAAGTGTAACTCCTTTAATATAGCTCAGATTCAAGCAGAATTCATTGCAAATGTAGCATATTCAGCTTTTCAATAAATCTGAGATTGCTTAAATCCGAGTTATAATGAAGGAGTTACACTCCAGTCAAACTTTGTTCGGAGTACGCGAATGCTATTTAAAGTTGTCTGAATGTAAATAATTTTTTGGGCATCAAAGTAAGAGATTATATTAGCGTACTCTTGGTTTTTAGTAATGTAACCCAAAAATGTGGTTTTTGTTTTTAAACTGGAGGGTTGACTTCTTATCATTTTGGAATTTGAATTTTAAACTATTTTTGTTGGATTTAAATGGGGGATGTTTGCTTATATATGATTAATATCTTGAGTAAATGTATCATTTACTTAAATGATATTAGTCATAAATAGTTATTGTTTGATAAATGTTGTTCCTATCTGTGAGAAAACCTAATCCCAAAAACTCAATGCTTGAGTTTCGGTCGAAACCTAATGAACTTGACGAGACAAAACCTTTTTATAACATGAGTTGGTTCATTTTTTGAACCGAAACCATTGTTTCGATCAAAACCTGGATGGGCAGAACCAAGGTTCAATCAAAATCATGTATTTTTCTAATTCAACCCTCCATCTTGTCTCAGTTACTGTTGAAACCGAGATACACACCTCAAACCATGGTTTAAATATGGTTTGGGCTTTGTTTAAGTTAAAATATGAAGTGGGCTTAAGTTAGAATTATTTAAATTCTTGTTATAGCCCAATAAGAGGCCCATTAATTGATTAATTACTTAAGTGATTAATTGATACAGTCTAAGGACCAGCCAGTAGTGGATCAACCCAAGGATCGGTCAACATGGGTCCAGCCCACACTGTTCACTTGAACACTATTCATGCAGTATTGTTCATGTGAACAGTATCAACAGAATTCTTTTGAAATATTTTGTTTCACTCTTTATTTTGTTATTTCTTTCTTAAAATTAGTTTAGATTTTATTTCTTAAGTTGATTTACCTTATGAGTCAGTTTTAGTTGTTTCATTATTTTAGTAACTTTCCTAATATTTGTTTTGGAAACTTTCCAAATTCTATAAAGAGAAGTTTCTCATTCTGTTTTAAGTAGCTTTTAGAAGTTATTTCTTTCTATGTTTTGTAACTAATTCAATTCTATAAATAAAAGAATAGAATAGAAGGACACTAGGCGTAGTAGAAACCAGAAAATCTAATGAAATTTTCTGCTTCAATCTCCAAGGTTGTGAGACTAAATAGAAAGCTTGTTTCCTTGATTCCTTTTGCTCTTTTGGTCCTCTAATCTCTTTCCTACCCCTCTCATATAATGTCGGCAATATTAGGACTAATCTGATCGATACAACATTGTGGAATTGTGGATTTTCAATCAGTTTTCTACTGTGGATATAACCAGTCCCGTTTTCAGATGATAGGGGTTTTTTTTTCAAAAATCCATAACTTCTTCATCCATGGTTGGATCACCTTCAAATTCGGGTATATTATCAAGCACATCCTAGAGTATTTCCCCTTCAAGTTTGAAGACCTTTCAATGGCTGGATTCTGAGATAAGTAATTTTTTCTATTGTTATACAATTGTGGTTCTCTTAAATTACCTATTTGAGACCTACGGGTAAGATTGGTTTCAATCCCACTCGTTGGATCAAGCTCATCTTCTGGACTACTATTCCTCATATCCTAAAGATCAAGATCCCAAATTTTAAAGCATTCTTACAGACAGATTTGAATTTGGAGAATTATTTATCTAAATCAATAATTCTTGTTTGTTGTTAAAGGTTAAATTTGGATTGGACTGTGATAAAATCCTGCAGCAAAGAGGGGTAATAGA